>CM060833.1:44620000-45157500 GCA_030762175.1 Metallyticus violacea
CTTTTCTTTCTCTGCCCCTTTTTGTAATATTTTTGCTAACATTCTAGTGAAAACCCTCCCAAAAATTGAAAGTAATTCCTCTATAATTTGCTGGGTTCCTAATATCACCTTTACCTTTATAAATTGGTGTTACAATTCCCACTCTCCAATTTTTTGGTATTTTTCCTTCTTCAAAAATTATGTTCAGTAATAGCAGTGTGTTTAATCTGTTAAGGTCTTCTACCCAAGTTTTCCAATATTCCCCTGGTATTCCATCTATTCCACATGCTTTGTTAGGTCTTAACTTTTTAGTTTGTTCCAAAACTTCACTTGAAGTTATTTTGCTATCTAACAAGTCTATTTTCAATAAATTATCAATATTCAAATTATCTTAAATAACCAAAGTTTTTACTCCCAAAAGACCCTGAAAAAACTTATTCACTCTGATGGTGGTACTACATAATATCCTCCCTTTCTTTTGCGCATTTTACCTATCATTGCCCAAATTGCCTTGTTGTCATTCTTCCTCGCTGCCTCATTTAATTTCTGGCTAAGCTTCTCTCCCCACTCTTCCTTTTTTACCTCTAATAAGCACCTGTATCCGCATCTTTCTACAAGGTAATTGCCCCTATCTGTCTCCTCTCCTGTTTGTCTCCAGCGTTTTAGCTCCCTCTGTACCCTTCTTCTTGTATCTGCACATTCTTTATCATACCAGCTATCATTCGCTTTTAACTTCCCTCAAGTACTTTCATTTTATTTCCTGCTTTTTTAACGGCCTCCTCTATACTAAAAATACAGTCTTCAACTTTTCTATTCTCTAATATGTCACTTCTTGATTTAACTTTGTATGGAACATTTCGGTTAAATCATTTATCCATCTATAGTGTTTTAATTGTCTACATAACCAGACATTTTTCTCCCTCATACTATCTTCTATCGTTTGGATCTCCATTCTTAATGGGAAGTGATTACTTGCACTTATCATATCCATAATCTCAAAGTCAACTATATACCTATCCAGATATAAGGTATATAACATATAATCTATAACACTTTGCCCATTTTTATTTACAAAAGTGAATTCTCCCCCTGTCATTCCCCCTCTCATTATACATCAAGAAGTTGTTCTCTTCACAGAATTCTATTAATTTTTTTTGCCCTCATTATTGAAAACTTTATCATTACTACAATGCTTCTCTAAATTTGCTTCTATTGGACCCCAGGCATTAAAATCTACCCTAATCTGTTCTTCCCTTATTCTTGCATTTAGATCCTTCACTAGCATTAATTCTACATCTGTATATATGTCCTATAGTTCTTCAATATTTTGTCTCAATTTAATATACAAATTTGAATCATAAAAGCTTGAAGAGCTAGGTGAACTATAAACAATACCTAAATACACATCGGTACTTCTTCCACATACATCACTGAATTTACACCGCAGAACTTTATCACCTCCTAAATTCTTTTCAATTTTAAAATCTTTATCTCTTCTCACAAATAACCCTATGCTGCCACATACCCAACCTTTTGCTTTAACTTTCACCCCTTTTTTCCCATAATAATCATACCCCATGACATTGACAGAATCGTTTAATATCCATGTCTCTACCACTGCTAGCATATCTGCTCACTTGATTATCCGATTAATGTCACCATTTCGTATTTTCGCTATTAACCCTTCAACATTCCAGCATACTATAGATAAGGTACACATTCCCTACACTGAATCCTTTCTCCCAAACCTATAGTGCTCCAACTTGGCTTTGCTTCTTGTAAGTCTCATGTCTTTGTCTGACGCAACTCTTCGTTCCTCTACCTGCATAATACTTCCCCCAGGCATGGAGACTACACTCAACCCTGCCTCATTCCACATATTCAGACCAGTCATAGCACTGCACGCTTCTCTAAGGAGTAAGTAATCAAATGGTGACTGCTTTAAAAGAGCTATATATGGACAATACTTTCTGTAAAATCTAAAATATGATGAAGTGGTAATAACCAGAGAAATACATTAAAAAAAAGTACTAAGATAAGGATGTAAGTTAAAAAAGGATGTGGTTTTTAAAAGATTCACATATCATCCATGGACAAACAGGGTGTTCATTAAGATTTTTAAAAATTATGATATATGTTTGGCAGCACAAAATAAATTTAGTATTGGAAAATTTCTGAACAGCACCATAAAAGACGTTATTCCACCCAGCAAGAATTCAGGAGTGTATCTGATAGATTGTTTGGAGTGCGATTTGATATATATAGGCAAAACAATACAAAATTTGGAGACAAGGACCAAAGAACACTTCAGAAATTTAAGATATAAACAAGAGGATAAATCGGTGGTTGCAGATCACTTTTGGACTTACGATCATGACATCGCAGGAGAAGTCAAACTGTCAACAGCTACCACCAATCCCAAGGAATTGGCAATATGGGAAAAAGATTTATATTTTAAAAAATAAACATAGAGTTATGAATTTTGACATTCCACCAATGGAATTTCTATTCCGTTATCTAATGGAACCACCAGGTGCCACTATGTCACCTGCTAGAGCTAGTCAGTCCCCAGCTGAAGATGAGAGCGAATGCTCTTGAAGCATGTTCTGAAGAATTAACCAGTTAGTCAAGTTTTAGTGTCACCTAATACTGACTCATCTGTATTTGTAAGTTAGGCCCAATTTTGTTTAATTTATTGATGATATGTTACAAAATATCAACAATAGCAATGATTTCTTGACTGTAATAAATAAAATATAGATACCTGGCCTGCTTTTCACTGATGATTTGGTAGTAGGGTCCATAACTGTAAATGGTTTAAAACTGTCCTTACAAGAAATGGATTCATACTGTGCAGAATGGGAAATAAGTGTAAGTGAAAAGAAAACACAAATTGTAGTGTTTAAGAAAGGAGGAAAATTGAGTAAATATGAAAAATGGAAAAAAGGAAGTCATGAATATAAAGTGGTGAGAGATTATATGTACTTTGGAATGAAAATAGATGCTGGAAGGAAATGGGAGAAACAAACGAAATCAGCTCTGGCAAAGGGGAAAATAACAATGATGTCTGTAAGAAGATGCTTATTTAAAATGCCAAGGATGGAAATGAAATGGCTGGAAAGAGTATACAACTCAGCCTTCAAGGTATTGAAGTATTAAAGTATGGGGACTTGAAAATGGGTGATAAGTTGTGGACCAAGTACATAGGATGTTATGTAGGAAATTCTTGAGTTGTCCTTAGCAGTGACTACTGGAATGACTCAAATTGAGTTGGGATGAGAATCAAGAAAAGGATTTCAATATTGCACTTACAAAGCTGTTGACTATGGAATGGCAATATAACCTGAACTTGGATATTCATTTTTAATACTAAACTCCATTCACTTACACAACAGTAAGATTCTCCCAAAATGCATCTTACTTTTGTGTAAGTGAATGGAGTTTAGTGTAAAAAATGAATACCCAAGTTGAAGAAAAGGATTGTTAAGGAGAGAGCCTTAAAATATTGGTATAGGATCATACACCTTGCTGAAGATAATTTGTTCAATCAATGTTTAAAATATCAGGATACTAGTCTACAAAGCATGGGTTAGATAAGTGAACTAAGAAATAACTTAGAAATTTATGGCTGATGTTTGGAATAAAAGGGAATTAAATAACAAAGATTTTTGGAGAAATATAAGATTTGAAGATATTGAGAAACAAAAATTATGTAGTCAGATAAGCGAGAAAAAATTGTTGGCATTTTACATTACAATGAAAAATTATTGGGAAAGAGAGAGAGATATGCAGACGTCACTAATAAAGAAGAAAGAGAGGGGATAATATGGTTAAGAACAGGGGTATGGAGGCTAAAAGGGCAAGGCATATGTCAATTATGTGGGGGGGAAAAGGATATACAACATATTGTATTTGAATGCACAGAAACAGAGATTTGGAGAAAAGAAAGTGTATGGTATAGAATGAATATGAACACTCATATAAATTAAATTCTAAATAATAACTGTAAGAGCATTGGAAAATATTTAGAGAAAGTAAAAAATAAGTGAAAATGGACTGTTAAAAGAGGACAGAAATAATAATGTAAGAATAGCATTATAAATGTAAGAACTAATACTATTTATCATGTAATTGTCAAATTTAGTGGACTGCCCAGCTTAGTGACCAGGGCCAAATAGATTGGGCAGTTTAATATGTGTATTAATAAATGTATATATTTCAAAGTAATAAATTTTAATAATAAACACAAATATCACTGCAGCTGCCATCAATGGCCAAAGCATGCTTTTCCTCATTTCAGAGATTTCAGAAAATATAAATTAAATATAAATATATAAATATATAAATTAAATTATAAATAATAACTGTAAGAGCATTGGAAAATATTTAGAGAAAGTAAAAAATAAGTGAAAATGGACTGTTAAAAGAGGACAGAAATAATAATGTAAGAATAGCACTATAAATGTAAGAACTAATACTATTTATCATGTAATTGTCAAATTTAGTGGACTGCCCAGCTTAGTGGCCAGGGCCAAGTAGATTGGGCAGTTTAATATGTGTATTAATAAATGTATATATTTCAAAGTAATAAACTTTAATAATAAACACAAATATCACTGCAGCTGCCATCAATGGCCAAAGCATGCTTTTCCTCATTTCAGAGATTTCAGAAAAGTCATTGTTCTTTTATTTGCAACATATTAGTTGTTACAAATTTTGTTGTTTAGTAATGTTGCTATAGAGTTGGTAGTGACACTTATAATTCACTTACTTGATTTTTTAATTGAACATACATCCTCTAAGCAGCACTACATAATGGTTTCCATAAAAAATTAGTAGAAAAATTATTAAAAAGTTTAAAAGCAATAAAGAGTCAAAGAGAGTTTGCTATTACAAATATAAAAGATAAGTAATTAAAAAAAATTCACATCCACCCTTGCACATTCAATAAATTAAATTAAAAAAAAAACAGAAAATAATTTTGGCTCCTCAAATATCCAGAATATTAAAAATGTATTACAAATCTACTGTAAAGATCCTATACCTTCCAACAAGATGTTAGGTATCTACCAAATGAATTGTAAAGACTGTGATCAGGTATATATTTGAAAAACAAAAAGAAATTTGGAAATCCATTCCAAAGAACATTTCAGAAATATCTGTTACAAACAGATAGAGAAATTGGCTATGGAGCTTACTTTTGGTCAGAAAACCTGAAATTGATCAAAAAAAATTAATTATTGAAACACATTTGCAAATCTTTGAAAATAACAACATGAGAAAAAATTTACATCATCAAAAATAAAACTTCATCATGAGCTTCTAGACATTATTGTTGGATATAGACAATAAATTTGACTGCCTAAAGAGTATGCTTCTAGCAATTGGTTTTCTTCTGATGATGACAGCAAATGTTGCTGAAACATGTCCAATTAAAAAAACATATTGAAGTATAAGTGTCACTAAACCAACTCTATATCAACATCATTTTACTATGTTAAGTGTGGTGGACTTTTGTAACAGTGATATTTAATACACTAATGACTTTAATATAGTTGAGTCAAATTTGTAATGCTTACATCACTTATTGTTTAAGGAAGAAAAAATTTTCAAGAGCTAATTGCTCCCATCTTCAGTTCTAGGTTGATTGTCGACTTTAATTCATTAGATTATTTTACTACTTTACTGTTAATAGCTTCATGAATATAAGTTTATCAAATGAGTAACAATTTTCTTTTTATTTTTTGAGTATAATGAGTGTTTCCAATCTGAAAATTTAACATATATCTAAATATAGTTTATCGGTAATTCTAAACTTTTACAATTGTAATTAATAAATTAGTAAATACTTTTTACATATCAACTATTATATTAAATTCTAAACAATTTAATTGCAAAGTGTTCCAATTCGATTGCCTCAAATCCCAGTTCCCACTTGTCAACAGCTTCCTGTTGGAATATCCAAGGAGTCAGGCTCCAATCCAACCAAAGACACAATAATAAAATATACAAAATCCAGAATATCAAATTACATTTTCCCATCCTTACAACTAATATTTATAGTCCCAATATTATTTGAGTTTCCTGTATGTGTGCATGTACATGCTCACATGCATATTTAATTATCTAATTATCATTTTCTCTTTTTACTGTCCATTTCTATTGACCAATATTCTTGCAATTTTTGTTAAAAATGTGCTTTAAAGCAATTGCTCTATATATTATAAGTAATTTTTTTCCCTAAACTTTCCATTCTCCATATTTCAGTTTCTTTACAACCAGATACTATTATGTTCTATATTTTCTCTTCCCCTACATAACGAACATTCACCTTATGTAAACCCATTTCTTTGCCCTTTTAACCTTCACATCCCAATTCTTAACCATGCGATCCCATATCTTCTTTACTTGCATTATCTATATATCTTTCTCTTTCCCAACTATTTTTCATTAAGACATAGAATTCTAATGTCCTCTTTTTTGTCAATTTACTAAATAATTTTCCTCATATCTTCATATCTTTTTCTTATATCCTTCCATAAAACTTTAATATTGATTTCTCTCCTACCCCATAAATCTCCAAAATCTCCCCCCCCCCTTTTTGTTCTTCTTTACCAGACAACCCTACCACATCCAGAATCTATGAACTACTGAAAATACACAAACCTGGTAATAAAATGAGACCTATAGTAAATACAATACATTCACCCACATATAATTTAGCCAATTACTTGTTAAATCAATTCAATAGGTTACTGAAATACAAAAGCCAAAGCATAAAAAAATTTAACAGAATTAATAGAGAGAATTAAACTTATGAAACTAGAAATCAGGGTTTTACTAGTGTCTTATATGTGATTTCTTTGTTCCCTAATATCCCCAAAGAGAAACTATTAAATGTCTTTTAAAAAAATGTTAACCTCAATCAAGTTACCTGGAGAAATCACAGAACAATATCTGAACCTCACCAAAATTTGCATCAATCAAACCTACTTCACACTCAGAGGCAAGATATATGCACAAGAGAAGGGTTTAGCAATGGGTAATCCACTCTCACCATTCTTAGGCAGACATAAACATTAGTTTCCTGGAAACAAAATTAGTAGAGGCTTCAGACATATATACAAATGTTGGTATCATTATGTTGATGATGTCTTTGCAATAGTAGATGAAAAATGGAAAGATGTTACAATAAAATTACTAAACCTATAAGACAGCAATATAAAATTCAAAATGGAAATGGAGAACAAGGGTCTTCGTTTTCTGGATATAAAAATTATGTAAAATGATAACATATTGGAATTTGGCATATTCAGGAGGGATATCCACACAGACAATTATATAAAAAGCAACAGCTACAATCCAAAACAACATAAACTTGCTCTAATCAATAGCCTCACATTCAAATTAACAAACCTACCAGTAAATGAGACAGAATACAAATTGCAGTTCCAAAAATCATGGATATAGCACAGAAAAATGGCTACACAACAAATCTGGTCAAGAAAAAGATAGAAAAATTCAAAAAAACAAAAACCAATAAAAGAAATCATCACACTAAAAGGTTACAAAGGAGAGCATCCCCTATAAGGCCCCAGGTGGAAACTCAATCAGACCTCTTTGTCCTATCCAGTGCCTTGGAAGACTGTCATCAAGGTATACACGAACATCTCAGTGGTAATGTGGTGGTGCACCATCCTGTTGGAAGTAAAATTCCTCATTTCCATAATGTACAAATGGTGGGTAAGATGGATGTGCGCATTTGTTCAGATACACTGGGTTCAAAAAAGAATGGTCCAATTAGACCCATAGATGATAACCCACACCAAACATTAATTCCAGGTAAATTAACAGCCTTTTCCAAAATAACATGTGGATTGTTTGCACACAAGTAGACACAGTTATGCCAGTTAACAGTTCTGTTCAACTTAAATTGTTCCTCATCAGACCAAATAACTTCCCTACGAAGACCTCATCCTCTTGCACCATGTTCTGAAACCACTCTGATCAGAATCATCTTCATTTAATACATGCAAAAGTCTTGGGATGAAAACTGTCAACTTTGCTGTTTTAATAATATGACATATGCCAGTTCTGCTAATCCCAATCTCATATGCACATTGCTTTGTAGATTTCTAGGTGATTGATCAAAACATTCCAAAACCATAGCCGAGGATGCGGGGCTTTTGCTGTGTGAGGCCTCCCAGATCTGCCCTTGTGAATTTTGCATATGGTACCATGAGTCTCAAATTTGTCTCAAATGCTTGCAATTGTTACTTGTGTTGGCAGTTCTGTTCTGTATACACTTTTCCATTGCCTTTGAACTTCAACAACATTCTCGGTTTTACAATACCAATTCAAAATTGCTTCAGCTGTTCAAATGATAATCTCGGCTTCATTTTGTTGTGGCAATGCTATCATAATGTATTGTGAGTCACATCTGTTTACAGAACATAATAAAATAGTCTTGGCTTCATTTGTTCATTGTTGATTTACGATAATCTTGGCTTCATTTGTTCATTGTTGATTGACCCATCATGCAGCAATGCTATCATAATGTATGTGAGTCACATCTGTTTATGCTGCCATAGGTGGCCGAGGTCATTAAGGCGCGGACTCGTGAGCGGAAGGTCCAGGTTCAAATACTGCCAGGACCATCCTCCCTGACTGAAGTTTTTTTCAGGTTTTCCTCAGTCATCATAAATGGCAAATGCCGGGGAGGTACCCTATACTTAGGCCTGGAATGATTCCTTCCTTAAAAAAAAAATCCTTTCCCAATATATCATTTCATCTCATGTATCATCAGTGTCCATCGCCTATGGTGCCTCTGTAGCAAAAACAGGCGTTAAACACTATTCATTCACATGTTTACAGAATATCATACTACACATTACTGTTGTTTTTCGATTAAACTTTTAAATACATTTAATAGATATCTACTGTGAAAGTGTGTATATATTTTTGACACCCTCGGTATTGGTGGCATTATCTATTTTATATTCTTTTAGTATTATTATACTACTCTAGCATAATGTCAGAATCTAAGGCAAGAGCAAAATTTTTATCTTATAATTCTCATTCCATTTAAATCGTTTATACCTCCTCTTACCTATATTCAAATCTTCTAATTGGTTAATTATTAAATACTCACGTTTAACTTAACATCTGTTATTAATGGAAATGACCACTATTAGAGCTAAGAACTTTGGAATTATTTACAACATAGCTAAGGTTAATTGACTGTAGTACACAACCTATTACACTTTGGCTATTTTTATTAATAAAGGTATATTTCCCATACATTCCATTTAAAATATCCTATGTATTTAATTTACTAAAATCAATAAATGTTTCACTTGCTCCATCTACAATTTTATCTTTACTATATATGATATTATTTTTTCTATCTCACTTTGCAAGCCATCATTTAAATTCACTTCACTTTCTCTATTCCAAAATTAAAATCACTCTGAATTCAAATATATGTCCCTCAACCACTACATGTCTTTCTACAGTTGATGGTATAATTCTGTTACGGAATCATGAAGTTAACAGGTGTGCTGCAAACTATTTCTATAAATATTATTATTATTATTATTATTATTAATCTCCACTTGCTTATCTTCAAAAATCCCATAGTACTTCCTTACATCTAGATCATGATCTTTTTATTGTTTTGTTAAGGGTCTTCTTAACAATGAATCTTAATCCTCATACTCTCCCTTTCTTTGTTACCATTTCTCCCTTCATTCCTATGTTATTAAAATCTTTTAAAACAATATCATCTTTCCTTAGCCATGTTTCTGCTATTGCTAAGAAATCTAATTTCCCCAATAAATAGAGTAGAGTTCTAGAAGTGACTTTATTTTTAAATCTTCAGAATTCCAAAATTCTAGGGACCTTACTTTTGCTTCTGGCTATTGCAATTTGTTCTGTTCTTAAAAGACCTGAACCTTTTTAATATTTTTTTTTTACTTCTTAGACAAATGCCTTTACTTAAGTTTTATTTTTTATCTTTTTGCAAATGCTACCAGGCACAGACAACAATGTACTAATGCTATCTTTTTCCTCTCTTTCCGTGATCTCCTCACTGCTGCCTTCCCACTTTTGCCACTACTCTGTTGCCACATTTTCTTCCTTTTCCTTCTCTGCCAGCAAATGCGCTTCTTCTCTCTCCTCCCTCAGTAATAATACAACCTTTAATTGATATCATTGTATGATTCAGTTGAACTACACACTCTTAAAGCTTCACTTACTTTTCATAAATGTATGGAACCAGTTTCGAGAACATTTATGAAAAGTAAGTGAAGCTTTAAGAGTATGTAGTTCAACTGAATCATACAATGATATGAATTAATATGATTAGCTTCACTGTGCATGTTCCAATTTACATTTAAGTTTAAATATAACCTTTATTTGCTTCCAATGATGACATATCTCCTGACATCACAACTATTGCCATATCCTGTATTTCTTCACCTCCTGCCTCAATACTAGACTTTGTACCCTTTCTGTGTGCCATTGATGCATGCAGTTCCTGTAGATCACTAAGTTGTTTGCCGACTTATTTCCTCTTGAACTGGCCCACTCCAATCCTTCTTGCTCATGAAAACTACAGAATATGTCCTTTTTGCTCATGTAAGTTATATTTATCCTTCAATCCAAAGTTGTATATTTTTATGTATGCTCATTTGCCAGCTGCTCTTACATCTGTCATATCTTCATATCTTCTTATTAATAAATATGTTTGAACTTTTCAGCAGCTTTGTTTTCTCTGCGATTTCATAAATTAACTGTATTGTTCAGAACTGTGCAATAATTCGTCTTTTCCCCATATATCTTCAGGCATGGTAGGCTTCCACAATATCCCAAACTTTAAATATATTTCCAAGTTGTCTTTCAGTATTTGTGTTACTTTTTCCACTAGCCTAATACTCTTCTGTCTTTCACACCTATAAAAATTAAATTGAATCTTCTGCTACTCTCATCCGTTCTTTCCATTTTTGATTTCATTTCTTCATTTCTCTTCTTATTCTATTTATTTTATTTCTCTAGCTATCTTATTTAGGATATTATTTATTTGTTGTTCCATGCCATTCATTTTATTAATTTTATCTGCAAGATTTTCCAAAATTGCCAGTAGCTCTACTTGACCAGGAATTTGTTCAATTCCTACTATCACTAATAACATTAAGATTACACTTTGCATTAGAAAACTATCATCATACTTCCTTCTGTTTTCCTTTTTATGAATTTCTTTCTCATAAATATTCCTTCCTTATTCTGTATACTGACAGTTTCACTCCCATGGCTACTTGTACCACTTCCCTTCCCACTCAGGAGCTTGCTATAGATACAACCTTCCTCTTCTATTGCTTACTTAGCTCTTTAGCTAAATAAAGAAAAAACTTTTTTTAAATATATCATGAGGTCATAAGAAAATAATTAAAAAATAAAAATCAACTAGCTCTAGCTTTTGTGTCCAAATAATCAAAATCTAGCATGGCCTTATTGATATAACCCAGTCAGGCCAGTATTTTCACGTCAGTCACAATGGATAACTGGGCATTTGGGAATATCAAAATTCTTTGTACCTTTGATAAGCTTTTAGGCATGAGATTTAGAGAAAGTTGATTTACTTGGAGTAAAAAATATTTGCAAAAAAAAAATAAATATGCTGAAAAATGCTCTGCCGTCCAAGTAATGCACAGGAAATGTATATCTGCTTTGATGAGGTTCATAAAATCCCAAAATTTGATTGAGATATACCTACTCAAAAAATGTACATTTGCATTAATTCTTAACTCTAACCATTATAAAAAAAGATTGGAATCTTTATAGTGGTAACACTGTTGAGATGCCATGTACCTGAACTAACTTCTGTCTCCATACTTTGTTAAAAGCATTTTGAAGTCAACAAAGAGAGTAAGCACTGCTTCTTTTTGGTTGAAAGCATTTTTTAATATCCTATATTAGATTTAAAATCTGATTGATTGTTGAATATTACTTTCTGAAACCTGCTTGATGGTCTGAAATGAGACTGTGAAATTCCAGACAGTAAATCATTTTGTAGTGACAGTTTTCTCCATTGTTTTAATAAGTACTGGGGTTAAGGATATAACTCTATAATTCTAATTTGCCTGGTGGTTTATCTTTCTTATTAATTGCAATGATTATGGCTTTTTTCCATATAACAGGAATGTCATCTTTACTGTTCCAGATTTTGTTAAAAATGTTCAGTAGTGCCTTCTTGGCTCTGCACCCTAAATTCTTGATGTATTCAGTATGAATTTTGTCTGGTCCAGGTTCTTTTTGTTCTTCAGAGATATTACTTAGTTAAGTTCTTGAATTGTAAAGTCCCAATAAAATAGATTTTGTTGGCCTGCAAATACCTCGGGCTTATGGCATTTTAATATTTTGTTTAAAACACAGTAGCTCTGTGCCTTAAAACTATATATTATTCTATCCATTTCAGTTATATTAGTATCAGAGAGATATGAGTTTACCACATTGAAATATGTTATTACTTTCAGTATTAAGGTTTGCATTATTTTCATTTAAAAATAATTATTAAACATTTTGCATATTTAATTAGGATTACTTACACATTGCCCTTCATATATTAAGAATATATTATTTTGGGCCTTTATACTGTAGATTGATTTTATCATTTAAAATACTGCATGTTTATTTAGCTTTATTTACAGAAGTTAATAATTTTTGTTATTATATATATATATATATATATATATATATACACGGGTTCCATTTACTCCATTAATATCATGCAAAATTAAAAATTAGAAGTTTAAACATAAGAAAACAAGCTATTTATTTACTAACAACTGTATAAGTGCTGGAATATTGATGTAATTTGAAGAAAGTATCATCGATAGCAGATTATGGTATTAATTTATTATTTTACTCTTATCTAATTGATTTTCCTACAAAACAGTAAATCTCTTTGTCTCCTGTTTGCCTTACAAAAACTAATACATATATAATATAGAAGAACAGAGAATGTTATATGTCAAATGAAACCTTAGATGAGATATTCTATATTCAGGATAAGTTGCAAACTTTTGTTATCAAATATGGCTTAGCAGAAATGTGCTTGGCTGGTTAAAACAGCTCTAGAAGGTATATTTATCCCTAACCTGCAAATAAATATCCTCTGGTGACACTGATTGCCGATATTTGATTTCATATTGAGGCCTCTGCCGAGGATCTAGATTATCCTCACAAACTTCTGCCTCTGGAATTTCCCTGTCATCCCAAATAGCAAAAGGGTCAGTTGTCTTCTCTGGTGTTGATGGTTCATCATCTTTGCTTTTGCTGCTTCTTTTGGAAGGCCCAACATTTCCAGGACCTTTATGGAAAGAAAACAATATTACATAAACTTTTATTATGTATGGAGACTAAAGATGCTAGGTAACAGAGGAATTCATAGAGGTTACAGCAGAAAAAGAAAAACCTTGCAAACTTTCATATCAAATCAATTGTAAATATGAAGTAAATTAAATCTACTAATAAGGGAAAATATTTCATAGCTCTTCCACAGAAATAATACTACAATATATATGGAGGGGGGGAAGAAAAATAGTACATCATTTAATAGAGAAGGAATGGCTAACTCCAGTCAATTTCTTTCCACCTTCAAACTTGGACAAAAGATAAAGCACTGAAAACATAAAGAATAAGTTCTTTATAGCCTACATTAATGTATTCAACATGTTCATAGTAACTCCACTTACTTACATAACAATTGGATATGTTTCTGAAGCACTCGTTTTCATTATCAGACTGACTAGGCAAAGTTGTAAATGAAGAAAAAAGGCAAAGAAGAAGAAATAAGGAACACAAACAAAATGTTTATAATAGTAGGGATAGTGATAATACTAATACATGTAGAGAAAATAATAATACATAGTAATAACAATAGCAATATATTAAGTTCATGGAAAGGCAACAATTATATTACCTCATGTTATGGTACAAAATAATAATTATAACTAAACAAATGTCACAAGTCATAACTTAGGTAATCAGAAATGGAATAGATAATGTTGAATTAGTAGAGATTTCACATGTCTTTTAAAAACAGTAATTGAGAGTTTTTATATTGAACAGGAAGTGATTATACAGCTTGCAGCCTGTATCATACAATTTTTTGGGGGTAAGGTCTTTGACTTCAGCCTTGTATTATGTGAATGTATCATGTCATTTTTGGTGAATTTACTCATATATTAACTAAAATAGTTAATTGGAACAATGAAACTAATCATAACTTAAGATCATTGTGTCATTGAGTTGAACTTAACACTCTTTTGCTTCACTTACTTGTTTAAATATGTAGGACTGGTTTTACGAATCCTTCATTCTCATCATCCCATTGTGGGGATGTGAGCATAATGGATTATCCTCCAGTTGACAATGGGCTGAGGATGAGAATGAAGGGTTCATGAAACTGATCGTGCATATTTAAACAAGTAAGTGGAGCAACGAGAATGAAGGGCTCATGAAACCAATCCTGCATATTTAAACAATTAAGTGGAGCAAAAGAATGTTAAGTTCGACTTAATCAAACAATGATCTTACTCATGTATATTTTAACAAATATCAACAACTCATAAATATACAGAGATTGAAGTGACAATATTCTAAACATTAAAGTGTATGAGGGGGGGATGTTATCCTAGGATTCTCCTATTTATGGGGAGAAATGATGAAATACATATTATTTTTCAGTGCAAAAGAAGGAATGAATGGAGGGTAAGTTTGATAAGCAAGAAATGGTTATTGAGGAATAAAGAAGCTGTAGTAAGAAAGAGTTTTGAAGATCAAAAACAGCTAACTAAATTAGAAGAATATTTATGGAAGGTAAAAATGAAATGAAGATGGTCAGTAGAAAGAAATAAAAGAAACTAAATTGTACATTATTAGAATATTAGACAATGTAATGCTATATATGTCATTTATATGTTGTATTTTGAGGTAATTATGGCTTTGACTAAATAAGCACGGTTCAGATCGAATCATAACTGTATGTACTAAGTACTAGTTTAGTCTAGAGTTTGTAATGTATATAATTAATTTCTTTCATGGTATAAGAATTGAGGAGGGAGAGGTAAGGTTTTCCTCTGGACAGCCAGAGAGGCCACTTCCTCATTGATGAGTAGTCTGTATTTCTGCTTTCTGGCTATCTGAAGGTGGGAATACTAGCCAATGAAATAAAGAAGTTAAAGATATTTGTGATTTTATAGTTTACTATTTATCAGTTTAATAATTGTATAGTTATATGAAATACTGTAGTGGTCTACAGGGAAAGTGGCTGGGGCCAAAACATATAAACTTTTATTTCTTTTTTATCATGCTTAGTACTCAAAAAATAAATATTCTAAACTGTTTATAAAGTGTTTAAGTTATATAAGCTTTGTTCCATTCATAGCTATGAGTACTGTGTAAGATAATTTTTTTGATGGAGGATGATCAGCCCATATTTTAACCAGGAATGAAAATTTTAATGATACATAGTCAAGGCTATGAACATATTGCAGATTCAATCACAAATAGGAAAAGATAAGATAATTTTATTTTTAAAAAATTCACATATCATCCATGGACTATGCACAAATTTCGAAATATTCTAAAAGATTTTAATATCAGATTGGCACCAATAAACCGATTTAAAGTTAAAAATTTCCTGAATGACAATATTAATGAAAGTACATCAGAGAAAAAAGCAAATATTTACCAACTAAAATGTGCAGAATGCAAATAAAAATCTACATTGGAAAAACAAAGAGAACATGGGTACAAGGTTAAAAGAACACTTCAGGAACATCATATAAAAACAAATGGAGAAATCAGCAGTAACATCTTGTTTCTGGACAGAGAAGCACAAAATAATAAAAAAAGCAAAATTATTAAAGTCAGCACAGAGACCCACAGGGTTAGCAATGTGGGAGAAAATTTGCATATATAAATACCAAGACAGATTAATGAACTTCAACACTTCGGGGATGAAAACAAACTATAAGTTCATCACACCTCCATCAGAGCAGAATATGTATCCCAAAAGGAACGTTGTGTATTATCTAGCAGTCAACATCTGAGGCTTGAAAAATGGTCTGCAAAACATGTTCTAAATATAAGCAAGTAGGTGGAGTCAATAAGAGTATGTAATTTGACTGAGTCATACAATAATCTTAATTATTGTAGACTGAGATTAAATATGAGTGTTCCATTTAGTATCTGAATCAACTTTGAGGCCAAGAGACACAAAGTTTCTCATACATAAGTTAGAATATTATTTTCAATTTTTAGTGTAAATTTGTTTGTTGATTTATCAAGATTGCAAAATAAAATTGCCAATATTTTGGAGCTGTTGAGGGGAAGTACTTATTTCTGAACCAAGTGCTGATGTCAGTAAGCATTTTGTTAAGAGAGCATTTGACATTCAGTAATGCTTTTATGTTTAATTAAAATATCATTATTATCAGCATACAAAATGATATTAGCATTTTTATTCCAAGTGGCGAGTCATTCACATAAAAAAGAAATAAGAGACATCCTAGAACAGAACCCTAGGGTGCACTGAGACACACTAAGGGTGTTATTTCAACTTTATGAGATCTATATGAGAGACAAAGCCAAGGCTTTTGTCAAATCACAAAAGATCCCCAAACATTCAAGTTGAGAGTCAATAGAATCTTCAAGACTTTTTAAAGAAATCAAAAGTTACTGTTAGCATAGACCTGTTTTCATGAAGTCATGTTGATGTGGTGTAGTGACCTGGTATATAGAAAGAAATGAGTTTAACCTGCTGGACATGAAAACTTCAAGGATTTTAGAGAAGATGGACAAGAAGAACTAGAGCAATAATTATTAGCACAATGAACAATACCCATTTTTAAAATGGGTCGAACTTTGGATAACTTTAATACATGAGGAAACCATCCCTCTAAAAGTGATTCATTACAAGTAAAGATAAGTTAGTTTATTAGGTTTACTAGGAAGTTTTTTAGGAATTTTTCAGTAAGATAATCAGGCATGTCAGCATAAATAAATAAAAAAAAGTGATCTTGTTGAATTAAAATTAAAACTTCTAAAACCAGGTCAATATATATATATTGACATGATTTTAGAAGTTTTACTTTTAATTCAACAAGATTATGATAGTTTCACTGTGTGGATTCCTACATTTATTTTTAATTGAAAAAAAAGTGAATTGACTTATTTCAGCAAAGCATATGCTAATAGAATGTGAAGACGGTCAGTGAACAAAGAGAGTAGCTAAAACAAGTTTAGCCATGAGTATTGAAGTTATAAAATAACTGAACTTTCAAACTTGTAAGGTAAGGGTTATTCTTATTATAATTAAGTTTATAATAAAAATTAAAAAATAAAATTAATAAAAAAATAAAATTAATTTCTTTCATGATATAAGAATGGGAGGAGAGAGGGAATGTTTGATTTTAGCCTGTCAGAGGTGCAGCTTTCCTCATTGATGTAAAAGTGATCAATATTTCTGCCTTCTGGCCATTCAAAGGCAGGAATGCTGACCACTGAAATAAACAAGTTAAAAGACAGTGGTAATTTTATAGTTTAACTATAATATAGTCTAACTATAAAATTACCATTTTAGATTAACTAAGTAATTGTATGATTTTATGAAATTTTGTAGTAGTCTATTGGAAAAGTGACTTAAGGCCCAAACCTATAGGCTTTCATTTCTTTCATATTTTTTTTTATTACTGAATATATAAATAAAGTAAAAGTAATAGAATGCTCTTCTGAGAAGAAAAATCAGAGATATAGGTTACTTTGGCATTATAAAATAACAATGTCAAAAAACTACAATCTTGTATTTTGTACTACTGGAATTAGTGACTGTAGTGAAGTAAAATAATAACCAAAAGTACTATAAAAATTATAATAAAATTGAAAAATGATAAAATGTTTAAAGAATAGTTTTTTTTATACAGATTCATTTGTTTTTGCATTTATGACAATGATATACGATAAAAACAATATCTATCTTAGATGAAACAAAGCTTTAATAATAAAGTTACCATTTTGTAAAAAAACTATAAAATGCATTAAAATATAATTTTCCTCAATGTGTTATAATAACTTAAGTAAAGTTGCACTATAAAACAATGTCCATGCAAATGTACATGTTAATGTACAAATTGTTAAATAAACACTTCAAAATAGAGGTGTACAATTATTGTTTTCTTGTAATACATATGTTTTTGTACTGTTGGTATGACATGAGAAATTCGTTTGTTTTAGTTGCTAAAAAATGAACAAAAAAAAAGATATATCGTTATTACCAAATGAAAAAAGGTCACAAATATTTTGTTTAAATATTTTTAACCTTTTAACAAAAAAATTGCAACTCTCATAAGGCTTTGGGACTAAATAAACTAAAGACAATAAAATAACAATGGAGTTAATTGGTATTTAAAGATATTTACAGTCATCTTTCCACAGTAAGGGAAAGCTTAATATAAAATTTCATTGAAGCCTTTTCCAACCAGGAACCACACTCAAGCCTATTAGTTGGCAGACTAAAAGCTGGAATTTTAACAATCAATAAAGGATATTTAATGCATAATTTGTTCCTGTATTAGATTTATTGGTTTGCTTTTGTTTTTTCTTTATTTACATTAATGATATTATCATACAGCACTGCACATTTTATGCAAAAATGATGCAGAATGAAATGTTGCTGATACAATGCTTTGAATGATTGTAGCTTTTAGCTGGAAATATTCAAAATGCATTCTAAAGAGTTCAAAACAGAACAGCAAGCATGATCACAAATGCACCATGTGGCCTTTGCATCACACAGTTTCATGATGACATGGTTCTTGGGTACGTCCAGTGCACATAGTGCATCTGTGTGGAAATTATCTACTGCAGCATCATAATCCCCTTCTTATTGCTCTTGGCACCTACAGCAACAACAACAACAACAACAACAATATATTTTATCTGATGATATGAATACCATAAGGTCCTATCTTCCACTTCATCAGGGACAATTACAATATATACAATGATTCTCAAAGAAAATTGAAAGCAGCTTTAACCAATTAAGACTTGTGTATATTATAATTTATAAATAATCAAAATGTAATACTCTGATTATTATCTCAGTATGTGTCTATTGGAGACCAGTACCTTCAAGTATTAAATCCATTCTAAATAGGACAAGGCAAACACCTCCAAATGTGACACCTGAACATTAAAGCACAAATCACCAGGTTTTGCACCATGTCCTAATGGTTGATTGATCAATCAGTAATATCCATACAATTTTTTTATCATGGCATCATAGAAGCCAAGCAATTTATTTTCCTTTATAAAGCTATTTATTTAAATTTTACATTGATTAAAAAACATTAAGTGTGGCAGATGAAATGTTTAGAATTTTTGGGAGAAAAGAAAATATGCTTGTCTTTTTCCTTTGCTTATTATTTTCTGCAGCTCTAAATACCACAGTAAAATAACTCTTTTTTTTACTCAAGGCCTTTTAAGCCACTACAGGCTTTTGACCTATTGCAGCAACTGCTGCATCGTCTATCTATGTCTTGTAACACCACTGATAAGAGTGCAGTATGACAGGAGGGCAAGTGATCAATAACCAGATCTTGCAAGTTCCATCATGCAGAATTTTTAACACAGGTTGCTATCAGTCTATCAGGCAGCTTCCTGATTGTCCTCACAAGGCTGGGAGGATCCCATTCCAGACTTCCCTAACTTAGAAAATTTCTAAGTAGGTGCCAGGGATTGAACCCAAAGCCTCCTGGTCTGCAGTTAGCAATTTGTTAATCACTAAACCAATAATATTGTTATATTACACTTTGAATATAATCTTAAATCCTTAAATGAACTCAAATTGAAAGTATATAATGAAAAGAGAATGAAACATATACTGTTTTAGGTACCTAATAATACCACCACAATAACCAAAATGGTAACAAAAACCGAAATAACTGCAACAGCGAAGAAGGAGGAGGAGGAGCAGAAGAAGAAGAAGAAGGAGGAGGAGGAGGAGGAGGAGGAGGAGGAGGAGAAGGAGAAGAAGAAGAAGAAGAAGAAGAAGAAGAAGAAGAAGAAGAAGAAGAAGAAGAAGAAGAAGAAGAAGAAGAAGAAGAAGAAGAAGAAGAAGAAGAAGAAGAAGAAGAAGAAGAAGAAGAAGAAGTTTTGTTAGATCATGTTTTCATAGGGTGTATGTGAACTTCCCAGTGCTTATTGAAGCCTCTCAAGCCTACAAATATGACAAAATAAATCAGTGATTTTCTTATGCACATCAACACATGCAAATATATAGGAAATTAAAAAATACATAAAAATAAAAAACCTCTTAATCAAATCAAATAAATAGTGCAAGATAACTAAAACCAACAAAAGTCGTTTTTTACAGGTCTCTAGAATTGCCAACTAATTTTCCATTAACATTTTTAGTTATATAAGATTTATTTCAAGAAATGAATTTCTAGCTACGAATTTCTAGCTATATATATATATATATAGTAATCTTCCATTATTATCATAGGTGTACTTGCTTATTTTATTTCTTTGTGATTGACTATTGTCTTTTCATGTATGTATTTTCAAGGATAAATGATTAATGCAATACAAGCACCTATGCAGCACAGATTCTGAACAAGTTTAGGATATTATGTTCCCCAAAATAACTGCATTATTAAAATTATTTTTAATTTGGCAGTTCTTACAGCAATTATAGATTTACAAACCAATTATTCATTCATTTATGACTATATGGTATCACAATAGAAGTAAAAAAATATGCTTTCGTTCATAGATCCTATATCACAAGCAAATTTAAAGGATAATTGAACTTGTCTACAAATTATAGAGCATTCAAACATATTGCAGAAGAATATAACATATCACCAATATATTTAATACTGTATATAAATAAGCATATCATATAGCTCTATAACCAACATATTATTTAAAACAAGCCTTCAACCATATTTAGAACATATTGACCTGGATAAATTCATTAGTTAAGCTGTAATGGAATTAAAATATTATTCTATGTTATAGAAGTATGAATTTTTAAACTTTTCTTTAAAAAGTTTACACTTCTGTGAATTACATAGCAATTCCAAGGAAGCTGGAAGACTGTTATAGTAGCAATTAGTGCTGCAGAGTAATAGTTGCTCACCTGGAAAAGTTTAGTGAATTTGTTGGTCTATTCAAGTCAGCAGCATGCCTAGTATTGTAATTATATATACATGTTAATTTTTAAGTTGTAAAAGTTATTATTAACAAAACTCTTGAGAGAAAACATAGAGTAAAGAGTAAGAATACTGAACATCTTAAATAATGGTCTACAGGATGGTTGAGAACCAGCACCACAGAGGACTCTTGTAACCCATTTTTTGCAATATGAATTTTTTTTCTCGTGCATAGAATTATCTGAATAAACTATCCCATATTTCAAAATGGAATGAAAATCTCAATGCGTTTTGGTTCTCAAGATAATACAAACTTCTCAAAGCAAAGCAGCCAAAGTAGAGTTAGGAATTGTGGTCTCTGTATGTTTCTTCCAATTAGTTCCTCATTAATTTCTAGTCCCAAGAACTAGTATGAAAAATGTTCCTTATGGTGTATTTAATGTAACTAATATCAATTCTGCTAAAGCTTATTTTAGTTCTAAATTTAATAAAATTTTATTTGCCAAAAATTATCAAAACTTATTAACTTAAAGTGCTTATTAGTTTTAAATCAAATGTTTAGCTCTTTAGACACTTTTAAGACTAACTTTGAAAGTAGAGCGTGTGACTCCCAAGAAATAAACAGACTGGTGTCATCTGCAAAAAGTACTATCTTGGATTCATGACTTAGTCTACAGGATGCATCATTGGACAGAACATAGGACCAGTATTCAGCTTGTGAAACATAAAATTTTGCTATTTCAGCAACTGACTCACAGTTACTGATGATTGTTTTCTGAACTATATTAATTAGATATGAACTTAAATAATTCAAAGATAGCTTGTCAACTTCATAGAAATTCAATTTCAGATTATGATTTACGCTATCAAAAGCCTTAATCATGTTATAAAATATTTCCAAAGGAAATTTCTTTTTATTTAGAGCAGATAAATAAGTCATAAACATTTAAAAAGTGGGAATTTTCACAGTGAAACATAGTATATTATAACAAATTATTTCAGAGGAATTCACTCAAATTTCACTAGTTTTGTTCCACTTACTTGAATATGTTTTGAAGGTTGTTGCCTGAGTGGAACCATGCTGATGATGAAGGCAACAACCTTTGGAACTTGTCCAAGTAAGTGGAAGAAAACTAGTGAAATTTCAGTGAATTCTTCATAAATAATTTGTTATATTAAGGCATAAACAATTTAAAAATTTTAGTAAAATAAATTCTGCTAATTCATATGTCATTTTGTATCTGTGAATATTTGTTACTAAAGTTCTAAATATTAAATTAGTTTTAAAGCCAATATTTATTGATAAAGATATTACACTGTGCTTTTGTGTTTTATGTATAGGAACATTTGGAAGGACGGGAACTCAATCTATTATCTATAATGATTGCCATCTGAAGATCATGCTTCTATTTTTCTAATGGAACTTGTGGGATGCTTCCCTAGTCTGTTGAAAGTCAACCTCTGAGGTTGGTACAATAAAATTATGAAATTTACAATGCCATATGCCAACATTTTATGACACAATAAATTATTGTATTCTTTATATTGATTGATTTTGTATTCATCCCTTTACATCCCAGAGTGCATTACAATGCAAGGATATAGGATACAATACACCAATAATAAGTACACAATTAGTAGAAAATTTCTTACAAACAAGCAGGTCAATAGTAATAGTAATAAATAGTATAGTAATAAAAATAGTAATAGAATAATAGTAATAAAAATAGTAATAAAAATTTAAATTAACAATAGTACTAAAAGGAAATATTTGTGAATAAAATCAGAAATAAGTACATATTTAGTAGAAAATTCTTACAAACCACAAGAATAATTATGATAATAGTAATGAAAAATTAAAATTTACTATAGTAATAGGGTAAAAAAGCAAAATTCTATGAAACTTTAATATATTTATCCCACTTTGAACTTATAAGAAGGAGAAGAGCAGAGCTCATCAAACTGTAGCAAGCTGCAGTAAACCTCTAGGTCCTCTGGTTAGTATGTATATGTGTGTATGTGAATTGGTTAATTTATTAGTTTACTCGTGGTATACACAGTTGACCACATTTGCACAGACTCAAACCTATTTTAATATACATTCCAGATTGAATTTAAAAACAGTATGATCCTGTTTACAATATGTTCATCAATCCACATTAAAATTATTATAGACTTCCACATAATTTTCATGTTCGTTACCTTTATTTTTTATGTTGGATAACTTTCAGATACCTTATTTAATAAGGTATTAATTATTGACTCAAGATGTAGAAAAATAAAACAGATACATAAAGTTAAATGGAATAAAACAACGTGCATGCATATTTTGTGGGTAAATATGAAATAACTATTGATTTTGTGTGATATAAATGATTACATTAATTTATATGAATATATGCAATTTGATTTCATTATGATCCCAAATTACATGCATTTCAGTTCACATTGATTCCCATTCCACTCCCAGTAATTACTAGGATTTGAACTTGGTTCTTAAATCTCTTTTGCATGCACATGTTCAATTTGGAAAGGTATTCAAAGGAATTTGAGTCCGACATATAAACATGGTAACTGAAGTTTCTTACAAACAACAAGAACAATTATCAATTAATAATTAAAATTAATAGCACTTCTGTATAATTTTAAAAGTCTGTAACTAAAGTGTAAGTATACAAGTTTTATATAAAGGCTTAATTTCGACCCACTTTTCTTTTTGGAAATATTTCCATTAAGAACGAATGATTAAATAATGTTGCATATTATTAAACTTCTTTCTGCAATTGAATTTTATGAATTCATTATTCTGTTATTCAAATGTGAATTTTGTATTTAAACTATTTTTGTATTATTGGGTATAAATATGCATTAAATGTGGCTGAATAATTTCTATTTACAATTTGTCCAATTAAGGTACTGAAACTCTGATTCAACATACCCATCTTTCTTATTCCGCATTGAGGTAGATCATCCTCACTGTCAGAATCATCCAGATTGGGGTTTAGCATGTCTGCCAAATTTTTAAGACTTATGGCACTTAGATTAAAATCCATTTTTATATAATAAAACGCTTATATACTTCAATTCTAATTACAGCTGTAAATATTTTGAACCTCAAGATCGTGAACATAAACAATGCAATGTTTCCATGACAACTCAATTTAAAATGCGCGCATTTCTTCACAATGCTTTGCTGCAGTATGTTGTAATCTATTTTAAGAAAGTTCCTAGGACCTACTAAAATTGAAATGAAAATATTAAACACATTTAAGGCATGCGTTTGCATCGCTTTGTAATTACACATATTGTATATGTCGTAACAGCTTTAAATCGCCACCAAGAACTTCGTAATATATCTTTGTAAATAGTTACATGTGTATTTTATGTTTCGACACTTCAGAAGCTTCTTTCTTTTGCCGCTTGGCGCCAGCCACTTATAGGACTCGTGTTAAAGTTAGCAGCCTGTGCAGCACAGATGTTAGCAGCTACTTAAAGCATGGCAGAGGTGGGAACAGAAAAGTTGTCCAAAAAGTAAGCAAAAAAGAACTTTGTTTTTCTTAAAGCATGTACCTAAAGAGATATTAACTACAGTACGCACGGACTTTAGGTCTTTGGATCGCTGTGAAAAATTGGGTTTTTTCTGCTGAAAATCCTATTCCTGAAGAAACCACGTTGTCTGTACCCACTTAACCTTGACGAAATTCTTTAAATTGACAATTTGAAACGTATTTACATGTTTGTCAGCGTGTTGGTTCTAAATTACGGAACAAATGACCCAGGATAATAAAGAGGAGTATTTGGGTTTGCAATATTCATTGTTTTGATGTAAGATCACATAAAAACAGTGCAAGGTTTCTTGTCTAGTTTGCAGCACATTCTCTAAAAACTGAGCTATAGCAAATTATATGACTCTGTGTTAATCATGGGACCTAATAATTATATACATTCAATTTCTTAAAAATGTTTAATTGTGCATATTAAACACAAGTGAAAAATGGCACTAACATATGGTTACTAATGAAATAGTAGATATGCTGTAATATATATATATATATATATTCGGAATTGTCAAGCAGACATGCGATGTTACAAATGTAAATCTATGAACCTGGGTTTTGATATTTAACTCGGTTGTATAATGAAAAACAAAATTTCTTCTGATACAGTTCCCAATTTATGTATGCTGAATAAAATACTATAAGCAGTAGCTTCCCATTAATGCCCCCCCCCTCTATTGTATACTTGATTGTTAAATGCCTTGCATGTGGAGAGATTTGAAACTTTTAACCCTGCAGTAGTCTGCGTCAGTTTGTAACATGAGTGGTTTAGTGAGGAATATATGTAAACCCGATATTAATTTTGACTCTAGTGCCCTTATACAGCTTTCATAAAATTTATGGGCTTATAAAATGTTTCTGTATTTAATAATTTATATTCATATACAAATCATGAATCCACAAAACATTATTTAGTCAAATAACAATAGAACAAAAATTAAATTCAAGAATTTTATTTGTTTCAAGTTTTAGATACTGGAAAACAGAAGTTTGATAAATGTAAAAGACAATGTTATTTATTAAACAATGTTATTTAACAGGCTCCTGTAGGAGAATTAAAAACCTGGAATGATACTCTTTATAGTATAAACAGAATATTTATTAGTCAAAATTATTTGAAAATTATCACTCTATATCTTTTATATGTTGTATTTATATAACAATCAATAAATTGTAAATATCAGTTTATATTTGGTTTTGTCCCATTTTTCAATCAATTACAACATTGAAGCAAAAATGGTCATTTTTATGTGAGGAGCTAAATAAAAATTAAATTTATTATTGCTTTGAAATTATATAAGCAACAGTGGTCATATATATGTATACATAAAGAACTAAATAAAAATTACAGAAATTATAGAAAGATGCACAGATTACATGTCCATTCTTCCTCACAACAATTGAACACAAACTTTAAATAATGAATTCTGATGATTTTTCCTTGACAGTTGCTAAAACAGTTCCTTGTAGATTTTTCCTAAGCCCTTCCATATAAATAATACATGCCTAATACACTCTCATTTTGTGGGGCTGGATTGAGTTTTGACATCTCTTCGATTCTGAGAATTATCTTAGTACAGCTACTTTGTGAGATAGCAATAGTTTTTTCTCTATTTAAATCTGCATTACTGGCAGTTTTGAATATCTGGAATTTTCACAGTGAAATATGGAAAATACAACCAATTATTGTTGAGGCAATCACTCAAATTTCACTAATTTTGGTTCCACATGCTGAAGATGAAGGCAACAGCCTTTGAAACATGCCCAAGTAAGTGGAACAAAATTAGTGAAATTTGAGTGATTCCCTCAATAATAATTTATTGTACTGCATTGCTGGATTCATTTGGTCAATAATAATGTATATCTTCACTAAAATTATTCTTTTCATACTCATTTTTTCTTTTCACTTTAATATACTGCCTCTACTAGCCAATGTGATATAATTTATTTCACATTCAAGGTTGCCTATATGGCAGACTTATGTTTTAAAGCAATAATACTAGTAGTTGCCCAGGCTACAACTAGCTCAACTGAGTTTAATGATATCTGGGAACAGTATACATATATTCTCAGAAATCATAAAATACTGATTGTGAAGAATAAAATGTTTATTGAATGTACCAAGAACCACTCATCTTTAAGTACAATAGTACCTAGGTTATTGCGTCGGTCCTGGTGGTGTAGTGGTTACCATACTTGCCTCCTATGCCCAAGATCGCGGGTTCGATCCCGGCCAGGACCGATGGATTTTTTCGGGCGTAAAAATCCTAAGTATGGCTTCCTTCGGAAGGGAAGTAAAGCCGTGGGTCCCGTGTCGTACATTTACGGCACGAAAAAGAACCTCAAGCCTTAAAGAGAGGCCTCTGAGCAAAATTTGCGGCCGTTTCACGCCCTGAGTTGAATGGGACGCTGATGACCTGAGATGTTAAAGAGCGTCCATAAATAAATCAATAAAAAAAAAAAAAGTGCACACAAGGGGTCACCTGGTTGTGACCCCTTGAGGATTAATTGATTGAACATCTATGCCAGGCAAATGACTTTTTTTTTTTAATGAATTAAATACAGTGCATAAACGTTATTAAGCTAAAATGAAAGACAAACGAGGACAACAAAATAATTTTAGACGGAAACTATATTTTTTGGATGATCTATATATAAATATAACCACCCAAAAATTTAAATACATAAACATCTTAAGCTAAGTAAATCACATATTCATGTTTGCTAAGGATACCTGTTCAACATTATAGTGCAATGTAGTTTCAGATATTTTAGGTAAATATCCTTTGATATACTTTTTTTATGTTCCTCTGCTATGATATAAAGTATTGTGTTAATTTTTCTAATAAAATTTGTTGTCTAGCCAAAAGCATGAGATAATTGCAGATCCTATGTTTCACTCACTGTTGTACATATATATATTTCCAGATAAACTACTAAAGTACATTTCTTGGAGAAGACATGTTGGGGTATGGCCGAATATATATTAGAGAATTTAGTAAAGCTTGTAGGGGATTAGGCTCATCATTGCAGAGTGATCTTTCTTTAGCACGCCTCCACAGTTCCAGTGTCTCTTTTCAGACTGGGTATGTGGTCTTAAAGAAGAATTTATGGGTATTGCTTGTTTTTCTTTTTTATCTTTTCATGAACCTTTCCACGACATTTATTTTTTAATTTTCAGTGAGCTGAAGAGACGGATGAAACAGGAGCAGAAGGCTAAAGAAAAAGCAGAAAAAGAAAAAGTTGTACAAGAAACACAGAATGCTAAAAAAAAGACAACTTCTGAACTTAAAGAAGAGGAAGTTAGCCCCAATGTTAGTAAATGATTTCCCCTTCCTTTTTTCTATTATAATATTCTATAATAATATACCTTAATAATGGCAAGGATTACATAGTTGTCCTGGAGTTTACTGCAAAATAGGACTTATCTACTAAATCTGATATGCTGATTTCAAAATTGCAATCTGGTTTTTTTCTTACCACATACTAATCTTTCATAAAAGAAACTCTAAAAAGGCATTTATTTCAAGATAGCAGATAAATAACTGTGCTAATATTTAAATATAAGTGACTAATTAAGAACAGAGGTCAAATTTTAATTTATACTGACGAGTATTGTGGAATTATTTGCTTACATTTAATAATATAGTATACATTTGATAGGATCGAGTGCAAGAAAGTGTGTTTTATTATTATATTGTGGAAAATGGTACAATGGAGGAAAAGGGAGTTAATATTTACATTCAGCATGGCCAAATTAGGCCTATTCACATATTAGAATTGAAACCACTGGGGAAAAGTTAAAATTAGTATACCAGTGTAATCATTGAAACAGCTTATGTGAACACTCTAAGCCAAGGCTTCTTACAAGCAGCATGAGATGATAGTTTACACTGAGAATATTTGCCTAGAAAATTTACTTGACTGCCCAAACCTTGTAACCACTCTTGTATCCAATGGCAACATTTTACCACAGTAAAACAACTTCCATTGTTGGACAACAAGCAAATAATTAATTTGGATTTTACTTTGCTAGTAAACCAACATTAGGAGAGGGGAGAAAGCAGTTTAAGTTTTTCATACTTTTTTTTTTTTATTATACACTGGAAAAATATTAATACACTATTAATAGTATTAATACACTTTATCATACCACAAATATTGTTATGAAGTTTTAATGAAATACATCTTTATCAGTCACATTTATTCTCAATATAAAGTACCAATTTTCAAAATGACCACGCCTAGCCATAACATAGTCCCTTTGTCTCTGTTTCCTCATTCAGTGGTGGAACACTTATCTTCTAATGGGAAATCCACCACAGCTTTAACCAGGCAGCATTGTAAACTCTGAATATGGGAATACCTCCTCTTGCAGGCCATGCTTTCAAGCATTGCCCATAACTTGTTAAAAGTGGAACTGCTAGAAAGCCAGTGTTAAAAAGAAATTTGGTACATTCTTTCATAACCATTCCTGGGCGTTGGTTGGCTCTGAATCCTGCAGGAAGCTCCATTCATTATGGAACAAGGAACTGCAATTTTTAATAATGGACTCCATTATGGCATCTTGGTATAAGGACAAGGTGAAAAGTTCTTGGCCTTGCATAGAGATGGCATTGATATCATTGAGATTTTTTTTGTCATGTTGCTATATGTTTCACAATAATGTTAGTCAACTTGATCTGCCAAATAATTTTGTTTCTATGGTTGTTGAAAATAGACATGTGTGTGTTTTGTTCAAATGGAGAAACTGGAATACTGTGCAGATTCTTGTTTTGGATGGTTTATTGCTAATGGAAATTCATCCAAAAGTTGGTGAAGGTTTATAAGAACTCTGCTCCTTCATTTTCAACTGTTATGAAATAGGCAGTAGAATTTAAATCTGGCCATACTTCTCTTAAAGATGATTCACATGAAGGATGACCCAAAACCAACCACAGAGGAAAACATTGAGAAAGTGCACAATGTGGTATTGTACCATTGACTATTGAAAGGTTGACTATTTGTTGAATTCTGATCAAAAACAAATGCGAAAATGAATTTCAATGTTTGGTGTTTTAATTTTGTGTGCCAATTTGTTACTGTGAATGAGTGAATGAGAGGTGGATTCATCACTACACTCCAGGAATAAAAAAAAGCAATCAGAGCAATAAATGGAAGCTGGTGGTCCTACACCAAAAAAGGTGAAGTTGATATCATCTCCAGAACAGCTATGAGAAGTTTTTTTAGTGATACAAAATTCTTCTTATTGATTATCTTACAAAGAAAAAATACATGACAAATACTATGCAGTTCTTCTGGACCAACTGAATGAAAAAATTCATGAGAAGAGGCCTGGAATTGCACAAGAAAAAATCTTACACCAAGACAATGCACTTGCCCTTATTAATGGGTAAGTTGCCTTATTAATGGGTAAGCTGATGAATTTGACGTATGAATTGTTGGGACATCCACCCTATTTGCCAGGTTTGGCACCCTCTTACTTCTACCATTCCCACATCTAAAGAAATTGTTGACTAGAAAATGTTTTGCGTCCAATGAAGAGGTTATTACAGATTTTCCAACATTGCACTCACTGGAAAAACAAAGTGCATTTTTACTTAGAAAACAGTCTTTCATTGTCAGGTCAAAAACTTTTCACCTTACCCTCGTATATTTTGGCAGAGATATTCAACACACATTGGAAATATAACTCACTGATACCACTGTAGATACTTCCACAAACCATGACTAAGAAAAATGACTCCTGAGGGCACTTGAAGCTTCATGTGAAGTTGAGGCATGAACTTGGTTGTTTTGCTGGTTTAAGGAACTTCAATTACCTTTGTAACACTGAAGAAGATATTTTTTTGAACTCCCTTTGGAACTTTTATTAGCATGCAACCCTAGATCACTGCTAAGCACATGGGATATTGACTATTACTGACTTGGTTTGGACAATGAGCCAAAAGCTATTGGTTATAAATTTTCAGTTTTATTTCCAGATAAATGATTAAACATTTACCAGTATTTCAGTATCATTCTTCTAGAGTACATTTTGTTTTAAATTAGGCTTTCTTCAATATTATAAAGGAGAGGAAAAACAGAAATTGCTAAAAGCAGACAATGTAAATGTCGTAAAAAGTCATTTTCATTTTATGCCATTAAGTCAGTTGTTCAATTAAAACCTGTATTTTGTTCTTGCAGGAGTATTTTAGATTAAGAAACCAAGCAATAGCGCAGCAAAAGCAAACTGGCGAACACCCATATCCACATAAGTTCCATGTTTCAATTGCTTTAGAAGAATTCATAGAAACATACAAGGATATCAATGATGGAGAAATTCTTGAAGATAAAGAAGTCAGTGTTGCAGGTAAGTTTGGGCATTAATAAGAAAGAATCCTGATATATCTGTAGACTGTAATTGCAGAATTCTCCAATATTGTATTTTTATATTTCCCATTTTTATATATTAAGTGATGATATATGTTCTTAACATATTACTGTGCACCAGAAGTTGCCAATGTCAAGTCGTATCCAAGTTATCTATGCTTACTAAGCACAGCAGTAAAGGATTGCAATATATTATCAGTTGATAACATATTATAATGACTTTGGAATCCTGTCCTCTATTTATAAATGAAATTATGCAGGTTGAAAATCTCTAGTTTGACTATCATTAGTAACCCCTCCTGTAGACCCTACTAAGTTACATTTCCATTGATTGTAACTAAATATTAAAAAAATGCAAATAAGACACAGTATTCAGCATTTGCTTGCTTTTTGTTTTATTTGCAATTCTTGTATTGTAAGTTCTAATTGTGCATATCTACAGTTTTTAGGATAGCATTTTTGTTGGAGTTTAACTATGTTATAGACCTATATTCAAGAACCTTAAAAGTCCTTCCTCTCACCAATGAATACATATATTCACTTATGTGTTATCTAGCTGATCAGTATTACAATTTTAAACTTAGTTTTACTGTACATGGTTATAACATTTAATGTTGAAATTATTTGCATTGTTTGACTAACTTGCCAATACTTTTTCATTAAATTCCAATATCTCTGAAAACAGTAGGTAATATGTTAAATGTAAATTCAGTAAGAAAAACTTGAAACAATTTCTAATCATTAATCACCCATGCTTTATATAATATTAAATATCTATTTCATGCATTTACTGCATAGTCTTCCTGTTTAGATAAATAAGCTTGTAGTAAAAAATTTAATAATTCTTAATTTAAATAAATTTAAATACTCCAATCTCTGACAGGTCGGGTCCATGCAATACGAGAATCTGGAGCCAAGCTGATTTTCTTTGATTTGAGAGGTGAAGGCTTGAAGATTCAAGTGATGGCTAATGCTAAACTGTATGAAAGTGAAGATAATTTTGCTGAAGACACAAATAAGTTACGAAGAGGTGATATTATTGGCTGTCTTGGCAACCCAGGAAAAACCAAGAAGGGAGAATTGTCTATTGTGCCAAAGAAAATAAAATTGCTCTCCCCATGTCTGCATATGTTGCCTCATCTGCATTTTGGATTGAAGGATAAGGTAATGCAAATCATAAATTTTGTACTTATGAAGCTGTTGACAATGGAGTGGGAATATAACCTAAACTTAGGTATTCATTTTTTACATTAAACTCCATTCACTTACACAAAAGTAAGACGCGTTTCTGGAGAATCTTTCCCATCTTCAGTTGCTCACTGAACTGCCATTACTCGAAACTATGGCTGGACAAACAGATGTTCCTGTGGTGGCCCCTGTTGGTTGAAGTAGGAAGTTGCTGAGCTCGAAATTCATTAGGTTTTCTCTATTTTTTAATGTGAAAATTTTTTCCCAAGTGGATAACTCCAATGGGTTGTGAAGATGTTTCAGCTGTTTAATTCCCGGTTTTATTTCATGGTTTTTGGTCCAAAAGTGAGCTGCTACTGCTGATTTATCCACCTGTTTAAACCGAATATTCCTAAAATGTTCTTTCCTCTAAATTTTCAAATTTTTCTTTTGCCTATGTAGCTCTGTTCACAATCTGCACATTTTATTTTGTAAATTCCTGATTTCTGTTCTGTTGGCATGGAGTCTTTTACTGTGCAACCTAATAAATTCTTAATGTTGTATCTGTTCTTTGGGGCTAACATTATCCCATGTTCTTTGAAGATTTTCTTGAACCTGTTGTGGTAAATTGGATGGTAAGTGAAACTTTTGAATTGTATTCTTCTTTTGTGTTTTTCAGTGTGGAAACTTCCCTTATCCCTTTTTGTCTTTTAGATTTATTGGTAATTTTTATCACTGTGTCTTTGTTAAAATCATTGATTATAGCTGTCTTTATTATTTGTTTGTATTCTATTTTGTACTCTGCTTCTGTGAGTGGAATATTCATCAATCTGTGTGCCAAACCGTGAAAAACTGCATATTTATGTGGAATGGAGTTATAACTCTCATTTTTTATGTAGTTTTCTGTGTGTGTTTCTTTTCTGTAAATTCCAAAATTCAAACAATCTCCATTTCTTATAATTTTTAAATCTAGAAATGGTAGCCACCCATTTCTTTCTTCTTCTATAGTAAATTGTATGGATTCATGTTGCAAATTAAGAAGTTTCAGGGCATCTATTGAGTATTTCTTCGGTATTATTGCAAAAATGTCATTAGGGGTTCAATCCCTGCCAGGGTCTATGGATTTTCAAATTTAAAAATCCTAAATATGACTTCCTTTGGAAGGGAAAAGCCATGGGTCCCTTGTCGTACATTTATGGCACAAAAAAGAACCTCAAGCCTGAAAAAAGAGGCCTCTAAGAAAAATTTATCGGCTGTTTCACCCCTGAATGGGATGGTGATGATTTAAGATGTTAAAGATCGTCCGTAAATAAACCAAATCAACAATAGTCATGTCCGCAGTCATCAGCACTTTTAATACTTGAAATGGGCTCATGGAATTTAGTTGCTGTTGAGGTTGAAGCCATTGGTTCACATCAGCCTGTAGTCCTCCTGGAAAGATTAAAAATGTATAAATTACTTTTGACAGCAGAATGTAATAGATTATTATTAATATGTTGCAAAAATAACACATTTAGTTGTCTTTGATTCTTAGATGGATTTGACTCTGACTACAAGATAGCTAGGATCTACTGTTCCCATTCCTTTAAAACAACTGGTTTATTGCCAGTCCATTTCAGATCACTTTTGGACTTTATTTTGGTTTTGATGTTTTTATTTTTTTAAATATTTTACCTTTAGTGATAGGAGTTTTAAACTCCTACTCCAACGTTGATTTCTACAACTATTGCTAACTTTTTTCTTCATTTGCTGTCCAGTAGCTGTGCTTTAACTAAAATATCTTTATTGGCCTTTAACAGATCAACAGAACATGTTTTGAATGCACTGCTATTTTCAACCAAGGTGAATAAAATATAGATGCAATACTAAACTTTCCTCTTGGAAAAGTGTTTGTTGCTAGCTAGTTTTATCTGTTCTCATATTCAAGCACATTCCTGAGTGATTTCATTTTACCTGGATATGATAACGCTAAACAGAATGTGAGTGAGGTCATAGTGGTACTCTATCATTACCAGAAAAGTTATGTAAACAAAGCAATGTAAAAATGATGCACACGAACGTAGAGCAGTCCTGCTCATACAAATCAAAACTGGATTATAACTAAAGAATTTCCTATAAATTGACCTTAAATTAATTTTCAACAAAACAAACTTCTTACTTGCTGTAGAGCTGTAACGTTCATGATAACACACATAAAATTTTGGAATTGCTTATTTTTATATAGATTTTATTTGCCTAATTGCAGGGGATATCAATAAAATGATGCAAAAATGCAAGTACTAATAATCCACTTTTCATATATCATTTGTCAAATGACAAGTTTCTTAATACTATTACTCATTTTTAAGAAATCAGAGTTTGAATTTAGGAAGGGGATGAACATCATCTTTTGAAAGTTGAACGAGTCTGGATTTCTATTTAATAATTTGCCAAATCTTTTATTTCATTTCTGTTATTTAAAATCTGTATCTCCATTCAGTTTATAAAATGTGAGTATATTTAACATGAATAGTATGTGGATATTTAAGTGCAGCAAAGTTTTAAATTACCTCCTGACAGAAGACTGGGCATGTTTGTTTACTCAACTGATGTGCCGTGTGGAAGGTCATCAAGCATTTGCTTGGTCAGCTGATAGCAATTGCTCGGCAAAGAGGGGAAAATTTTATTTATACTAAACCATGAGCTCATGCTTGATTCTCAACTTGCTTGGTTTTATTTATATCACCCTTTAACTTATTTTGAAATTTTAAATGCTGACATGGGAATCTTCTTTTCCATCTCCCAATTAAGCTTTCTACTGAACTGCTAGTTATTGTATGAGCTGCTTTATATTTATATTGGGAATGATTAGTTGACTGTGGAACAGGTTTTGCTGTTGGGGGTAACCATTATCCCCAAGAACAAAAATAAAAAAATAAATAATGCACTATACACATTTAAAGGTTATGCTAATACAAAGCATTATAAACACTCAATTGGAAAGAGGAAGATGCCTAGAACCTCAGAGCAATTATTATTTTCATTAAAGAAGATATTGGTAAGTTTCTGTTAGTTGTATTCTCTGTAATTAATGACATTAAAACATTTCCAATGGTTCATTTGTTAAAATGAAAACATGTTCATCATACACCCTAAATGTTCCTTCATATCTCTAATTTATCATTTTCTTTGCACAACACATGTGTAGCATAAAATTCAACATTTTCTACAAAGTCATCATTTTCTGTGATTTCATAAAGAGCACCTGGTTAAAAATCAAGAGAATAGCAAATAAAGAACACTTGTGAGCATACTGGCACATTTGTTCAAAAAGTGCTCACTCATTTTGAATGAGTGGCAAATGTGAATTGGAAATGAATACAAGTACTGAAATAAGTTAAGTAAAAATTGTACTTATGAAGCTGTAGACAATGGAGTGGTAATATATACTACATTAATGTGTTCAGTTGTTAACACTAACTCCACTTACTTTTTTAAAACTTTGGACTAGTTTCGGGAGAGGTTCCTCCCATTATCGGCTGTTGTTGACTGAATGCCGTTGTTCAAAATGGGGGGGAATGCCATTTCAAACAACGGCATTCAGTCAACAACAGCCGATGATGGGAGGAACCTCTCCCAAAACTGGTCCAAAGTTTTAAAAAAGTAAGTGGAGTTAGTGTTAACAACTGAACACATTAATGTAGTATACTGAAATAAGTATCGCTCATTTGTATGTGTTGACTATGAATACCTGCTAAGGTTCCTTCTTAAAAGAAAAGGCTGTTAATGTTGATATAGAGAAGAGAATTAATTAGCAGTATTTTCAAAGATGGGCAGGTATTAACTGAATAAATTGTACTTAGGATGCTGTATACAATGGTGTAATATGTCATACATTAATGTAGGATATGAACAAGTATTAATTATTTCTCATTTCTGTTTTTAAATAGGAGACTCGCTTTCGTCAAAGGTATCTTGATTTAATACTGAATGAAAAAGTTCGTCAGAAGTTCCACATCCGTGCCCAGATAATATCGTACATTCGTAGATTCCTTGATAGTTTGGGCTTTTTGGAAGTTGAAACACCAATGATGAATATGATAGCAGGAGGTGCCACTGCCAAACCTTTTGTCACACATCACAATGAATTGAACATGGATCTTTATATGAGGATAGCACCTGAACTTTATCACAAGGTAAAAAGATTTTAAAAATTTGCATATTTTTTCCAGAGGGCAAGTTGTAAGTGATTGTGCAAACCCAAATTTGTTGTATAGTTTTACACATGTGTTATAAGATCATTCAGCACATGCTTCATAATTATTTTCACATAGAACATAAGAAATATAAATTTCTAAGATGTTCTAAAACCATATTTTTATTTCATTTAATTCTTCCTGTCCCCATTACCACAGCATAGAATGTTTTCTTCTGTTTTTGCTCTTTTAATTCTGCCCTTTGGTTTAAGTATGTATAAACACACACACATATACAGTGTTTCATAATTTGTGCTCTATAAAAACACACTATGCACGTGCACACATATACACTACTTATCATTAGTATACATGCAAGAGGTAAATTAAAAATATAAATTAATGATGCTTATCATATTTCTTCAAAAATAGTACATATTAAGCTCCCCTAGAATTTTGGGCATAAATTTTAAAAACTTTTCTTCTTTGAATATTTGGGTCTATATATTAGGGTTGTCAAAGTTTTCAATTTTCACCATGGCACAAAGGTAACTCAGAAGTAGACATTACTATTTAACCAATAAATAAAGATGGACTGATACCATATTTTCTCAATACTAGATATGTGATATTTATACATGCTTTTAGTATCAGTACTTGAAACTTTCATATTTTTATCCAATAAAATACAAATATCTCATTTTATTATTCTGAGAGTATTATTCTTGTGAAAAACTCTTTATAAATGTGGGAACAGGCATGGTAACTCATTGGATCCAATTGAAAATAAATTTAAACTGCAGTTGTGTTATTCAAAAATAGGTACCATCCATCTTCTATTACTTTAAAATAACAACTAGGTAGCAATGTAAAAACATCTTTTATGATAAAAGATGCTGAAATGTGATATTGTTATGATAAGTTTTGTGTGATTAGATAGTTTAACAGATCCTATGATATGTTTGCCAGAAATTTATTTTATTATGTCAGATTCTAGTTGTTTTGTAGGTGGAGCATGGATTTTCCAATTCCAATTTCCATTAAAGTGAAAACCATGATATATCTACTTCAAACTTACATCCAACACAGACATTTGGGAGGGCTGGGTATATTTCAGCATCTCTATAAAATCCTTGACACCTTTTGAGAATAAGACACTTATCACAAAAGTTCTGCTTTGTTTTTTCTTGTCAGAATCAATAAAAATTGGTTATTGCAATCAAAATTGTTGTATCATAAACCATGCATAGTATTGTGATAAAATTAGCATGCTACAACTGAAGGCTGTATACTGGTTCCTTATTTAACGTAATGCTGTAAATCTTATTTCTTTCTCTTACACAACTTATTGAATATAATAATACACTACTTTGATCAAAACAAGTGCTGAAACTTCTGACTCCCATTAAATGATTAAAATATCATTTTCTGGGCTGGCTTTGATAAATTGCTGCTATGTTGTGATGTAGGAAAATATACTCTCTATTAAATGGATATGTGCTATGTGTGAATGAATGGCTTGGGGCAGCAGTAAGAGTTAAAAATTATGCTGCAAAACTTGCTGGTTTAAGGTGCCCTTGCATACAAGCCATCTGTTTGTTGAGAGAGGTGCAGAAGAATGTTTTAATGGAGATTTCCACCATAAAAAGTCATATAATCCAAAATCTAAAACAACCTCAAACTTCATGTAAAAATGCCATTAACACATAATAAACCATGCAAAAAAAAAGCACTTGGCTAAATGAACTTAAACTTGTCTGTCATCCATTGTTTACAATACATTAGGAAATTCTTGTCTATCTCTTATTGTTTACAATATACTAAGAAATTTTCAGTAGTCACGTCTTGACTAGTGAAGAGTACATGATCAGCTGAATGGTTTTGTGCTGGAACACACATCCAAGAAAGCAGTTTCTTGTACTGTAGTATAATTGACTGGTTTACCTGGTTAGTATATTTTACCTTTGTGAAATAAAATGAAACTTATTACACACCATAAATTGGACAGATCTACAAAAAAGGTTGTTAATAATTAAAATGTAAATTGGAACTTGCACAGTGAAGCTAATCATTTCATTGATATCATTGTATGATTCATTTGAACTACACACTCTTAATGCTTCACTTACTTGTCATAATGTATGGAACCGATTTCGAGAACATTTAGTTCTTGAAACGGGTTCCATACATTATAACATGTGAGTGAAGCATTAAGAGTATGTAGTTTAACTGAATCATACAATGATATCAAGGTTGTTAATTTTGATATAGCTGTGCTATAGTATTTTATTATAATACAGATGAGTCTGGAAAAGAGATATAGGCTGGTATTCATAGTCGTATTAAGTAAAACTTATACCTAAATTGAACTTAAATCTCGTCTTTATTCCCAGTTGTTGCCCAAACAATTTGTACTTAATACTGATGCTGTCATACTTCACTTTATAAAGTTGAACTTAATGAAGTCTTATAAAGTTGGACTTAATGAATTCGAACTTATTGCTATTCATGGTCACTTAAATACAACTTATTTAATGAAATAAGTTAGACTTTATCAAGTCAAGGATACCCTCGACTTATTTATGTTTTAACCAGCAAAATAGATAACAAATTTGGGGATCGGGCTGAGGAGCTAATTGAATTGGAAGAAATTTGTGCTCCGAAGCATTATTTGTGAAATTCAACAAACCGTTTGAGTTCAATAGTGAAAATGAATTTAAAAAGAGGTTTCATTTCAACAAAAGCACAATCTTGGAAGTATTGCTTCCAAAAGTGAAACCAGTTCTTGCTAAACCGAACCATCAAGACTTACTAGTTCCTCCAGTAATACTTGTTTGCCTGAGATTTTGTGCCAAAGAAAGCTTTCAGGTAGGTATCAATACTATTCATATATAATAATTAACTATAATGTAACTAGGAAATGTTGGAATGTTTACACAAGGTAGTTCATTGTGCATGAAATTTGATTATCATAAAACTAAATTTCTGATGAATTTAATTAGAAATTATTGCAAAATAAAATTTTACTTTTTATAAACAGAACAAAAATTGTCAATATTAAAACAAGTTCAACAAATATTGACTTCAAATTTATTGTATTGTTTATAAATTATTGGTGATCTCTGCTCACTTTCTCAATCCACTGTATCAAGAGTGGTGACAAGAATATCAAGGATTCTGGCAATATTTATTTGATATCACATTAGAATGCCACTAACACAGGAAGAGAAAGCAAGCAATGTTTATTTTTCGAGCAACTCCCCAGTACAGGTTGAATGTACAGTGTACAGGTACACTGTTAACTTATAAAATGTATATTGATTGATAAACTGTGGGTAATTTTTATACACTTCACTAAATCAGGACATGTTTCAAGAACCATAGTTCCCATCGTCAGCTATTGACCCACTGTTCTGGTTGGTCCTCTGCAGGTTATTGAATTTTTGTGTGGTGGCCTCTAGTGGTTGTGAAATGAATCTGGAGAGGTAGTCCTCTGGCGGAAGGTCAAAATTCATTGCTGTTTTTCGGTATTTTAAGATGAAAATATTCTCCCATGCTGACAAGTCATAAGGATTGTTTAATTCTTTCAAAAGTTTTATTTCTGGGTTCATTTCATGGTTATGGCTCCAATAATGATGTGCTACTGCTGACTTTTCCGTTTGTTTCAACTTAATGTTCCTAAAATGTTCCTTCTTGCAGACAAACTTCTGATGCTTCTGATTATAGCCCTGATTCTGCTAGCATCACTGTATTTGTAGGTTTGGCAGAGTTTGCTGGTCCAGTTATGAAGAAAGACACTTCCATAGGAGGAGGAATTGCTACAACCTCTACTGAGAAGAGAACTGAAATACAACATAATATTATCAAATCTATAGTTATGCAATGTAGAATTTATTCTTTGTTATGCTGTCAGTTCAGTAGATTGTAACAGTCTCACATCATGTGAATATGATTTGTAGTATTTTACGAATTAAAATTTCTTTCTACACTGCTTATATTTTGAAGATGTAAACCAATTCTGTGCAAATCAATCTATTTTTAAAGTTTTATATTAGATAAAATAAAATTCAAGTAAAATGATTAACTATTTAATACTAATTATTATTCCTTAATAAGTAAAAGTTACGGTATTAATGCGATTAGTCCACTCCAAAGTAAAATGGTTTTATTTATTGGTACAATTTTACTATATAATTATAGGCTAAAATTAATATTTAGTCATTTTATGTAATATTTTTAAAACTATTTGCCCTGAACCAGTATTATAATAATTTAAATTCTAAATTTGTTAATTCTGACATAACTCTTAATATATTTTCTGGATTATTCGTTCATAAATATATGTAAACATTCAATTTTCATTGTTTCAATTTATTTAATTTAGCTTTCCAACTATTCTGTTTAAGTAATCTTCCATCTATTAGTTGTGAAACTGTTGCTATACTTTGGAGTGGGCTAATCATAATACTACCAAAGTTATTTCATGAAAAATATTTACCTAATTTAAAATCAATTTAAAAACAATAATAGCCGCTTACCTTCTGGTTCATTTGACTTCTTATCAGAGTTTACATTTAGACCAATAAATGAGGTGTTATTTCAGGTACTATCGGATCTAATTCTTCTGTAATTACTGGAGGATCACCCTCCTCTAGCTCTCAATGCCTGGCATTCTTTGGTAGCATTTCATATTTGCCCAAAGCTTTCTAAATTGTTTCTCTCTAGAACAAATGATAGCCAAATGATAATTAAAATATAATTATATAATTGTAATATGATATATGTTAGCTATTAAAGGTAATATAAGTGAGCTTTATTTCTCAAGTTGTGTAATAATAATACATTTATTTATTCAAGAAATTATTGTAACACGATTACTTACATGGTGCACAATATGTATGGATGAATTGAGCTCCTATACAATTTTCACCCAACTTCCTTCTTTCTGTCTTGAAGAGACAGCATCAGTCTTCTTGTTTTCTATTATCCCACAATATTTGAGAAGCATCTCTTTAAATAATTCTCTTTCAATTACTATAAAATGTTTACTTCTCTTCTTTTCCATGTTAGTAATCTTGTTTTTAATTGCATCTAACAATACACAGAGCTGTCTGGATTTGTATAACACAATAACAAAATAATGTCGGTGGGCTTTGAAATATAAAAAAGTGGAAAAAATCTGAAGTTCAACTCCCTGACTATATTGTTTTGGCAGTGAGCTCACAATTTCTCCTATGATTAAGTTTGAATTTATAATGTAGAACAAGAAAAGCTTTGTAAAATTAAAAGAAGGTAGGAATAGTGAAGTTGTTAAACATACAAATGAGTCGGTATTAGGTGATATTAAAACTTCACTAATTGATTAATTCTTCAGAACATTTTTCAAGAGCATTTGTTCTCATCTTCAGCTGGGTACTGACTCGATGAGATGACAGCAAACGCTCTTGAAACATGTTCTGAAGAATTAATCAGTTAGTGAAGTTTTAGTGTCACCTAATACCGACTCATTTGTATAAGTAAAGCTTTATTAAGTTAAACTTTATAAAGTATGATTTGATAGACAACTATGAATACCAGAAATATTTGAGTCGTTTTGTCCAATAAGTACAACTTAAGTAAAAGCTATTAACCAAATAAGTCACCAACTGTAAATAATACCGGCCTTAGTGTTGGAAATGCACAGTTGATAAGATTGGTTATGTCTGTAAAGAAAGGTCATGCATCACTAAATTGTAGGTTTCTAAATTTAACAAATGATTTGCCACCATGAATTAATATTGCTTTATTTCAGATGCTGATAGTAGGTGGAATTGATAGAGTGTATGAGATTGGACGTCAGTTTCGAAATGAAGGAATAGATCTAACCCACAACCCTGAGTTTACAACATGTGAATTTTATATGGCATATGCAGATTACAATGATCTGATGATTCTGACTGAGAATATGGTTTCTGGTAAAAAAAAAAAAAAGCTTTACTTGTGCGTACTGAAGTGTTTAACAGAAAAAATTACACAAATATTGACTGTAAAAACTTCTTTCAGGAATGGTTAAAAGTATTCATGGTACTTACAAAATCATCTACCATCCTGATGGACCAGAAGGTGAAGCTGTTGAAATTGACTATACACCTCCTTTTAAAAGGATTGCTATGTTCCCAGCACTTGAAGAGGCTCTTGGTGTTAAACTACCAGATCCAGAGAAATTGGCTACCCCTGAAGCAATGAAATTTCTTAGTGATCTGTGTGAGAAACATGGGGTGGAGTGTCCTCATCCTCGTACTCCAGCTCGCCTTTTGGATAAGGTAATATTCACCATATTGCAAATATCATCTATTCTATTATTCCTGCCATTGCACTCTACCTCATATTATAATAGAAATATAATAGGACTTCTCTATCTTCTGTACCTTGCAACAACTTTCCATAAACTGCAGCATTCTTAAATAGTTGCTATTAAGATTGTGTTAACACTTGCAACAAAATTGAAAGTTCATTGCCACTGGTTGAACAATATATAGCCAAATTACAGCAGACCGCCATGGGTGGCTGAGGTCGTTGAGGCGCAGACTCATGAGCAGGAGGTCTGGGGTTCGAATCCTGCCAGGACCGTCCTCCCTGACAGGTTTTTTCCAAGTTTTCCTCAGTCTTCATAACTGGCAAATGCTGGGAAGGTACCCTAAACTTAGGCCTGGAACGTTTCCTTCCTTAATAAAAAGAAATCCTTTCCCAATATATCATTTCATTTCATGTATCACCAGTGTTCACCGCCTATTGTGCCTCAGTAGTAAAAACAGGCATTAAACACCATTCAAAAAAAAAAAAACAGCAGTAAAGAGCTTATCACATGTGATTAAACTTATTATACAGGACATTTTTCAAAAGTAACAAGATTGTTCTATAAAACTTTTTAATAACAGCTGGACTATAAACCAACATCTCCAGGAGATAGTTTCTCTCTTAAGAAACCAAACATTACTGGCAATATTGTTCCCAATCTTATTGGCAGAGCTGCAAAGTTTACATTTTGCCTTCAGCTGGCCTCTCATGACCTTTAGGTTGCTCTACGTAAGTTCAAAATTGCAGATCTCTGAATGGAAATAAAAAGGGCTCAAATGAAGTTAATATGGTAGAGCAGAACTACTGAAATATTCTTTTTGGAAAAATATGCAGCTCCCAAGGATGATAGTGTGACAGGTATTATTGTCATGATGCAGCATTCCAAGAGTGCAATTTCTGGCCAAATACAGTTAACCCTTTTTATGAATTGTTAAATATTTGCTGATTCAAATTCAACTATAGCATCCAATATATTGATCAGATATGATGAGATCTCATATTTAGATCACATTTTTGTCTTTTTTTTGATATTTAAGATCTTCCAGAAAATAAATTGTCTTCTGCATCCAAAAAGGCTCAGTGCTACTCTCAATTTTATTTTTTACATTTTCTTAACGTTTGATTGTACAATGTTATTTCTTCAGAACAAATTTCATCATCGATCTGCACATATCCAAAGCCTTCATTATAACTGTGTAGATGCTGTGCTGATCCCAGCTTCATCAGCAATTTTAGAGACACTCAAATAGCAAACCTCCATAATCAGAAAGCACACTTTATGAATAACTTGTGCATTTGGCTTGTTGATGACCTCCTGGACTTTGATCACTGCCTGCCAATGTGCATGCATCGCTGAACTGGTTAAACCCTCTTTAATTTATGTAAATCTTATTATCGTATCATATATCATCCAATCCATAGATTCTATATTGAGTTTATCTTTGTTGATTTAATTTAACTGCAGGATAAAGATTATGTTAGGAATTACATATTGTATTGTTATGCTAGGAAGAAAATACTTACAGTTTTGTATAAATTTACATGAATATAAAAATTAATTCTAACCTGAATTAGACTTTATTATAATGCATTTCTTTTATAGTTAATGGAAGCAAACTGAACAATGTAAATACCACTAGAGTAAACATCTTTCTGAAAAACTTGTAGATTACTTAATTAAACCATATCTTTTAAAAAAAGAAAATTATTTTAAAAAAATATATGGAACTAACACAGTGAAGCCAAGTCATATGAATAAAATCATGTGATATATGTTGTACTAAACATTCTTATTGCTTCACTTACTTGTGTGAGATTTTTGGTCCATGTAGCTTATCCTCGAAACCTGTTTTTCTGCCATGAATGTCTAAATTTTTTATGGAATTTCAGAATTTGTTCTACAAATACCAGTACAGCTAAAATATACTTGAGTGATAGAATTTCCAATCTTTTGAAAAATGGTGTACAATGAGATTTTATTCTTGCCATTATGCTTACCACCTTTTTCTGTAATGTAAATATACTTTTAGCATATACAGAATTTTCCAGAAGATTACTCTATATGTCATTAATGAATGAAAGGCATAATATACTGTTTTTAAGATGTTCCTTTTTGTAAAGTTAATCTAATTGCAATACACTCTGAACTCAGTTTGGTAAAATATAATCAGTGTGGTCTTTCCAGTTCATATTGTGATCAATAAAAAACAAATAAATTTTATGTTGGGAGATAAATTTATTTCTTTGCCTTCATACTGAATATTTATATTCCCCCCTTTTTTAATTATTATTTTCTGTGTAAAGATTTACATATTTAGTTTTTTTCAAAATGTGTACTGATCTTGTTACTGTCAAACAAATTATTTAATGTACAAAATATTTTATTAGGCAAATCTGATAAATTTAATGTGAGATTCTTTAATTATAATACTTGTATCACCAGCTAAGAGTACTGGAAAAACATTTCTGTTTATACTCAAGGGAAGATCATTAATATATATATTAGAAAAAAGAGTGACCCAAAATTAAACCCTATGGAACATCATGCTCAACTTCATAACATTTCACCACTGTTGAAAGCTTCTCCCAAATAGTTTTCGCTTGGAAGTCCCATGCTTATTCACACACTTGTATGTTAATGTAATTAATGTAAAAGCATTAATTTGTACATAGTACCAATTTCGACAATCTTCAAAATATGACTATTAGGTTAGAATAAGAATGTAACAGTGTAAAGAAACAGTATTAAGAATAATGTATAACAGTGAAATGATAGCAATGCATGTAGTATTACTAATTATTATAGTAATGGACCATGAGGTAAAAAATACCTGGAAGTGAATGATACACTTGGCAGTCCACAAAAAATCATGTATGTCTATGGATGCCCTCTCCATCACTGCTCAATTTTATCTCCGTACATTCATTTGCCTGGAAAAAAATTGTAGAACACATTTTGAACAAGTGAATGATACACTTGGCAATCCACAAAAAAATCGTGTATGTCTATTGATGCCCTCTCTGTCACTGCTCAACTTTATCTCCTTACATTCATTTGCCTGGAAAAAAATGTAAAACACTTTTTGAACATACCTTCCACAGCTCATACTAATGCAAATTCATCTTGAGTAATGGGCATGTACTGCATCAATAGAGTTCTTACTTTTAGTTTTTTAAATGTGATTTTTATTTCTTTTATCTTTCAATGTATTTGTATATTTCCAAGTCACTGGAGAATAATTATTAGCACAAATGAATTAGTACTTTGACACCTAAAGTCATATTCACAGTAAAGAAAAACTAAAAAAAAAAAAAAATTAAAAAAAAAAATTAAAAAAAAAACTTTCAGTATTTGTGATGGTAATAATTTTGGAAATATAGATGTATGTTTCACTTCCTCACCCTAAAAATGTCCAATTAAAACTTCAGTTTTGGTGTGATGAATAAAACATTAGATATAGCTCAGAAGAATGATGTTGCAGTTTTAGTGGCATTGCTATGCACTAGAATGTCTTTCAGTGCATCTGGTTTTTCACCTTATTAGGAAAATTATCTGAGTGAGATTTTATTCCATACTTTTGCCTCATGCTGAAAAGGCGAATGCCAGATTGCTAGACAAAAATTGATATTATCAATTCATTTTCCAAAGACTTGAGTAATTCAGCATAATACGTTAAAAATTTTTCTAAAAACAAACTTAAATTAATGTACAATTTTAAGTATGAAAAAAGTGTTTAAAATATATTTTCTCCCACAATAAACTTCCTCTGGCTTTACTAGTGCAAAGAAAATAAATTAAATAAACGTCATATTAGGCATCAAAGTAATTCTAACAACTCTTATATGGAAGTAAGACTACTACTTTATGAAAATGCAAAACAATGATTGCAAGGTGCCTAGTGAGGATGACTCACATGAGGTGGAATACTGAAAGCAAAGAAAACGATGGCAGAATTAGCTGCAAGTTAGTTAAAAGCAACAATTTCTTAAGTAAATTAATAAATAGAAAATGTTTATTTTGTGTTTTATATTTTTATGAAATGCACCTAGATTTTTTCATTTTAATGTTTATGGATGCCATACTTCATGGAATCCTCCGAGAAAAATTCTTCCTAAAATAAAAACTATGTATAATAAATATACTTGAATGAAAGTTATGAGGGTGAATTAGATATAAACTGGAGTATTGAATAGTATGGAGCAAGAAATGCCTTTAAAGTGTTATATATGGAGGTTTCAGGAATAGGGGAAAGATAACAGTTCACCTCACACATCTGTTTATATTTATTTATTTATTTATTTATTTTCCTCCAGAAGCATCATGTCTGAGCAAGAGGCACACAAAAAAGCATTATTAAGTTATTGGTGCAGAAAGGCATAAAACTAGCTAAAATTTTGTGAAGATTAAAGGCACAGTTTTGTAATAGATGCTGTTTAAAACACAAATACATAAATGGCACAAAAGTTTCACAAAGGGACAAGGAACTATGGAAAATGAAAGTTACCAATGTCTATGTCAGATAAACATAATGGAAACAAATATATGGACCATTCAGGATTTTATTCAGTAGTCCAACATATGACAATTTCTGAAATCACTCCTGAGGCTGAGATAAATAATAAAAGCATTTATTACAGCATTCCAGATGGCTATGATAATCATAATGTCTTGAAAAGATAGGTGCCTCAAATTCTCACATAGGATAAAAAGGCTGTATTTGTGGGAGTGTGTTGGAAGCTTTTGGCTCAATATTGGGATTAAAGAAATATGTTTCTGCATTAAATCATAACCTGCAGTGAAACATGGGTACATTATACTCTTGAGTTAAAGTAAATAGCATGGAGTTAAGGAAAAGAGGGAAATCCGCTTCTGTCAAGGCAAAATCTCATCTTGTCAGTTTCTAATTAAGGTAAAATATGCTTATCTATGAAAAAGATGTCAACAATTGATTCAAGAAATTTCCTGCAAGATAACTCTGATTTCCTTTCATAATGGAAAAGCTTTTCCCATTTACTGTACCGCCACAAGTGGCCGAGGTCGTTAAGGGGCAGACTCGTGAGCGGGAGGTCTGGGTTCGAATACTGCCAGAACCGTCCTCCCTGACTGAGGTTTTTTCCAGGTTTTCCTCAGTCCTCATAAATGGCAAATGCCGGGGAGGTATCCTAAACTTAGGCCTAGAACATTTCCTTCCTTAAAATAAATACTTTCCCAATATATCATTTCATCTCATGTACAATCAATGTCCATCGCCTGTGGTGCCTCTGTAGCGAAAACTGGCATTAAACACTATTCATTCATTCCCATTTGCTTTGATAATGGAAAAGCTTGAGGATATCCACTGGACAGCATTGGAACAACCTTCCTACAATTCAGACTTTTGCCTTGCAATTACCATATGTTTACACCCTTAAAAGCATTCTAAGGTGGGCAATTCAACACTATTTTTTCTTTGATAATGGGGTTAAGAAATTTTTTACCACGGGGAAAAATGTGCTTGTAAATTAGGAAATTATGTTGAAAAATGAAATACATCCCATTTTTATTTAATTTGGTTCCAATAATACAAAAAACAAACTTGTTTGTATTTGATTGTATATTGTACAAAAAAAAAAACCTGGAAGTGAATAATACACTTGGCAATCTACAAAAAATCGTGTATGTGCATGAATGCCTTCTCCATCATTGCTCAATTTCATCTCAACTTTGTCTCCATATTTATAAAATGTTATACATAACACTACTTGGAAATTAGTATAATAAATAACAATAACAGGTTTTTGGATACTCTAGTAGTACAGAGCATGTAATATTCCTTACATAATAACTTGCTTAAGGATTATGTACAATTATTAACCGTGATGATTAGTGTGGTTAAATGCACTAAGAAAAATATTTATAATGAAAGGCAGTATGCATATACGTGAAATTTACATATAATAAAACACAATTTTATACATATTTTTCCATACTTTTTTAGTTATCTTTAATTTGTAGGTATTTTAATCATAATAAAAGGATACCACATTTAAACTGCAAATGCAAAAACTCATCAACTGAATAATAGCAATTACTCATTAAGTATTTCTGGAAAATTTGGGAGGATTTTACATTTTTATTTTCAGAAAGTATTTTATTGTAAAAATGAATGCGTTTGTACTGAAAACTATTTTCAAATAATGTCCTAATATGAGGGGGTTGTATGTAATTTGGATTTATCTCTTGTATCATGGTTATGAATCTGAAGAAATAGTAAATGTTTTAATGTGTGTTTGCATTTGTACAATAATTTCATATAAATATATACAAGGTAGTGGTAAAATATTTAGCTCTCTAAAGTATAGTTTTGAAACTAGTGGTGTACAGTAAGTTAAGTTATTTCTGATGACCTTTTTTAATTTTAGAATTAAAGTATAATTACAAATATTAAATTACTGATTTTCTTGTTAAGCAAATGTAATTGCATGAAACACCTTGATATCAGTGCATCAGTATTAGAGTAACTGAACTGTAAAAGCAATGATAAGCTGTAATGTATTTTTTCCCCTGTTCAGCATTAATATTTAAAACCAAAAAAAAAAGGTTAATATTCCTCTTTTTCAGCTTGTAGGAGAATTTTTGGAGGAAAAGTGCATTAATCCAACATACATAATTGATCACCCTCAAATTATGAGCCCCTTGGCCAAGTGGCATCGATCTGTGCCAGGTCTGACAGAAAGGTTTGAGCTGTTTGTCATGAAGAAAGAAATATGCAATGCTTACACTGAACTGAATGATCCTGTAGTTCAAAGGGAACGTTTTGAACAGCAAGCCAAGGTAAGATTACTAAAGTGCTATATTATTGTTTAAATAATTTCTATATTTAGAGACCATTTGTTATAGCAGAATAAAATTAATAGGTATATTGCTTTCATAGATAAATTGAGTGTAACATAAAAGGTAAAATGTGATGTCAATGCCTTCAACTTTTCTGTAATATGTACTTAGTATGTTCTAAAAATGAATGAGATGGTGTTATGGATTCAGAAGCTTGAATTGTGGAGAATTTTGTAATTTTATGTTCTTGTCATTATTCTCTACTGATGAAGAAATTTCATAGTTTAGTTTTAAGAAAATTGAAGATAAGCTTCTGTAGCTTTACAGCCTTGTGACTTTGGAATTAGTTGCCTTCATTAAGATATAAGCTAATTTCTTTCCCTTAACATATTCGAGTGTTTATCCATACAATTTTTTAAAATTGTACATTATTGCAACCGTTTGTGAACTTTGTGCCTAATGATGAAAACCATTTTTTTGTGATAAACATGAAATGCCTCTGAGAATACTGCAGTTCAATGCATATCTTTTCTTGGCATTTTTAGGTGAATAATGACAATAATTTTAACAGCTTTTCATTAAACCTTAATATTTGTATGAAAAAAGTAAATATTTTGATAAATAACAAAGTTAAATATTTTTATTAATAATTTTCCTAAAATATTTATACAGAACTGTGAATAGTTTGGCTTCCTTTCATGCGAGTGTCCAGATGTTAGGCATGGTTGTTAATGAATGAATTTATTTATTACTCAATATAACATATAGAAAGCAAGAAACACGGTAAACAGAATTATATGATTTAAATGACCTAGTTTAAATATATAATTAAAACATCTTTCTTTAATTTTTAATTTTTTTATCCTCTAATTCATGAACAGGGTTGGAATAATAATCAATACTTTTTCATTGCCCTTTATCAAAGACTGGTTTTATATAACTTTTGTTTTTATGATTGCACAGGACCTCAAAGTATTGCCAAAAGAATTCATTTTCTTTCTGTGATTAATTAAAAATCCTGATCTGCATTGTAATATGGGGATATCTCAATGTGAATTGTTTCTCCTTATGTTTTGGATCTTCTTCCTATCGTATTTATGTATAATTGTATATCATGTGAAGCATAAGAGCATAGTCTCAGATGCCTCTAATTAACAGAGTGCTCATTTCTACTGCTCTCTCATCTTCCAAATTCTTGTCAGCCTTATAAGCAAACAGGTCATGATGTAATGTTGTGAGAGGAAAAAAAGGAAAGAAAATAAATAATAAAGAATGCCTGTAATTTTTGTCATAAATTTCCTCTCAGAGTCCCCTGTCTTTGATTGGCTTCCTATGCTTGTATCTTCTTTTCTTACAAAATATTCTCAATCCATTAAGTTATTAATAGTTCCAAGCAAGCAGTCTAGGTTTATCAACTTTCTAACATGTTTCAGGATAAAGCAGCTGGAGACGATGAGGCTCAAGCAGTAGATGAAAACTTCTGTACTGCTCTAGAGTATGGTTTACCACCAACAGCTGGTTGGGGTATGGGTATAGACAGACTTACCATGTTCCTTACAGATTCTAACAACATTAAGGTAAGGGAAGCTTCACATTTACCCAGCAGGAGGATAATTACAAATTGTCTCATAATTAGTGTCCTTGTACTAATCCCTTTCCCCACAAGGTTTAAAGTACACAGATCATTGCTGATACAGTGTATAGAAAATGTTAGACGAGGGGAGCAGTTTGAGCATATATATTACTAATTGTGCACATTAAATCTTAATGTAATGCATATCAAAACAAAAATTTAAAATGCATAATGTCCTACATTAATGTGTTCAAGTTTTTAACACTAACTCCACTTACTTTTTTAAAACTTTGGACTAGTTTCGGGAGAGGTTCCTCTCATCAACAGCAGCCGATGATGGGAGGAACCTCTCCAGAAACTAGTCCAAAGTTTTAAAAAAGTAAGTGGAATTAGTGTTAACAACTTGAGCACATTAATGTAGGATATATTACCGCTCCATTGTCTACAGCTTTGTAAGTACATTTTTTACTTAATTATGCATAGTATATTTTACAAAATATTTTTTCAACTACACATCATTATGCCTTGCGAGCAGAAAAGGGTCATGAGTACCCTAATTGCTGTGTCATTGTTTTTGTTATATAAAATGGATCAAATGATCTAATTTGTATCAACCTAACAATAATTTTTATTAAACAAAATGAAAACTAACCCTAACTGACTGGAACATTGATATATGTATATGTTAGCTGTTATGTCATACTAGAGGGAGACTCAGAACAGATAGTGGAATAAAACCCTTATGTTAAAAAAGCCTTGCAACTCATTTACTTAATGCAAAAATATTTACAAGGCTTAAAATAATGTGTAATTTAGAAAAATAATTTTTGTAATAATTGTAATATTTGTGTGTTACATTAATAGGAATGTACATTTATTCAGCACTGCACTACGAAACTCTCCCCACTTCTCTAAAATTCCAAACACATTCAATCCCCATGTAAACACTAGAAATCCAGACTATTTATATGCATGCCAAATATGAAAGTTGTTTAATCTGATGTTACCTTTTAAATGTAACCAATTATCTTATAAACAGAAGTATATACTATTTTTGTTTGATATTAGTTTTTTAATTCAATAAAAGTGAAAAAAAGGAAAACTTATTTTTAGAGGTTAAACTTGAAAAATACTTGTATGTTATCAGAATATAAAAGATATAATGCCCTTGAATGAAACATCCATGATACATCAAATGTCTTATTTTTCTTGCAGGATACACTTGCTGGAATTGCTTCCAATATGTGCAAAACCACTTCAGAAGCAGTTCATGACTTTGCTTAACATTTGCATGCACTTTTAATACAGGAATACAAACGGATAAATATTTTATGTATAAGAATTTCTGGGGTATTATGAGTAGAAATGTTATTTTTCAGTAGCATATATTTTTTTTTAACACAGGAATGCCAAACTGCAACTTCCATAAATGAGGGATAGTGCATGCAGATGTTACTGCATGCCAATGGGAATTTAACATTGTGTTTGTCCATTCTTTTAGGAGGTGCTGTTTTTCCCAGCAATGAAACCAGATGATCCAAATAAGCATAAGGAAGAGGAGAGTCAAGGGAATGCAATTCCAAATGGAACTGTGTAATGGATACTTGCAAATCAACAGCATTCAAATAGAAGGGTTTATTTTTCCATCTAACAGTGGTATTAACAAAAATGCAAAATTCATCTTAATCAAACCACATTGTTTTGGGAAAGATTGTGTTAGTACAACAGAAATGGTTTTAAAATAACTTTAGAGTGTGTGTATGTGATTGCATGTCTTAAGGGCTTAAAAGTCCTCCTATATTGCATTTTGATACTGTGCATGAGTTAAACTGTATTAAATTATTTATATGTTGAGATGAAAATGATTTGTTATGCAAGAATAGAAACTTGCCTAGTGTTCAGAAATTCATAGTTTGGAAAAACACATGGAAATTTTATGTTTTTTTAATATATACAATTATTAAGAGAAGAAAAAAAAAGTTGTAGTGTAACCAAACTTAACATCTAGTGACTGCCATACTTTTTTAACTTTCTTTCAGAATAATTTATAAAATTGTAAATTGGTTATCTATGAATTAAGTGCATTCAGAAAAGGCCTGGATTAATAATATGAAATACCAGCTTTGACCAAAGAGATAAGTAAGCTAATAAAATACCTAGCAAATGTATCATGTGTTCCAATCACTCATCTATTAGCATACATGTAACTCATCAATTTGCTAGCAGCTGGTTGAATGGAATGCACATTGTTTGCAAGTCTCCTGGGGTTTTCTTATTTTCATGGTTACTGTTTGCTAATTTTTTTTTTGGAAATTACTTAGTATGCAACTACATTGTTGGAAAATAGCATGCTTAAATAATTTAGTACTTGCACTTAAGAATGGCACAGGTTTTCAGATTATAAATTAATTTCTCAGTTTCTTTGAATCTGTAATATTTTTAAATGCTTGAAAGTATGTTAGTAGCGTAATGCATTTATATTTTCCAAGTTAGCTCTTAATAGTTGCAGAATAACTGGCTTAGTATTATTTTACTTAGTAAAGATAGCATTATCATCACCCATCTGAATGACAGGATAAAAAATTATGAACATGAAGCAGTATATATAAAGAGCAGTGAATTTTCCCATTCATTTATCTTTTTAGGAATACAGCAGCATTGCATTCCTAGCTTATGCTCTCTTGCTTCCTGTCGGTCCTGGTGGTGTAGTGGTAACAATACTTGCCTTCTAAACCCAAGGTCGTGGGTTTGAACCCGGCCAGGATCGATGGATTTTTTCGGGCGTAAAAATCATAAGTATGGCTTCCTTCGGAAGGGAAGTAAACCCGTGGGTCCCATGTGGTACATTTACGGCACGATAAAGAACCTCAAGCCTGAAAGAAGAGGCCTCTGAGCAAAATTTGTCGACCGTTTCACACCCTATATAGAATGGGACGCTGATGACCTGAGATGTTAAAGAGCGTCCTTAAACAAACAAATCAAAAAAATTAATCTCTTGCTTCATAAAATTAACCTTGTTGCTTATTTGCAGTTACCAAAATGTTAGGTACATTTAGGAAAATTAGGTTTAATAAACCCAAAAACACATTTTTTTATTTATATTAAGGCCTTTGTTAAAGTAATTAGAGGTAAAATATGGAACACTGTAAATAAAAGAGGAAAATAATTATATTTAATTAAGGTAAGAAATTAAAAATCAATATAAAGAAATGTAAATTACAATAAAATTGGTGTATAAATAAGTGCAAAGTTAATATTAGTAAATAAGGGAATAAGACAAGGATGTAGGCTATTGCCTTTGTTTTTAATATTTACATTGACAAAATTGTACAGAGACAGGGTTTAGATGACAATGGAGATGCGGATAATAATGAGGTTATAATTGCTAAAAATGAAAGAATATTCCAAAGAGCATTATTTGAATTGGAAAATCATATAACTTAACATATTTTTTCAAAAGTTATGATCTTCTGGGGTTTTTATATAAAATTAAATAGGATTATTATTGAAAATAACCTTAACCAAATGAACAAGTTACATTCTTTAACTTTCTTGGCTGAAATGAATATTACTAATAGAAATTTTAAAAAATAAGAGTTAGAAAAGAAAAAAAAGTATGCAATACTGATGCTCTTCCTGCATGTTTATATGAAGCAGAGGTTTGGGTTCTTTAAGTAAAATGTGAAAGAAGACTCCAAACAACAGAAATGTAGAAGAAATGCTAAGAACTGAACAAGCAAGAAATAAAATAAAAGAAGGAATTTACTGGTTGAGAAATAAATGAAATAATAGTGAAACAAAGAAATTAATTGTGGATTCATTTAAAGTGATACTTAAACAAATTTTTAAATACTTATACTCCAAATGGAAACGGGAATTTAGGTGAGCTGAGTAGCTTAGCATGAGGGAATGTTGGTATATGCTGGGTGCAGGTAAATGCTAGTCTCAGGGTTAGAAAAGCTTTTGGCATATGTAGAATTAACTGTTCATGTTCTTAATGTAACGGTGCATAATTACAAGAACTATGGTAGTAAAACAAAATTCAGATGGTTAATCTAATGCTATCTAAATACTATCTTTTTAAATGCTACAATATTTTATAATTTCACATCAGAGCAAAAACTTATTTAAAAATTACTGTAATCTGCATAGTCAGTGAGTCAAGGTTTAAGAGAGTAGGAAGAGAGACTGCACACTGCCTTAAACAGTGCATTGTTGTTGCTACTCTAATCCATTAACTGGAAGAAAATAAAGATACTTTAACCACCACCAAAACAAATTATAGAAACAAACCTAAATCAATACAATCGTAGTTTCATGAATCTGACTAAACTTGCCTTTGCTCCTATTCTTATAAATTAACATACAAGCCACAAATCTATTAATTAATCAGGCATTTCTTTCAAAAATGACTATGGTTAGCTTTTCCATACGCAAATGTATTCCACTGTAGTATTTTTATTCTTGGTGAAATAGACTACTTTAATAATTTATAAAAGAGCAAAAATATTTTTATTTCCACTTCCCCAAATTGTACTGCTTTCTATCCTTGTAAAATTTAGGTTTAGCTCAAACATTGATATACTGTATCCTGAACTTAGATATTCATTTTTTACACTAAACTCCACTTACATAAAAATAAAACGTGTTTCGGGTGAATCTCTCCCATCTTCAGTTGCTCACTGAGCTGCCGTTACTCGAAACGATGGCTGGACACCCAGATATTCCTGTGGTGACCTCTGTTGGTTGAAGTAGGAAATTGCTGGATTCATCCATAGGAGGAAACTCAAAGTTCATTAAGTTTTCTCTATTTTTTTAATATGAAAATTTTTTCCCAAGTGGATAACTACAAGTGGATTGTGAAGATGTTTCAGCAGTTTAATTCCCAGTTTTATTTCATGATTTGGTCCAAAAGTGAGCTACTACAGCTGATTTATCCACCTGCTTAAAATGAATATTCCTAAAATGTTCTTTCCTCTAAATTTCTCTTTGTTTTGCATATGTAGCTCTGCTCACAATCTGCTTAGTGTAAAAAATGAATACCTAAGTTTAGGATATATTACCACTCCATTGTCAACAGCTTCGTAGATATACTGGTTTATTTTACAAATAACAGTCTAATCTCTTGAGAAAAAATATCAAATTTCTGTTGCATTTAAAATGCTAATTATAAAATATTTTTAAAGATTACAATATAAGATTGGCACCTATCAATAGATATAGTTTGAAAAATATTCTAAAGGACAATGTTGATGAAAGTACCCCACATGAAGAAAAAGCAGATATTTATAAGATAACTTGTGCAGAATGTGATAAGATTTATATTGGAAAAACAAAAAGGAATATAGGTACACGTTTAAAAGAACATTTTAGGAACATAAAATACAAACAGATAGAAAAGTCAGCTGTAGCATATCATTTCTGGACAGAAAATCATGACATAATTAAAAAAGTAGAATTGTTGAAAGCAGTACAGGGATCTACAGAATTGGCTACATGGGAAAAAATTCACATTTACAAACACCGAGATCGTGTAATGAACTTTGCGTTCCGGAAGAAGGAAACACAAACTTTAGGTTCATCAAGGTGCCACCAGGACAAAACCGTACATCTACAGGTCCAATCGAGTCTCCAATCAGTCATTCCGTGGCCGAGGATGAAGACAAACATCTTCGAAACATGTACCACATTTTATGACAAATAAGTGAAGCATTAAGAGTGTTTAGATGACATACATTAAATCAAATGATTAGCTTCACTGTGTTTAGTTCCATATATAATTTTTTAAATATGCTAATTATAATTTTAAGCTCTTGATCTCCAGAAGCACTATGCTTCAGGCATTACATAGATTTGATCAGTGGAAACCAAAAAATGCACCAAATGGGATCATGCTTCCACTGCTAAGTACACTTTATATTCCAGTCTGCATTTTTATTGCAAAAATCAAAGCTTAACTTTTAATGTAACTAAATGCACTGCAATTTTCAAGATCAAAATAAGACATTTAATAACTTTAGACTTGAGATTTTTCAGGTTTTATTTGCATATTTCTAATTGTGCTAGCAATGAAAATATGAATAAATTGGATTCATTCATTTTATAAAAAGTTACAAATTAGTATTAGATCTTCCATGCCAGATCAACCAAAAACAGGCACCATGGCTGAGTAAATGGATTACTAGGCAGTCTGGATTTAATCTAGGCTGCCACATTTTCAATTTTGGCAAGATTTGCCTAAAGGTCTTGTGACAAAGTATCCAGATTCCCGACCTAACATAAAATTTTCCCTAATTTACCTTCATTGCATTAACAAACTTTTAAAATAAAATTAACTTTTACCAATTTTTGGTATCAATGATTTTGTTGGAATACATTCCATTGCTTCCTGGACTAGCTATGATAATCCCTGAATTAACCAATCAACAGCATCCACGCTAATCAATATTTGTAGTCGATGAGAAAGCAAAAACCTGGAAATCATTGGTTTTTATTTGATTTAATTATTTGCACTTTTCTTGTGAACCTTTTTTATGACATAGTGGTTTGGTTTGAGTTTTTTGCATATCTGTTACAGAAATGCTACCAAACCATTTATAAAACTTGACTTTCAATGATCCAATTGCTTTTGCATTCTATAGTGATTTAATCACACATTTAACACATATAATGAATTTCCTATGTATTTTTTTTTTTGCTTGCAACTTTATTTTTATGGCTTGGCTTCCCAATTTTGTGTTCAGTTTGTGAAAAGAATATTGAACCTAACCATCTTAAAGATTCAGGTATATTAATGACAATTTTTACCTAATTTTTTGCAAAAATTGAGTGAATCACAATTTCCATCAAAATCATCTGGTAACCCTAATTTGATCCCAGTGACCATCAATTGGATTTGTGACAAAGCAGCATTTGGGTTCCCCTGCCATATATGCTGCCATTGCATCATTGTCACCCTCATCTCCACCATAATTAGATGCTCTCTACCAAAAGCTAATTTGCACTGTCAACAAACATCCTTTTTACTTAAATGTAAATTGGAACTTGCACAGTGAAGCTAATCATATTAATTGATATCAATGTATGATTCAGTTGAACTACGCACTCTTAAAGCTTCACTTATTTTTCATAAATGTATGGAACCGGTTTCGAGAACATTTAGTTCCCATCTTCAGCCAGAAAAAAGAACTAGTACATAAAAAGGTGCAGAAATTCAAGAGACAAAAACATATCAAAGAAACCACAACACTTTCAGCAAGAAAAGATAAACTAATTTTTAAAAAATTCACATATCATTCATGGGCCACAAAAAAATTTCAGAATATTCTTAAAGATTTTAATATCAGGTTGGCACTGATTAATAGATTTAATGTTAAAAATTTACTAATAGATAATGTTAATGACAGTATTCCACAAGAAGAAAAATCAGGTATTTACAAAATAAACTGCAGAATGTGAAAAAAATCTACATTGGAAAAACAAAGAGAAACATAGGCACACGGTTAAAGGAACATTTCAGGAACATAAAGTACAAGCAAATAGAGAAATCAGCAGTAGCATATCGTTTTTGGACACAAAACCACGACATAATAAATAAAGCAAAATTATTAAAATCGGTACAAGGACCTACGGAATTAGCAACCTGGGAGAAAATCTGCACCTACAAATATAAAGACAGCATAATGAACTTCGACATTGCCGGAGATGAAAACATAAACTACAAGTTTATCACATTGCCACCTGAGCAGAATATACATTCCCACAGCTCAACGAATGATCCGACAGTTGAACTTTAGCCTGGCTGAAGATGGGAACTAAATGTTCTGGAAACCAGTTCCATACATTTATGAAAAGTAAGTGAAGCTTTAAGAGTATGTAGTTCAATTGAATCATACAAAATATCAATTAAACACCCTTTTGCTCTTATGTTGGGCCAGAATGGTGGAAACACTATGACTAGACAAGGAACAGATGGAGGGAATAAGGTATGTACATTGAAGCAAACACCTCTACATAGTTCCACAATGGTCACAGTGTCTTATAGTTAGTACAGTAGTTTCATATATAATTAAAATGATTATTTCCTAAACTTAGGTATTCATTTTTTACACTGAACTCCATTTACTTTCATAAAATAAGATGCATTTCTGGAGAATCTCTCCCATCTTCAGTTGCTCACTGAACTGCCGTTACTCGATTATTGCTTGGGAAAACCTTCTTACATCTATGTATTGATCATTTTAATTATTAATAATCAAAATAGCGGTTCAACTGAACAGAAATTATTATTTACAAAGGAGGATTAATACAGCATTTGTGCTATTGTCAACAAACACACACATTTATTGAATCCCATCTCAGCTTTTCTTAAACATAGAACAGTGTAATTTAGTCCACTGGTTCCCAGTGGAAAAACTATTAATGGACTGTGCTTCTGCTCCATTGCGGAACTCCAATGGTTCATTAACCACTGAGGTGCCACTGAAATTCAAATCAACCAGAGATTTGGAATAAAAGTAAAGATATTCATGATTTTTTATTTATTGCATGTACCCATGTAAAAATATAAACATTTTTAGATTTTTGTGTTTTTGAAACTAGAAAAATAAATGGTTTCCTGCACATTTTATGAAACAAAAAATGACCTTAACTTTCAAACTATTCATTCCATAAAGCTGAAATTGGTATCATTTTAAGCAGTTGAAAAGGGCTTTTAATTGATTTAGAGTAGAATAATGCTCCTTTATATTAACAATTTATACAAAACAAAAATTATTTTTTTCAATCCTTGATTAATATACAAAGTCTCAGAGGATGATGTAACTGGTCTGTAATTTTAGAAGATCTATAAACTCAAGAGAGGTACTGAGCAAACATACTTGCACTGTTAATGATGAATGTAGCAATCAACACAATGAAATGATCTTAAAATCTTAGGTAGATTAAAAGTGAGAGTGTTTTAATGTGTCAACATGATTTTAAGTAGTTTTACTTTTAATCTACCTAAGCTACTTGCACTGTTTTTAGAACAGTTATTTCATAGTGAAAAACAAAATGCATACCTATTTTCAGCAAGATTCTGCAACAGCACAAACATTGCATAGGATTCTTCATTCTTGGGAATCAATAAAGTTTTTTGAGGACAATTTCTAGAGGATTATAGCCCACAAGTATCCTCAACCTGAGCATGTTCAACTTTCACCTAAGAGGAACCCTGCAAAAATAAAATCTACAGGAATAACCCCTATACTGTAGAGGAGCTTAAAGAAAAATTATCAGCAGAAATTGAAAGAATTACATAACCAGAGCTGTTGTGAGTGAATTTAAATTTCATTAAAAGATGTTAGAAATATATATAACTGCAGATGACAACACTTTAAACAACTCCTATAAAACAGAATAGTATTCTAATACTGTGTGCATATTGTTATTGACTGAAGTTGAGAAGGCAATTGATCCATCAATAGCGCTGGTGACTGGTGCTATCTTAAATCACCTCATCATAAATGAATTTAATAGTGCACATCTTAGCTAATTTAATTCAGGGCATTCAACAGTTGAGTCACATGATTTTACCTAGACATTCTTGGTAATCTTTTACCGTTCCTTTGCCTCAGATCACTAAATTTGGAGGGGGGAGAAAAAAAAACCTTCTTTGATGAATTGGGTATTTATTTCATAAAGTTAAGATTATTGTATAATTGAGTCAAACTACACACTCATTGGCTCTACTTACAATATTTAAATGTAGAACATGTTTTGCAGACCATTGTCCACGTGCACATCTGTCGACTCAGTTAAAAATTCTACATTTAAACAAGTAAAAGAAGCCAATAAGAGTGTGTAGTTGGACTCAATCATCAAATAATCTTAATTATATGATTAGTGTTCAAAAAAAAAAAAAAGAGAGAGAAGAAGAACAAGAAAGAAAAAAAACTTTATAACAGTCTTTGAGGTTAGCTAGAATTTACACTTTTGTACTTGCCATTTTTATGCTGCTCAAGCCATAGTTTAAAATTCCCAATTCTGTATTCTTTTATTGTTTCATCTGGTTTATAAAATTGAAAGTATGTGAATAATGTCTGTCTTTCTGAAAGAAAAAACTTTGTTGATATAACATTTCAAATTCACTCTTTTGCATTTTCAGATTTTGCAGTTCTAGATCTACATCATTTAAGGACATTAATTTCATTTCCAGACCTGAGATATTTTTTTCAATTTTTTAAAATATAAAACTCTTATTAACTTATTTAAACAACTACCAGGCTTTATATGGAGTTTTTTTTCCTTAACTGGTGACTCCCAATAAGTTTTCAAAACTTTTTTTGAATTGAATTTATTTAACAATTAACTTTACAGTTTGTTACAACAATATCTTTACATACATTATTAGCCTACTCTTTTTACTATAGGTCCTTGCAGCATTCTCCAAAATACAGTTTCCTACATCGTTAACCACATGGTTGTCTGACTGTAAGCAACCTTCTCCTTTTACTTTCTTCTTATTTCGTACCCACTTCTCCTTAACTTCACCCAAAAACTCTGCCATTTTCTGGATGTTTTTTATACTCTTGTTACTTAACATTGTATTTAGCACTAAATCCTTCCATAAATTGCCCCATTTATTGTCCCAAACATTTTCCCACCACCATTTGACTTTCTTGCATTCCAATAAATAATGGGACACACTGACTACTCCCCTACACACTCTACATCTATCATGTCTTATCTATATTCTTTCAGAAGTATTACTCCTATATGCATCCATGCCCAACCCATCCTACCCATTTGATTACAGATTTCAATATATTTCTCTCATCCCCAATTCTGTTTGATTCTTTTATATATGACTAAGGAACTTTTATTATTTAAACTAGCCCAAATCTCTTGCTTTTCAATATCCTCTAATTAATTTATGTGTCATCATAATCATGTATTTACTGGAGCAGGGATCTTAAACTCTGTTTGATAACTTAATTCCGTTATTGTCACATTTTTATGCCCTTTTCTATTCCACAGCTTAAAGAACACATCCAGTTGGTAAACTTCTTGATTCAGATTCTTTTCCTATTTCATCTGCTGTCTCTTTAATAGATTGCAGTACTTAACAGAATATTCACTATTTTTTCCCCCTACTTTTGTTGACATGACTGTTAATAGTATACACATAAATTCTCCTAAATTATATTTGAATGGACTTTTTTACACTGGAAATCCACTAATTTTTTTACATTTTGCACATGCTTAGAATGTGCTTGCATTCATCTTCAGTTACTTTCTCCAACTGCTGCTGCCTCATTGGTATCTCCTTTTTCTTGCGGATGTCTGTTGAACTTCCTGGTTAGGTCATCATTAGATGGGATTTAAAAATTGTGAATAATCTAATCAGGAAGTTCATGGTGACAAAGTGATTCTAATTTTAAGTAAAATTGTGTTATTGGATGTAATGGAATGTTAATGACAAAAATAAGTTGATCCATGCTTAATATTGTTTACTAATGAAGCATAGGTTCCTTTACATGGTCATGTTTTGGAACAAAATAATAAGGAATTGCAGTACAGAAAAAGCCTTTGTTGCTTGTGTTTTCAAGTCTAAATTGACTCAATTTCAGAAGATGAACTAATTGCATGTGAATGACAGTTTTCTAATAAGTTGCCAGAAATGTATGTGTAGCAGGACAACAGTTCCATCATCTTCTGTCATAAGGCATGTGTGTAAGAATGTTAATCTGTTGTAGGGATATTACATCCCTTTTACTGATAGCTAGCACTCTGACTGCTGACCTGCCAGGTGTTGTGAAACAGTGACAAAACCATGAAAGATCTGGTATTTTAAGATAGGATGTAAATGGTTGGTATATGGGGTAAAGATTTTGGAGTTTCAACAATTGATTAACTGCTGATTTGTTCACAGAGGTTTCAGTAAACTTATTTTGGATCTACAAAGGGATTCACCCAATGTGGTAGCTCAAGCAGAGTTAGACAAATAGGAAATAAGGAAAAAATAATGGGAAGGGTATTAAGTATTGGTTTGAGATCAACAGGCTAGAGGAAGAAAATATTTGGAGACAATGCTTCATTCTATGAGAAAGCATAAAACAGTTATCTATATCAGTACAAATAAGGAGATTTTGGAAAGGATGTATATGGGAGAAATATGGAATTAAAAGGGAACAGTTTTAGGTAATGGATTGAAGATATTTAAGTGCAAGAAATGTTTTAATAATAAAAAAATGTAAAGAAATAGAAATAGTAATTTATACAATTAAGATCATTGTATGATTGAGTTGAACTACAAATCTTATTGGCTCCACTTACATGTTTAAATGTAGTGCATGTTTCACAGACTGTTGTCCGCATCCTCAGCTAATCATCAACATCTGGATAATTTGTTATGCTTTGGAAATGTATATTCTGCTCTGATGGAGGTGTGTTGGTCCTGATGGTGTAGTGGTAACCATACTTGCCTCCTAAACCCAAGGTCGCATGTCAAACCTGGCCAGGATCGATGGATTTTTTCAGGCATAAAAACTGTAAGTATGGCTTACTTCAGAAGGGAAGTAAAGCCATAGGTCCTGTGTTGTACATTTATGGCACGATAAAGAACCTCAAGCCTGAAAGAAGAGGCCTCTGAGCAAAATTTGTTGGCCATTTCACGCCCTGAATAGAATGGGATGCTGATGACCTGTGATGTTAAAGAGCATCCTTAAATAAACAAGTCTGATGGAGGTGTGATGAACATAAAGTATGTTTTCATCCCATAAGTGTCAAAGTTCATTAATCTGTCCCTCTATTTATAAATGCAGATTTTTCCCCATATTGGTAACTCTATCAATCTTTGTACTGATTTTAATAATTTTGCTGTATTCACTATATCATGGTTTTCTGCCCATAAATGAAGGACTGTGTGCCTATGTTTCTCTTTGTTTTTCCAATATATACTTTTTTGTATTCTGCACAACTTGTTTGATAAATACCTGCTTTTTTCTCCAGTGGAATACTGTCAATATTGTCATTCAAGAAATTTTTAGTATTAAATCTGTTTATAGGTACCAATCTAATATTATAATCTTTTAGAATATTTTGGAATTTTTGCATAACCCATGAATGATATATGAATTTTTTAAAAATTAGCTTATCTTTTCCTGCAGAAAGTGTTGTGGTTTCTTTAATAAGCTTCTGTCTTTTGAGTTTCTGTACTTTTTTGTGAGTAAATTATATTGATGGAATATGTGCAAGAAATGGTTGAGGGAGATTAATAAAAGTAAAAGAAATACATGTTTAGTAAATTTTTAGAGATGATTATTTTAATTGTAAGAATAAATTCAATAGCCAAATAACCACAGTGTTGCAGATTTTGGATCGATATGACATTCAGCAATAAATTTAGATAAAATATTAGTAGAAAAATGTTAATTAACAAATAAAAAAATATAGTATTGACTATATAATCATGTATATTTACTTTGTAGCTATTACACTAAATTCATTCATTCAAGGAATAAACATATGCTTATTGCATCATTTAAAATGGCATTGCCAAATCTAATCTGGATAAATGCTCTCCCAATCTAACCTAACTCAAACACTGTTATATCATATCACTTCATTCCCTATAATCCATTTAGCCAATTCTAGGATGTAGAATTTGTCAGAAATTACATACATTATGTAAATTAATGAAATTGTCACTCTTCATATTTATAAATTTTAACTCTTATGTGGAGTTGTCAGAGATGAATTTTTTTACATATTTTAGATTAATATGCTATCTTAGAAACAAAATAAATAAAAATTAATGGTAACTTAAATTTTTTACATCTAGAAACTACTTACCAGACATTTGTATATAAAATCTGATTTGCACCAAGAAAGCAATTTTGTACATATAAAATTTCTCATTATATGATAATAAATTTACTGATCACTAATATTTTTAAATCATTATATTTCAATTTATATCCCACTTATTAAACATGTTCATAATAACTCCACTTACACAACATTAGGTCACTTTGGATTTGAAACCATTGTGTTATACAACATTAGAACATGTTTCAGGGGGCAATCACTCCCATCATCAGCTGTAACTACTCAATGTGATGGCTGGATACCAAGGTGCTTCTATAGTGGTCTCTGATTGTTCAAATATGAACTTGCCAAGTTCATCCATGGGTGGAACAAAATTCATTAAGTTTTTCCCAAGTAGATAGCTCAATTGGGTTGTGAAGTCCTTTGAGCAGGTTAGCCTCTGGATTAATTTCATGATTTTGAGTCCAAAAGTGAACTGCCATTTTTGATTTATCAATTTGTTTAAAACTAATCTTCATTTTTCCCAAAGTTTTTTTTTTATTACAAGCTGCACATTTAATTTCATAAATTCCTGATTTATATTCTATTGGTATGGTGTTTTATGGAACCTAGTAAATTTTTATTTTTTATTTGTTCTTTGGAACTAACACTCTGCTATATTCTTTGAATACCCTATTGAGTTTGCTGTGGGAAGTCAAATATATGAAACTTTAGAATTTGTATCTTTTCTTGATGTTCTTCAGTATGGAGATTACCGCCACGGGTGGCCAAGGTCATTAAGGTGTGGACTCGTGAGTGGGAGGTCTGGAGTTTGAATCCCTCCAGGACCGTCCTCCCTGACTGAGGTTTTTTCCAGGTTTTCCTCAGTCCTCATAACTGGCAAATGCCGTGGAGGTACCCTAAACTTAGGCCTGGAACGTTTCCTTCCTTAAAAAAATCCTTTCTCAATATATAATTTCAAGTATCACCAGTGTTCACCACCTGTGGTGCCTCAGTAGTAAAAACGGGCATTAAACACCATTAAAAAAAAAAGAAGTATGAAGACTGTTCTTGTATATTTTTGTCTTTAAATTTGATAATTTTTATTATTGTGTCTTTGTTAAAATCACTGATTATTACTGTATTAATATCTGTTTGTATTCTGTTTTGCACTCTGTTTCTGTGAGTGGGATGTTAATTATTCTTTGTGCCAATCTGTAAATCAACACGTTTATGTGGGATGGGGTTTGAGTTATTTTTTTTATGTAATTTTCTGTGTGTGTCTCTTCTATAGATTCCAAAGTTCAGTCTATCTGCATTTTTAAATCTATGAATGGGAACAACCATTTTTCTACTTTTCCATGGCAAACTGTATAGATTTGTTATAAATTAAGGAGTTTCAGAGCATCTATTGAATGTTTTTTTTTTTTTGGTATTATTGCAAATATGTCATCCACATACCTATACAATGTCTTGAAAATTAGTGGGAAGACTTTAGTAATATGTATTTCAAAGGAGCTCATTAATGAATCTTCTAGAAATGGAGACAAGGGGTTTCCCATTGCTAGACCAGAAACTTGTTGGTAAATTTTTTTGGTTAAAACTAAATAAATTTTACTGAATACATGCTACAAGTTTTAGTAAGTCTTCTATTTCTTTTGTTTGTAAATTTTATTTTGGATTTGAAACCATAACTGTTGTATAAGTGGAGTTAGTGTGAACATATTTAAAAAAAATTCCAATAGAATATATTACTACTCCATTGACTATAGCTTCCTTTGTACAATTTAAATAAATTTCAATTTCTTTAACTGTATCTAATTAATTGTCTTTGGCTCATCAGCAGTTTCCCACTGGAATATCTAGAAGACGTGGGCTCAGCTATACTTAAATATGTAACATAAACTCAAATACAGAAAAATATCTGATGCTTCCATTAACAATACAAAAAACAATAAAAAAAACTCTATAAATTACTCTACCAAATATAAACTTATAATGAGATTAATCATAATGCTTATTAATAATTAGGCATACCAAACTAACAAGTATGAAGTTGATTGCTTTTATTCCTCTTCACATAATACTGTGGTTGTCTTTACACAATAATCTGTAAATTTTTTTTCAAAATCAGTTTGAGCTTGAGTTTCCCTTTATTGTTTATTATGCTTAATTACACAAGGAATAAGGTGAAATGTCAAACAAATGTGAAAAGTAGAAAGACTGGGAAAGTGGCAATGAAACTGGATCAACAGGTAAACAGAATAATAAAAATAGCTTTTCTTTAAAATTATTTTTATTTTCATACACAACTGTAACAGACATCACTGCAAGGTATGCATCAAACTTTATAAGTATGGGCAGTGAAGATAAAATTCTAAGTTTCAAAATAATACTATTTTATTTTCTGAAACATCAATCTAAAATAATGTATTGGCATCAGGACAATTCTTGTTACCAGTTGTTCTATTATAACATTTGCATCAAATGCAAATATATGAACTATGTTATCTTACCTTCAGATAGTGTTATATATCTTCAGAACTACAAAATGTTTACTTCAGACACTACAAATATGTATTAATTTCACTACAAGTTATAACTGACAACTGATGAGAAATTACTGATATATGAAAAGGGGCAATATTGTTTATAAAACTGATTACTAAAATAAAAAGTTTGCTGGCTTTTTATAAATTAACTGATTACAAATCAGTTAAAAGACTCCCCCCCCCAAAAAAAAACACTGTCATATTAAGAACAGTGCTTCAAAACCAAACAAACTTTTAAAAAACTATTTTAAAAGATATGGTATGCTAACAGAGCTCTAGATATAGATTATTATTCATAAAAGAGTGAATTAAAATGTGCCACAATTAAAACAGAAAGATTACAAACAATGACATTATTTCAATGGTTACTTAGTATTTTCTAAAATTCTTAACCGACATCTTTTTTTTTTCTCCTCCCTGTTATAAGCATTCAATTAAGGGGTTTTAAAAATTCAATGTAATATTACATAAAAAATTAAAAATCAATCACAGTAGTTTCAAAATGGAACACATAAACACAATAAAATTAGTATCATTAAAAATGTACACTATTCAGTTTTCACAACTTTGTGGTTCTTCATCCAAGTCTGCTTCTACATATGGCTTCACAGAATTATAATGTTCTCCAAGGCCATACATGTGTCTATGAAAAGTAATTGTTAATGGCTTTTTATCAAGATATTCTTCACCAATTATTAACTGGGGACCATTGGCTTGAATGACTTCAATTGGACTTTTCAACACGTGGGATAGTGCTCGAAGCTGAAAGGATAATAATTGTTTATAGTTAGAAAGGTAAAGACAAGTAGAACTAACTGAGGATTTTAATACGAGCTCATGCACTACAGGCAGTCAAAAATTTTTGCAGGTTCCAGATTATCGAAGCACATATGTTCAGAAGGTAATTGACAGAAAACATTAATGTTTAACAGAAATATGACTAAACAATCAGGAATATACATTTATGTTGCCTTCCTGTACAAATTTCCCAAAACTGTCTGTCCTATGTGTCTTTCAATCTCAAGCCTCTGTTCTTCAGCACATTATCATTGACTTGTTCTTTAAATCTTCCTTCTTCCTGGTAACACATCTGTGTGAGTCATCCTGTTTCTTCTATGGTCATCAAATGTTCAAACAAGTTTAATCATAGATTTAAATAGCAGGGATTTTCATAGTGAAATATAGTATAATATAACAAATTATTTATGAGGAATTAATTCAAATTTCACAAGTTTTGTTCCACTTATTTGGACATGTTTTGAAGGCTGTTGCCTTCATCATCAGCATGGTTCCACTGTCAGCTTCCCAGCATAGCATTAATGTGTCGCTCTGTGGATTTTATGAACTTTGTGATGAGGTTACTGTTGTTTGGAAGATCAAAATCATCTAAATTTTTCTTAATTAGAAATGTTAATTGGAACTTGTACATTGAAACTAATCATATAATTGAGATTATTGTATGATCTCAAAATGTAAATTGAAACTTGCACAGTGAAGCCAATCATATAATTGATATTATTTTATGAAATATAACATTTAATTTTGTGTCGGAACCAATACAGTGAAGCGACTATTATGTTCTTAATTATCTAGTGAGTCGATTTGATAATCAAGAACATTATTGCATGATTTAGTTGAACTACACACTCTTAATGTTTTTTCTTGTTTTCATTTATGAATATATTTTCCCACACTGATAATTCTATGGATTTTTGAAGAGCTTTTAATAGTTTATGTTCAATTTGTTTTTTGGGGGGGGAGGGGTGGGGGCAGAAATAGTATGCAACTGCTGATTTTTCCATGTATTTATATTTTACATTTTTTATGTGTACTTCAACTGTAGTGCAATGTTCCTTTTTTGTTTTACTTATATATTTCATATTGCAGTATGTTGGCATCTTTAAATATCTTCTGGAATTTTTGGTGTGCCCATGGATGGAATGTAAATTTCTTATATATGTGATCTCTTTCATGGCCTTTCAGTGTGGTGATGTCTTTTATTTGTTATAATTTTTTAATTTTTCTATTTTCTTCTTGGCCAGATCTTTTATGTAGCCATTTTTCTGTGCTATATCTATGATTTTTCGGTACTCTGATTCATAGTCTGTCTTGATTATTGGTAGGTTTGTTAATTTGAATGTGAGGTTATTGATTATTATGAGTTTTTGTTGTTTTGGATTGTGGCTGTTGTTTTTTATATAATTATCTGTATAGATATCTTTTCTGAATATGCCAAATTCCAGTATATTGTCATTTTTTATAATTTTTATGTCCAGGAAGGAAAGAACCTTGTTGTTTTCCATTTCCATTGTGAATTTAATGTTGCTGTCTTATAGGTTGAGTAGTTTAATTGCATCCTCTTTCCATTTTTCATTTACTATTGCACAGATCTCATCAACATAATGGTACCAACATTTATATGTATGTGGAAAAGCCTCAACTAATTTTTGTTTCCAAGAAACTCATGTACATGTCTGCTAAGAATTGTGACAGTGGGTTTCCCATTGCTAAACCCTTCTTTAGTGCATGTGTATTGCCCTAAATGTAAAGTAGGTTTGAATGGTGCAAATTTTGGTGAGTGACACCTTAATGTCATGCTGGGAAGCTTACAGTGGAACTGTATTGATGATGAAGGCAACAGCCTTGGAAACTTGTCCAACTAAGTGGAACAAAACTAGTGAAATTTGAATGAATTCCTCAAATAATTTGTTATATTATACTATATTTCACTGTGAAAATCCCTGGTATTTAAATCTTTATTAAAACATCAGTTTAATTGGGAAAATGAAAGATTCCAGCCAGAACCACACGGTAACAAAAAACAGCACAGCAACATGGAGAAAAAACCATTGTCTTTCAATTATTGTCCTGTCAATAGCATCCTTAGCAAACTTAAACCACAAATAAAACAGTTTCTTAAATATAGAATCAAGAAAAAATCAATATCTGCAGATATACATTTCATAAACACATGCCTGAGAGAAAACGTAACACATTTGTTAGGAGGGTAGTTAAAAACAAAAACAGCAAAGCACAAATAGCTGCAGAAAAGAAATTTTAGAAATAGAAAACAGCTAACCACTACAAAACCATAAGTGTTAGACTTAAAGACCTATGAACTGTATTTAAAACTAGCACCACAATTAGGAGAAACCTTATGGGAAAACTTAAAAGATAATTTTTTTGAGATTAGAAATGCCCGAGTAAAACAAAATTGGGGGATTATAAATAAACTATACAGTCTTAAACAAAAACAAATGAAAGATTAGAATTAGGAATGAAAGCCAAAATAAACCAATATATAATGTCATAAACTGGTCAAGTAAACACTTCTCAAACATTTTTTTACAACTATTACATATAGTTCTCAACATTTGCATAGATTACTTGAGAAATTTAGCAGAATATGTACCAGACATCGAGATAGCAATTTTCAGTAAATTGGAAGAAAATGAAAATAGCATCAGATCATAATGTGTGCAAGTCCTAGAGCAACTGACAACAAAAGAAAATCATCAAAAAAGATCATGTCATTAGTACTCAGATCCCTAAAAAAATACGGCATATTTACAGTAAAGGACAAAGGAAACAAAATCGTCATATTGAATGAGACAGACTTTGAAAACAGCATGTACAATGTAATAGAGAGCCAGGATTATGAGAGAATAAAAACTGATCCTACCCAGAAATATGTTAGTTCAGTAAGTAAACGATTAAAAAATGTAACCATTCTAAACAAGAAACAATAAGAACATTATACCAGACAATCCTACCACACCCAGAATCTATGGCCTACCAAAAATATATAAACCTGGTAACAATGAGACCTATTGTAAATACAATTACTTCACTCAAATACAATTTGGCGAATTACCTTTTAAAAAAATTCAATAGTTTACTGAAATACAAAAGCCAAAGCATAAAAAACTCATCATAAATGACAGAAAAAATCAGACATGTGAAACTGGAAAACAAGGGCTTGCTAGTTTCTTATGATATAGTCTCTCTATTTCCTAGCATCCCCAAAAAAACTAATAAATATAAAAAAAATGGTTAACCTCAATAAAACTACCTAGAGAAATAATAGAACAATGTCTGAACTTCACCAAAATTTGCATCAATCAAACCTAATTCCCATTCAGAGGCATATATATACATATATGAAAAACCCAGTGCATGCACCCACACAACTACACACACACACACAAAAAAAAAAGGTTTAGCAATGGGAAATCCATTCTCACCATTCTTAGCAGATATGTATACGAGTTTCTTGGAAACAAAATTAGTTCAGGCTCACATACATACAAATGTTGGTATCATATTGATGAGGCCTTTGCAATAGTACGTGAAAAATGGAAAGAGTATTCAAATTAAACTACTCAACCTACAAGAGTGCCATTAAATTCACAATGGAAATGGAAAACAACATGGTTCCTGGATACAAAAATTATAAAAATGACAATATTTGACATATTCAGAAAAGATACCCATACAGATAATTATATAAAAACAACAGCCACAATCCATAATAGCATAAACTCACCATAATCAATAGTCTCACATTCAGATTTAAAAACCTACCAATAAGCAAGACAATACAATTTGGATACCATAAAATCATAGATATAGCACAGAAAAATGGCTACACAATAGATCTGGTCAACAAGAAAATAGAAAAATTCAAAAAACAAATAAAAGATATCATCACACTAAAAGGCTACAAAGGAGATCATATATATATATATATATATATATATATGGGTCACATTCCACCCATGGGCATACCAAAAATTCCAGAAGACTTTTAAAGAGACAAACATAATTTTGGCTCCAGTAAACAAATGTATTTTACAAAAACCAATATAAAAGACAAAATTACACCAGAAAAACAATCAGGTATTTACGAAATCAGTTGCAAAGACTGCAATATGAAATATATAAGTAAAACAAAAAGGAACATTACTCTATGGATTAAGGAACACATGGAAAAATCGGCAGTAGCATGTAGTTTCTGGCAAAAAAAAACTCTAAACTCTTAAAAGCTCTTTAAAAATGCATAGAATTATCAGTGTGAGAAAATATATTGTAAATGAAAACAAGGAAAAGTTATAATTGATATCATTGAATCATACAATTATATGATTAGCTCTACTGTGTAAGTTCCAATTTACATTTTAATTAAGGAAAATTTAGTTAATTTTGATCTTTCAAACAACAGTAACCTCATCGCAAAGTTCACAAATTCACATAGCGACACTTTAATGCCACACTGGGAAGCTGACAGTGGAGTCATGCTGAGGATGAGGGCAACAGCCTTCAAAACATGAGCAAGTAAGTGAAACAAAACTAGTGAAATTTCAGTGAATTCCTCATAAATAATTTGTTATATTAAGTTTAATCAAACTTATGTGCGCTTAGAAGCTATTAACAGCAGAGCAATATGACCAAAGTTGTTAAAGAACATCTTTAACTAAAATGAATTTAACTAATCAATGAAGCAATGAAATCTTCAAAATTGAATGTTTCCAAATTTTTGACCTGAACTTCACTTAAAGTTTTTAAATTAGGACATGTTTTGGAAACCTTCCCATCCTCAACTGTTGAATGACTGGTAAGTTTAGGGCTGTTGGTGTGCTCATGGCTGAATCAGTGTTGCTTCTCAGCCAGCATCTGTTGGCTAGAATAGCAAATTACTGAATTTATCCATAGGTGGCTCACCAACTATCTCAATTTTTTTTAAAATGCAAAATATCTTAAAAATCTAGATAATTTCATGAGTAACAATGTATTAATTGTCTGCTGTAAATAACATCTTTTTTTCTCCATCCTATTACTTCTTTTTATTTTTAGTACAGCTTATTTTGTGTATTGTTTCTTCCAGCTTTATATGTTTCCAATTTCTTATTCCAAAAGGTTTATATTCTTTGGATTTATCACAAGGAATATTTTTAGTGAAGATTTTACAATATATTATTAAATTTCTTAATCAATTGACTGGCATTCATTGTTAGATCTAAATCTTATACTTCATTGTATATAGTTTTTCTAAAGTTGTACCAATTAGGTTTTTACAATTCCAAGTATATGCATTCTCTATTTTTGAGCCAAGTTACTTGGTAATGATAGCACTATGGCCATTTTCTTTATTGTCTGAAACTAATCTTGTCAATGATCCAACAGTTGAACTTTAGCCGGGCTGAAGATGGGAACTAAATGTTCTCGAAACCGGTTCCATACATTTATGAAAAGTAAGTGAAGCTTTAAGAGTGTGTAGTTCAACTGAATCATACAATGATATCAATTAATATCATTAGTTTCACTGTGCAAGTTCCAATTTACATTTTAATAAGTAAATAGACCTTCGAGATGTAGGAACACTGACCTGGATTAATTTGTTTAGCAATGACTATAAGATGGAATACACAGACATAAGAGACAATTACCTGAATAACTTCAACTGTAATTCCAATAACTTAAAAAAGGACATTAAAGAGTATATAAAATTAAAAGAAAAAAGCCGACTCATTTCTGCAGTTATTCATTTTTTAAACCGGTGCCTTAAATATAAAGTGTGTCCAAATTTCGCCTGAAAAATCGTTAAATATAACCAAAGCAGTTACCTGCCGAGAAAAAAGTTATTCAAATAGAAAAATCAAAACATTATACTAAAATGGCAAATATTGATCTTTATACTATATGGAAAACACTTACAGATTTCAAAGAGGTTAGGTTGCATAATATGGGATAATTTAATTAGAACAGCCCTAGAACATATACAGTTTTGAGTAAACAAAAAAGTCAGCAATCAAAAAAGAAAATTTAGTAATCTTTATCATAAACCAAAGAAAACTCCAAAACCTAAACAGAATTATGTAGAAAATCTATCTAATGAAAATTTCAAAAAAGAAGAATTAACATTTTTGCATAAAGGCTTAAAAATTTGTGCACAATACTCCACTAAAATATAAGATTATTTAGTAGATTTGTAAGTAGCCATTGAAGGATTAAAGAACAAAGAAAAAGAAATAATTAGAATTAAATCAGAAAAGGTTTTTAAAGGCATGGTTCAAAAGAATACAACAGTATACAAGGACATAATAAAATCCTTAAATGATAAAGATGTTGTTTATACAAAAGCAGACAAAGGAAACAATAGTAATATTAGATAAAGAAGATTATAATAATAGAATGCATAATTTGTTAAACAAAAAAGAATATGTTCAGATCCAGTCAGACCCATTGAAAGGTTGTATTAATTCCATCAATGTGGTTCTAAAAACATGCACAGTCATCCCAAAGGAAACAATATAGAAAATAAAACAGAGCAACCCAAAAATAGCTAAGATATATGGTTTACCCAAAATTCACAAGGCTGGGAGTGGTATGCGTCCCATCATTAACAACATCAATACTCTGTCTTACTATTTAGCAAAATGGTTAGCTATTAGATTCAAGACATTACATTTCAAAGCAGGAGTATAAACAATTCATATCAGTTAATAGAAAAAATTAAGGACATAAAATTACATCCCTCTGACACTCTTATATCTTTCGATGTAGAATCTCTGTTTCCAAGCATACCAAACGAAAAACTCCTGATTTATCTACATGATTGGCTTAAAACAAGTGGAATTAAGGATACACGCATAAAAGAATACAGCAAACTCACAGAAATTTGCATAAACCAGGCCTTTTTAACTTTCAAAGGAAAAGTTTATAAACACAAGCAGGACTTACAATGGGCAGCCCCTTATCTCCATTTCTAGCTAAGGTCTTCATGAGTAGATTTGAAACACACATCAACACAGCTTTTCCATACTTGTTTAAGATATGGTACAGATATGTAGATGATATATTTGCCATAATTAACAAAAAAGCTCATTGATGATGCCTTAAAACTTTTGAATATACAAGATATAAACATATCATTTACATATGAAATAGAAACAGATAACATGTTGCAATTCCTAGATATTAAAATAATGAAACATGAAGAAAATCTTAAATTTGGAATATACAGAAAGAATACACATGCAGATAATCACATCAAAGCTGACAGGTTTAACCCCACAGTACACAAACATGCATTAACACACTGGCTAGTTAACCTACAAATTAGCAAAGAAGAATATTTTAATGAATACAAACAAATAGAAGAAACAGTGGTTAAAAATGGTTTTAAAAAAGAACTAGTATACAAAAAGGTGCAGAAATTCAAGAGACAAAAACATATCAAAGAAACCACAACACCTTCAGCAAGAAAAGATAAGCTAATTTTTAAAAAGTTCACATATCATCCATGGACTACAAAAATAGGGACATGGTTAAAGGAGCATTTCAGGAACATAAAGTACAAACAAATAGAGAAATCAGCAGTAGCATATCATTTTTGGACACAAAATCATGACATAATAAATAAAGCAAAATTATTAAAATCGGTACAAGGACCTATGGAACTAGCAACCTGGGAAAAAATCTATATCTACAAATACAAAGACAGTCTAATGAACTTCGACATTGCTGGAGATGAAAACATAAACTACAAACTTATCACATCGCCACCAGAGCAGAATACACATTCCCACAGCTCAACAAATGATCCGACAGTTAAACTTTAGCCTGGATGAAGATGGGAACTAAATGTTCTTGAAACCGGTTCCATATATTTATGAAAAGTAAGTGAAGCTTTAAGAGTGTGTAGTTCAACTGAATCATACAATGATATCAATTAATAATCTTGTCATGTTGTTAACTTGGTCAACTGACATAATTATGAGAATGTAATTCATAGAATTACCTGTATATGTCTGAATTTGATACTTGATATACCATTTGCATAGCTATGAAATCTTCTACTGTCCTTACAGCTGAATCATCATCTGTATATCCTCATCTTTTGATTGTGCATTCAAGTTTATAAATATCCTCCTCTCTAACTCTTTATGTCTAAATTTAAATTTTAATTACCAGGTGGACATAAATAGAGTATACAGTATATGTTGTACCAATTTTTCATAGTCTGCTTTGTGCAATTTCTGATTTGTCATGATCATTCATTTTCTTAACTATTTTAAATTTAGGACTGAGTTCTGATTTAACTTCAACAATTATACCACAAGTCAATTTACATTTGTTAAGAAAGGAAAGATGGTAATTTGTAAAATTACGTATTAAATGTTTTCATCCGTGCAGTTGGTTTCTAATATGCTGAAAATCTTTTTTTTTTAGAGTGTTTAATGCCCATTTTAACTAATGAGGCATCTATCACAGGTGGTGACATTGATGATACATGAAATGATAAATTGGGGAAGGATTTTTTTTAAAGGAAGGAAGCATTCCAGGCCTAAATTTAGGGTACCTCCCTAGCATTTGCCATTTCTGAGGACTGAGAAAAACCTGGAAAAAACCTCAGTCAGGGAGGATGATCCTGGTGAGAATTGAACCCCAGACCTCCAGCTCATGAGTCTGCACCTTAATGACCTCGGCCACCCGTGGTGGTACTGATTGAGCCGAGCTACACGCTCTTCTTCACTCCACTTGTTTAAATTTTGTACATGTTTTGCAGACAATCATAAATCTGTCTCTGTATTTGTAAATGAAGATTTTCTCCCTTGTTACTAACTCTGTAGGTCCTTGTACTGATTTTAATTTTGCTTTATTTACCGCCATGGTTTTCTATTTAGAAATGTGATGCTACTGCTGATTTCTCTATTTGTTTGTATTTTATGTTTCTGAAGTGTTCTTTTAACTGTGTGCCTATGTTTCTCTTTGTTTTTCCAATATAGACTTTTTTGCATTCTTCACTTCTTATTTGGTAAATACCTGCTTTTTCCTCTGGTGGTATACTGTCATTAATATTGTCATTCGAGAAATTTTTAACTTTAAATCTGTTTATTGGTGCCAATCATATTAAATTCTTTTTTAATATTTTGAAATTTTTGCATAGCTCACAGATTAGATAACTAATTTTTTAAAAATTAGTTTATCTTTTCCTGCTGAAAGTGTTGTGGTTTCTTTAATAAGTTTCTGTCTCTTGAATTTTTGTACTTTTTTGTGAACTAGTTCTTTGCTAGACCATTTTTAATTGCTGTTCTTTCTATTTGTTTGTATTCTTTAGGGCATTCCACCTTGTTAATGTGTAGGCCATCTATTGTTAGCTGTTGTATTAAGCTATTGATCACTGCATGTTTATGTGTTTTGTGGTTAAATCTGCCAGATTTGCTGTGATTGCCTGCATGTATATTCCTTCTGTAGATTCCAAATTCCAGGTTTATTTGATGTTATAATATTTTAATGTCCAGGAATGGAAACACATTATATGTTTCTGTTTAAAGCTTTCTTTGTTAATTTTTGGCAAAATTACCAGCATTCCATTTTAAGTACTGAAAAGTAGTACAGTAAAACCTTGATCCTGTGCGGTAAGCATAAGACGTCAATAAATGAAGAAAATTATGGATGAGGAAGGGTGTAAAATACGGGCATTTCTGGCATGTTAAAATTGGGGTGAGCACATATTGACTAAAATGAAAGAAAGCCTGCAGAAAGCAGATATATGCTACTATTCAATTTAAAATATCAAAATACTGAGGTGGGTCGCATTTCCCCCATCAGAGATGCCCATACCATTTAGGTCTTTCATTCAGTGTTCTTACGAGCTTCAAGGACCATACCATGGCTTTGGTAACAAAGAAAACAAGGTTTCTTGCTGCAAGAGTTCATTTGCAGCTTTGTCTATTATCTATTATGTCTTGTTCATTTTTGTTTATTTTATACTTTCCCTTCACCACAAACACATGCCACTACAAACTTTTATTTTTGTGTGCTCTGTTCAGCAATGCCTTGCCATTTCACCAAGGCACAGTAAAACATTGTACTATGCCTTTTTCAATTTATCAATTCTTCATGATATAAAAATGATCAATTGAAAATACAAGTTATATAAAACATTATGTTCCATCAGTAAGGAAAATGATACTTCAAGGAACAATCAGTGCATGTGCAGAAATATGATCTTCCAGACTGTTTGGCCATAGTTGAATGGAGTTCATTGTTCCAATTGCACTAGACATTTCACTGGTAACTGCGTCCAGCATCTTCAGAGGTTAGAGAAGATTGAGAGGAGAGTACTTTGACAGATCATCAGCACTACTGAAGATACTGGATGCAGTTACAGATTAAACATCTGGAACAAAGTTTTTCATTTCATCATGGCCATGAAAGCCTATGACATTACATTGAACAATTTTGAGTTTTATTATTGTTAATAATAAAATTATATCTAGGACTACCTCATTTGGGAAAATGATACTTCTGGGAATGACAGATTAAGATTTTGCTGTACTTTAAATTCACTTTTTCCATTTTGGGGTTCATCATATTGGCTGACTTGTGCTCACTGTTGTAGCCTATTTTGCATAAGTGATACTTTATTCCTCCCCAGCAAACGAAGTCCATCCTGGTGGTTTAGTGCCCTGGGCATACTTGCCTTCTAAACCCAAGATCGCAGGTTCAGATCGCAGGTTCAAACCCGGCCAGGATAGATGGATTTTTTCGGGCGTAAAAATCCTAAGTATGGCTTCCTTCAGAACGGAAGTAAAGCTGTGGATTCCGTGTCGTACATTTATGGCACGATAAAGAACCTCAAGCCTGAAAGAAGAGGCCTCTGAGCAAAATTTGTCTGCCGTTTCACGCCCTGATTCAAATGGGACGCTGATGATCTAAGATGTTGAAGAGTGTCCATAAATAAACCAAATCGAACAAAAACAAACAGGTTCTCACATTTAGCACTTCAACGGAAATTTAGATAAATGTTCAGTTTGTAATCAAAAAGATAAGAGACTGGCACATAAATTTAGAATGTGAAGATACTATTGTTAAGGCCAAACTAGGAATAAAGATATGATCTAATTTACCAAGGATTGGGGGGAAAAAGATGGAGAATGTAAAACCAAGAAAAGATATATTGGAAATAGAAAATTATTCATTAAATTATTGAGGAAAATTAGTAAATAAGATGAAATTGACATACAAAGGTTATTGGGTATTAAATTTAAAGGCAAATAGGACCCCCATAGCTTGATAACTGCAGTGTTTGAGCATACTGGATGCCAGATAATTTATCAACTTAGGTAATGATTTATAATTTGCTTACATATACGGGTTATTAAATTTTTAAAATATTTTAATTGGCTTTTGTGTTCATTTTGTTACAAATATATTTTATATAGATGTGTGAGAAATAAATTCATATTGGGCCTGAACTTTTCTATGGAATTAGCAAATCATTTACAAAATCTGCAATTAAAGATGAACCATGGAAGAATAATAGAAGAGAGAGTCTGAATATCCTACTCAATCTCACAGCTCACATCAAAAGTCCCAGCTTAGCTTTCCACAGTCATTTCTAAATTTGGAATGAAAATGAATGAATAGTTTTTAATGCCCGTTTTTGCTATAGAGGCACCACAGGCGATGGACACTGATGATACATGAGATGAAATGATATATTGGGAAAGGATTTATTTTTAAGGAAGGAATCGTTCCAGACCTAAGTTTAGGGTACCTCCCTGGCATTTGTCAAAACCTCAGTCAGGGAGGACGGTCCTGACGGTATTCGAACCCAGACCTCCCGCTCACGCCTTAACGACCTCAGCCACCCGTGACGGTCTCTAAATTTGGAGAGGTAGAAACTATGGAGAGTGGACATGGGTCATTAAGGAAACATCTACAGACTGTAGGAGTCTTTCAAAGAGACTTGATCTTTAGATTATGGTCTCTAGAGCTTCATCACCGAGCCTAAGGAAGATTCTTTCATAACAGTGCACGTTCTGGAGCTTGTTAAAATACAGTGCTACAACTATTAACTTGAATGCAAAAGAAAAAAGAAAGCTCTAACTCACTGCTAGAACAAATCACTAAATCACAATTAATTTTCGAAATTCAGAACCAAATGCTTATGCAGATTTTTAAGTGCAATATTCTTACAGTTAGGCATGCAAAGAAATTCCCTCACTCCATTTTAGGAATCGGTCTCTATGTGAACTGAAAACGTTCGTTCAATGCAACAAACCTTTTAACATATAGCACAAATATAGGAAAAAAGAGGAAGTGAAGACTTGTTCAAGTTATAACCAAAAGAATGTCGAACATAAAGTCTTCTATGATACAGAGGTATCTAATTAGAAAGGTTTTACTGTACTGTAACACAAATTGAACACAACTTGGCAGCAAAATATCAATTTATGATTTAAAATAACCATTGGAATATCTGAATGCAAGAAATAATCAATTATACCAATTTTAAAGAAAACTTAGGACAGATAGCAAATATTTAGCTATGGTATTGACTAGTCATTATAAATGAAAACAATAGCATGCATAACAAGTTCGTGTTAATTTTTCTATTTGATAAAACAGTATTTGTAGAAGTTTTACTAAATCACCACAAAGAATAATAAAAGAAGCGATATGAGTTAAATCCTGATATTTTTGTAAAAAATATTTAACGTCCATTTTTACTGCAGATGCATCACAAGCTTTGGACATGGATGATCATGAAATAAAATGATAAATTGGAAAGTAAGTGTTCCAAAATGATAAATTGGGAAAGGAAGTGTTCCAGACTTAAGTTTCGGGTATCTCCCCAGCATTTGCCATTTATAAGGACTGAGGAAAACCTGCAAAAATCTCTCAGTCAGGGAGAATGATTATGATGGGAAATGAACTCCAAACTTCAATTCATGAGTGCATGCTTTAATAACCATATCACGATACTATACTATACTACATTACTGCCATGGTATTATTAACATTCCATGCCAAACATAGGATCTCAATAAGGTCATTAAAACTGATTACTTTCAATTATAAGCCATAAGCAATCTTCATCTCTTACACATACTCACCTCCACTTCTCCACCCCATGCAGACGTATTTGCAACCTGGTCACAATACTCTTCAAACTGCTCTTCAGTAAGTACATCTCCTGATTTTGGATCACTAAGGAACGGAAGAAAATCTGACTGGTGTTCTCTGAGGTAATCACTTGTCATATGTCTTAGCTTCTCAATTCCCAAACCACCCTCTCCAAGAAATTTCCTTTGCTCATCCACTGCACAATATAAGCTGAAATGAAGTGGTTAAAATTAAAATGTACATGACAATCAAACATTTTTTTGTTTTTTCTTATTATGAGGTACATAAGAACTGCATGGATGCCTGCATTTTCTTTCATTATATATATATCAAACTAAATAAGAAGAAAAAGGATAAAACACTTGGAAAGTCACAGATTTACTATTACAATACTTTCAACAGCTCATGCTCTTCTTATCTAGAAGACAATACTTTGAGCAGCTCGTGTTCTTCTAGACAAGAAGAGCATGAGCTGTTGAAAGTATTGTAATAGTAAATCTGTGACTTTCCAAGTGTTTTATCCTTTTCTTCTTATCTATTATTGTTATTTTAGTTACATTTCATTATGCTATTTTATTTTTCATTTTTATATATATATGAAAGAAATGTGAAATTAATTAATGATTGTATTAATAAGCCTGTTATTTGGCATTCATCTTTCCATCATAAGGCAAAAATGGAAAAACTCTCACCCGGCACTTGAACATTGAAGGCAAACTCAAATGTTCTTAAAGACTGGTAAAATGTACAGAAACATTTCTATTTTCATTCCAACTTTCTGTATTACAAAATTTGGTAAACAATGATATAAAATAAACAAGACTGTAAATAGTGATCAGCAAAAAATTTTGTTTTCAAGCAAAAGAACAGAAAAATATTATATGTCAAAATATTCAGCAATAATAAAACACTTTTACATTGTCTTTATGCTTAACAGACTCTGCTAAAATAGAAAAGTACATGTTTCATTGCTGTCCAGTTCATAAAAAATTGCTGTATGGTAACATGAGCTAAGGGAAGTATAAGATCTTACCAATGTTAAATTAGCTAAGTTTATGTTCCTAATGCAGTATTACCATTAGTTCTATAATAATGAAATTTAAATAGCTATTTTTACACATTTTACCTGTATACTCAACCAGAATTAATAGAATTTAAGCATTGAAACAATTACATTTTTTTTTATTCGGAACCTATTTTTGGTTCAAAATTTTAAACAAACACTTTTATAATTCCTAAGTTATGAAATTTTTCTTAATAATTCTGCTTCAGTAGTTTTATAGTTTTGTCTAGAAACACCATTGAAAATTTCAATGCAATTGATGCAGTAGTTTTTTTCTCTAGAAGTACATGAATATAGGAAAATGTAGTTTTGATAAGATTGTGATCAAAGAAAAAATGGTTAGAAACTCCCTCATGGCTCCAACCTAGAACTTAATGCATGTTTGTTTCATGGTCAGGATCTGTTCAGGCTGTTTCATCAGAATAGCCAATAGAAAAAGCAAAATTTCCTCTAGTGAATAGTAAAACTAGAACCTTCTAGCACATTTGGTTTGAAAGCTTTATACATAATTTAGAAATATCAAATCAATGTCAAAATTAAGAGTTTTTAATCTGTGAACGCCACACACACACACACACAAGCACCTGCATGCACATACACACACGCCTACACACTACTTCTAGGCTACGTGTACCAATAAAAATTATACCACATAATTCAGAAAAGTCAAACATTTATTGTAATTCTTTTTTTAAATTTTTTGAAAAATGGCACTTTTTACCTTGAAACTCCCCTTAAATAAATGCCAAATATTATATTTTTAAATACTGTGTCAACCATTTTTTTAAATCCTGTTCCTTAGACAGGATGATTCTGGCAAATGCCAGCCAACTACATCCTACACCAATACATTTCAGGCCAGTATGTAAAACAAAAAATTATATTAGCATGCTCTGTTATAAACAACAACATGCAAGATAGATTATACCATTAACAGATTACAGACAGGCCTTAATTAGTATATTATTTTGCGACTGAAAATTGTGAAAGTTCATTTTCATAGGTGTTCTGCAGTTCCTGTAATGTTCACAGAATTGCAGCATGTGAACCAAAAGTTGTTTAGATGTTCCAATCCTGTCACAGCAATGGTAAACATTGAAGAAATCATCAAACAATAGTGACAGGAAGGGGGAGATAGGATGAGGCAACAACAGTTGGAGAGAGAGCTGAGAAGAATGAATACAGGTGCATTCAAAACATGTTCAGAACATAAAAAAGTTAGTGAAGTTTCAGTGTCAAAAGTCCAACTGAATATCTTAATTTAAAATAAATTAACTGTTAAACTGTTCTTAAATAACAACTTTTAGAAACATTCACCATTTTCAATTGCAAAACTAATTTTGTGATTATCTTCCTCTATTCATCCTATTAAGCTATGATTTAACTTATATGTTCTTGACCTTATAAAAATATGTTTCTATTCGGTTTTAATAACTGCTAACAATATCATAACATGCTGGCCTTCAGTGGTCTGGTATGGTATACCTGGCTGCTGATTGCCAGAAACACTGCAGTATAAAGTGAAGTTCTAACTAATGGATGGCACAATGTAATATGGATGATGCTTACAGACAAGGGACTTTTTTTTTAATAGTGTTTAATGCCTGTTTTAACTAATGAGGCATCACAAGTGGTGGGCACTGATGATATGAGATGAAACGATAAACTGGTAGAGAATTTTTTTTTAAAAAAAGAGAAGTTTAGGGTACCTTCTTGGTATTTGCCATTTATGAGGACTGAGGAAAACCTTGAAGAAACCCCAGTCAGAGAGGTCAGTCCTGGTAGGAATTGAACCCCAGACCTCCCACTCAAGAATCTGCACCTTAATGACCTCAGCCATCTGTGGCAGTACAACAGACAATGTAAAAGCTACGTTTTCAAAATAACAGTACTTACCAAGTTATTTCTTAATTTGAACATGAATGAAAATTATAAATACTTTTAAAACACAATCAATTTCAGAACATACCAGTTGCCATCTGAAGGGATCTCCTGCATCATTAAGTTTCTTTCTTTCAAGATGTGCTTTAATTTTTGGGTTTCTACATTACGGGCTCCATGCAAATTCTCCCTTTCCTGTGCAATTATCATTTCTTCTCTTTCCTTTTCTTTGATAGCTTTTTTATCTCTTCTTTTTTGAGCCTTTGAAATTCTTTGGGTACACTTTTCATTTTTTTCAACAACTTCTGAAGTGACAATGTCCTCATGGACCTCCTCTGCTGCACTTTTCTATAATACAAATATTCTTATTTAGCATTTTAAACTGTAATGTTAGGGTATACCAGTTATTATACAGAAATTACCTTACCTGGCAAAATAGAATATGAATGGAAAATTAGTTTGAACCTACCCAAAATTAGTCACTGTGTATTCCAAATATCTACAAACATTGAATGAACTTATTAGATATATCAAGAGTAAAGCAGAATATTCACAATTATTTAATTTTAATAAAACCGTTACATATTATTTCAATAAACTGGGCATTAAGACTTCAACTTTTGTTTCATATTAAGCACCATTAAACATCTTTTGTCATTTCTGATATTTCTAGAGTACTTGAATATATTGTCAGAATTAAATTCAAGTAAAAATTTAGAAGATGTATGAATATTTTCTGGACAGTTTACCAATAAATACCCTGTCTGTCTTTCTCTTATGAAAGTAATAATTATTCTATTAGTATAGTTGCTTACCTTTAATTTTATTAATTCTTCATTGTGTTGTTTTTCTAGTTCTGATTCTAATCTAGCAATTTCTTCTGTAATTTCCTTTTTCCGCCTCTTATCACTTTTGTTTGATGATTTTTTCAAAGACTGAATTTTTCCTAATATTAAAATTGCAAAATCAGTGTTCCATAGTTGCTATGCAAAACTGTTTTCTATAATGGTAACTTATGCATTAATACAATTCTATTAATGTACCACACACAAGATATAATGAACTTTCCAGAGGCTGTTATTATGTCATCTGTTATAATTCTGGCTCTTTTCATTGAACAGCTTACAAATGCAACCTGTTGTCAGTTTTAAGTACCACAAATTTTTGGTTCATGAATAAGTGGCTAGGTTAGTCTTAGGGAATGAATAAGTGCTAGCTTTAGTTTTAAGTATTGTTAAATTTTCCCATCATAGCCATGTCGTGATAGTGACATTATAAGTATGTGGTGACTTAAATCAGTTACGTGATTTTGTATATTGTGCCTTTTTTGCATTCTTATTTCCTTAAGCTTAATCTTTACTTTTTTTTTGTTACTGTTTTTGGATTTATTTTATCATTGGTGTTGCAATTGAAATGTAATGATGAATGAGAGATTAGGATAGCTATAACAACAACAACAACAACAACAACATCTAATTAGGAACTCCATTATAATCCCTTACAGTAGTGCAATGGCTGTGATATTTATATGAATCTATACAATTACAATGAAAATAAGTATGTACCTTATGACAACAGATATTGGTAATGCTACATCCACACATTTTACATGCTACATCCAATTTTAGAAAACTGTCATTCACATGAAACAATTAATCTTCTAAAACTGAATCAATTGCTTGCTTGATATATTTTTTCCATCCCTCTAACAAGGGCATCCATAGAATATTTTTGAGGAAGGGGCAACATATTTTTGAAAGTAGATGATTAAAATTAACAGGTTTGAAAAATCAATTCTACTTTTTAAAATCGATATAACAAAGAAGATATAGGTTAATCAGTTATATTCAACTTAAATGCTTTATTTGAAAATATCAGTGTTTTGGCTATTAAATGAAAATTTATTAATTTTAAAAACCTTAAGGGGGAGCAACTGCCTCTCCCCTTGTGGAAGCTCTTGCTCTAATGTGTGAGGGTTTGTTCTATACACTTTAAATAAAAATCACATACTGTCAGTTCCTCTACTAATTATCCTGTCTTCAAAAATTTCCTAAATGAAATTTAATGATTCATTAACTGTATGTGCAGTGTCAGTCTTGCTGAACATAGCCAGATCTGCATTCAATATCAATCAGTAGTTCAAAAAAGTGCAAGTGTGTCATTCCTGTATCTTTCCAAATTTATGATATTTAAAAAAATAATAATAAACCCTATTATCCATAAGGCACACCCCATAAACTGATTTTCTTGTCATTCAAAGGGGTTTCATGTATAAAATTGGGTTTTTCTGTACTACAATACCACATTTTGTATAAAATATGACCACACAAATAGAACAATGTTTCATCAGTAACTTGTGGACTTAGTAATAGTGACCTTGTATGCTTTCAAGTTTAAATTGACTCAATTTTGGAAGATCAGCTGATCCGTGTCAAAGGCAATTTTTTAAAAAATGCCAAATGTAGGTAGGACAAAATTTTCAACAACTCCTATCATAAAGTGCATGCTTATTTTCATTGTAATTGCAAGAATTTGAATCAGTTGCACAGGTTGCACAGATGTTGCATTCACTTTGTGGAGAGTTACCACTCCAACTGCTGACTTGCCAGCATAACATAGGCAATAAAACCACGAAAAACTTGGTACATTAAGAATTTTTGAAACAGGTGTAAATTAAGTGGACATAATTTCCATTAGAATACATTTTAATGTTAATGTGGAATCAAACCAACAAAACATGTGCAATATGAAGCATGCAGCAATGAAGTAGCCCTGATTTATTTTGAACTGCAGTCTGATATAATAGCCTCTAGTGGATTCAATATGTGTTCCTTGTGACATGTCAACAGAAAAGTACAATTAGTACAGTTTATAGTTTTATAGAAAGACATTATCAGAAAACCTTCCAATTCAATGAAAATTGCAGAAGTAATAAAATATTGTGAAATATTGTAGTTCATTGAAAAAATATACTATGAAATGGGGGGGGGGAATGTGAACAAACAATTATCTAGAATTAATTATGAGCAAATGAGAGAAATATGCTAACAACATGGAGTCATCTAAACATCAATAAAATGTTATCCATCATTTCGAAAATAACACAAACAAAAGCACACACAAAAAAAAAGGCAAGAAATTGTAGAGTGATACTTCTATGTTGACCCCCAGAGCAAAATTACTGTCCTCCCTATTATTTCTTTGGCTTTCACTGCTCTATCATGCATCTAAGTATCTACAATTGTTGACAAACTCATTTTATAAATTCCTGCGGTTCAATTTGGTTTCCCAGGTGAAAATACTTTGTGGCACATTGCGTATGATTGCTAGGAAATAATAAGCCACAAAATGAGTTAGTTTTTACGCTGGTGTAATTTCTGCCTTTAAATAAAATTATTAATAGTTAAACCTATTTTTGATTTTGTTTTTTATTTCCGGACGCTCTTTGACATTTAAGGTCATCAGCGTCCCATTCAATTCAGGGCGTGAAAGACAGATACATTTTGCTCAGAGGCCTCTTCTTTCAGATTTGAGGTTCTTTTTCGTGCCGTTAATTGACGACACGGGATCTACGACTTTACTTACCTTCCGAAGGAAACTATACTTAGGATTTTTGCGTCCGAAAAAACGCACAATTTTGGATTTAAGAGGAAAGTATGGTTACCGCTAGGACAGACTGTCTATTTTTAGAAGGATGACAATGCTTAAATGCTGTGTCAGCCTCAAACACTAAACCTACAGAAATATGACTTATAAAACGTATTCAATGTAACTCCCAGCAATCTTAAATCGAATACTATTAATCATTTAGCTTTGTAATGCCTCTACAGCACAAACAGGACATAACCTACAAACTTATAAATTCTGTTTTAATGCAATATTTATCACATGAAATCTCAATTTACCCTGCAGTTCTTTGCGCTCTTTTCTATGCCGTTGAAGCACTTCCTCTTCTACACCGTTTACTCCATCCATTTCAGATTGCATTATTCTTATTTTGCTTTCAGTTTTTTTCTGCCATTGATCCTTCCACAATTGCCAACCACAGAGGTGCCATGCCTCAGTGCCCTTTGCAGGAACTATACCATTTTCCGGCATTGGAAAGTTGGAATCTTGGAAGACAAAGGAGAGTTAATGCACGTGTACATAAGTCTTGTGCCTAAATCGGTTAAGAATGTTGCTTGAATGAGATTATCTAGCTGCAAAAAGCATCAATCTTTATTCTTTGTGATACAGACTTACAGACTCTAGTAATTGAAATGACATATTTGAAGTCTTGGGAAGAATTCGAAAAGGCAGCAGAAAAGTTGTACCTCCAAGATCCAATGAAGGTGACAATATTACAATGCTAAATATGTTTCTAACATGGACACACGCGTATACAAGTTTGCTTGAAGTGTAGTCAAGCAGGTTTAAGTTACTTCTCACTTATTTGTCAATACAAGTTTCAATTAACGAGCCTCAGAAGATAGATATAAGGCTCCTTTTGTCCAAGTTAACCATTTATACTTTTTATAAGAGGAAGTGTAACAGATGTCATGTGTTATGTACACTTCCAAGTTTTGTACTGTCACTATAAGTTTGAAACATTTGCTTTCACTACTGTCCAGTATCACTCAACTAGGTTTGGACCAATAAAGAGCTGTTTGTATGGCGCTTATATGTTAACAAACTTAAAAGTCATGTTTTTCCGACTAAAAGTAACTAAATAATTTGGCTGTCACACGTAATTAATTTTTCCACGTGCAAAATATACCTTTTATATCATTTCCAAAAAAAAATCCACAACATTGAGCATGCTATATATAACTCTTATTTTAAATAACAAGAATGATCTTCTGATATGTATCACTAATATCGTTCATATGTTGACATGAACAATAAAAAGGGTGAAAAGGATTAGTCCATTTCTCATAAATTTTTGGGACAGCAATTACAAGTAATTTTTTTTTAATTCTACTGCAATCATTTTCAGTTCAAACTATTAAAGTGCTACTATTAATATTTGGTTATAAAATATCAACTAAGATTTTTCCTTCAAAAATTGCAAATTAAAGAACTTCAAACTTTTGTTGGAATTAAGGAGTTCAGTCCTTCAGCCATCTCATTCATTTATTTTCCTGTCGAAAACGAACTCATTGTTTATGAAGACTATTATCTGTATGTTTTAAATGTTCTTTACAATTTCAGGTAATTTTCCATGGTTGCCAGTGTTATTTTCCCAATTGGTCTTTTGGACTAATTTAAATTTTTTTCAAAGCTTTTGTAAGCTATTCTACTCTTTTCTTTCCAGTTCCACATAAATTTTTCTTACATACTCTCATATTCATTATCAGCAATAGTTTCTCACACTTCTTATTTAAATGATGCTAACTTAACCCTTGCTTCTCCTTCTGGTTCTGCTGTGATGTTGGGGTAATGAAAGAATGAATATCAGACCACATAAATATGAAACCTGAAAATAATATTAAAATTCTTAAATATTGAGTTTTTGGTGACATTAGGCACAACGTCAAAACATATCATCCAACAATTGTAGTCTGCTCCTAGAATGTGCCGATCCTATTTTGCATATGTGTCATCCTAGTCATCCTACCTCATAGCTTTCCTTTTTCTAATTTCATGTTCACCATTTTCTTGCATTATTAATAATACAGCCACTGAAATAATAGTGATACATTAGCTATGTAATCCATCTTTACAAGCAATGGCTGCTGACAAACTGAAGTCTAGAAAAGAAAATATAAAGGTTGAAATATATTTGAGCATGCACAGTAGAATAGATCATCTGCAAACCAGCCTTAAGATGTATGAACTGATCTCTTTGTGAATACTGCCACATTGAACTGGTTCCATTATTTTAAATTTACTGTTGCACTGATCTCCTTTATGTCCTGAGGCTCATTTCTTTCTGATTGTATTCACAATGTCTTTCCAAACTAAAATGTGTATCCAAAATCCAAAAAAGTTTCAATGGTTTAAATGCCTGAACAAAGAAAAACATTCTTGAAAATGGACAACCTCTTTAAGCACCCAATACCCTCCATGTGCAGTTTTCTATCATTGCTAAAATTATTTGGCTTATATAACTTTAGATTACAACAATTTAATAACAAAATTGTTGATTTGGTATATAGGCATAAGCCATATGCACAAGATATTACCTGCTATAATGAAGTATGATGTAGAGTGTGATGGATCTCTTAAAAATGGAAAAGCAGGTTTTGGAACATCCTGTGAAAAAATTCTCTCATTATACACCTTTGGAACAGTGTGCTAACAATTTTGATGGCAAAATAATGGTCCAGAAAATTTACTATACTAGACTTAACATAAATAAAAGAATTATCTTAAGTGACTAAAGCAGCACTACAAAGTATAATGAATTACAGCTACCCACCAACATACACTATAAATGAAATAAGAGAACTATATCATACTATCAAGATCAGAAAAATCAAAATATTTTTACAAAGGATCCTGAACCATGTGAGATTAAAGGGAATGAGATTGCTAATACTTAAGGAAAAAAAGGAGCCACCATAAAATTAAAACCATTTTTTGAACTAGAACTTCCCTCTAAATTGAAACTCATAAAAGGTTAATAACTGAACAAGAGCAAAATATCCAACAAAAACTTAAAGGAAAAATGTATGAAAATCTGAATATCTTCAAATATCTTTTATTGAAACCAGAAAAATTGGAGTTGCCTGATTCTGCTTAACTGTTGGGCATGATTGCCTATCAGTTATCTTTTCAGGATGAAATTATTCTAGAACAATCACTGCCTATTGTGCAAGGACATGAATACTATCCTAAATAAAGAATAATTACTGAAATGCAGCCACTTGATAGCAACAAACAAATGAAAAATAATTTGAAAGCTCTTTATTGGGGAAACCAGGGAAAAAATATCGGCATCCCCAATGGCCACTAGTGACCAATAATAATGGAATTTGCTGCTAGTAGTGTCATTTAACAGGCTTACTAAAGTATAATTTGGTCTTTATAGAACATATGCCATATAATCAGTTTGCTATGTCATTTTTTTAATTTCTTTTAACAGAATATGGGTCCAATTTTTGTAGGTTATGGTGGATTTGGGTTTAATAATATATTTTATTTTGTTCTTTTAACTACTTAGGAAATTTTTTACATTAAACTCCATTCACTTACACAAAAGTAAGACGCGTTTCTGGAGAATCTCTCCATCTTATGTTGCTCACTAAACCTCTGTTACTCGAAACAATGACTGGACAAACAGATGTTCCTGTGGTGGCCTCTGTTGGTTGAAGTAGGAAGTTGCTGAATTCATCCATAGGAGGAAACTTGAAATTCATTAGGTTTTCTTTATTTTTTAATATGAAAAATTTTTCCCGATAACCCCAATGGGTTGTGATGATGTTTCAGCAGTTTTATTCCCAGTTTTATTTCATGGTTTTTGGTCCAAAAGTGAGCTGCTACTGCTGATTTATCCACCTGTTTAAACCGAATTTCCAAATTTCTATTTGTTTTGCCTATGTAGCTCTGTTCACAATCTGCATGTTTAATTTCGTAAATTTCTGATTTCTGTTTTGTTGGTATGGAATCTTTTACTGTGCAACCTAATAAATTCTTGATGTTGTATTTGTTCTTTAGGGCTAACATTATCCCATGTTCTTTGAAGATTTTCTTGAACTTGTTGTGGTAAATTGGTTGGTAGGTAAAACTTTTGAATTTGTATTCTTCTTTTGTGTTTTTCAGTGTGGAAACTTCCCTTATCCCTTTTTGTCTTTTAGATTTATTGATAATTTTTATCACTGTGTCTTTGTTGAAACCATTGATTATAGCTGTTTTTATTATTTGTTTGTATTCTATTTTGTACTCTGCTTCTGTGAGTGGAATATTCATCAATCTGTGTGCCAAACTGTGAAACACTGCATATTTATGTGGAATGGGGTTATAACTCTCATTTTTATGTAGATTTCTGCGTGTTTCTTTTTTGTAAATTCCAAAATTCAAACAATATCCATTTCTTATAATTCTTAAATCTAGAAATGGTAGCCACCCATTTCTTTCTTCTATAGTAAACTGTATGGATTCATGTCGCAAATTAAGAAGTTTCAGGGCATCTATTGAGTGTTTCTTCGGTATTATTGCAAAAAAGTCATCCACATACCTATACCATGACTTGAAAATTAAAGGGAAGTCTTTTGTGATGTGTATTTCAAATGAGCTCATGAATAACTCTGCTAGAAAAGGTGACAAAGGGTTTCCCATAGCTAGGGCTCAAATTTGTTGGTAATATTTTTTGTTGAGCTGAAGTAATTTTGTTTAATGTAAATATTAATAAGTTTTGATAAGTCTTCTATTTCTTCTGTTTTTAAATTTATTGATGTTAACCATTTCTTTAGTATAAGCATAAGTTTCTCTGTAGGTATGCTCGGGAATAAGGCTTTTAATCAAATGAAACCATTACACCTCCAGCCATAATTCTGCTATTTTCAAGTTTTTTTTGACTAGGTCAACTGAATTTTTAATGCTCAAACTTTGGAATCTCTTAAAAGAATTGAAGACTTTGATCAGTTTTTTTGCTACCTGGTATGTGGGTGAATTGATATTGTTTATTATTGGTCTCATGCTGTTTATCATTTTTATGTATTAGGTAGTACCTAAATAAAATAAAGCCTGGGTAGTACTGGATTACTCTGTGTGATATTCTGTTTTTCAGTAGTGGATAGTGTTTCGACTTCATTTAATGTTTTGTTTAAAATTTTATTGCATTTATTGAGTGAATTCTTTTCAATTGGTATGTAGTCTTTTCCTTTTAACATAATTTCAACTCTATTTATGTATTCATTTTCGTCTAAAATGGCTATTTTATTACCTTTATCTGCTTTTATTTATATTACTGGTTTTTCTTTTAGTTGTTTTAATGCTGTTCTGTAGTTTATTGATTTTTTTCGTTTTTTTATGTTCTCTAAAAATTTTTTGCATTTACTTTTGACAAACAATTTTTCCCTTTTGTTTAGTTGTTGGGTGGCTATGTCTATGTCGGCTATGTTTAGGAAATGTTTATATTCCTTTTTTTTTTTTTTTTTTTTTTTTTTTTTTTTTTAATCTAGGGCAATTTAAGTAAAGTTCTAATTTAGTGGGAAAATTTTGGTTTATTGTGTACATTAATTTTTAAGAAAAAAGAGTGAAATTTTCCTACTGACACTCTTTTTATACAAAAATATTATGGAAATGTATGTGTATGCAAAAGTATTACTTATATTCTAAATTTTGCATCAAGCCATGAAAGATTGAAGTTCCATTGTTTACTGTATTATTAATTCTGTATTTCATTAGTGTGATTTTTATTTTCATCATTTTACAGGTGCGATATACCATGAAATATACACATAACAAAGGAATTCTTTCTCTGAAGCTAACAGACAATGTAGACGTAAGTTTTTATGTGTGTGTGTGTTGTTTGTTCTGTAAATCCTGAGTTGAGCAAGAGCTGTAGAACATAAAACATTTAAAAAAAAATTAAGATGAATAAGTCCAAAATATTCATTCATACTGAAGGTATGAGCTATTAAGTATTCATTAAGAGAATTTTTTGAAGATCTTAAGTTATGTTCATTTGCAAATAATTTAATTCTGTTGGGTAGGTTATTATACATCTGAATTGCAGAATAGCAGGCATTCTTCTAGAAAATCTGTAATGAGCTAGCTGGCCTATACAAATCATTCCTGTTTCTAGTATTGTGTTCAATTATTAATTTAATATAACTTCCTATGTACTTTCTTCGTTTCTATCAGGCTTCCCAATTATGTGCAAGACTAGCCCTGTGCTAAGATATGTGAAAATATTATTGAAGCAAACCATCTCTAAGATTTGGGTGTATTAATGACAAAGCTTCCCTAATTTTTATCAAAATCATATGGTAAACCTAGATGCAATCCATATGCAAACAAGTTAGATGCATCATATTTGAGAATAACACTTGTAAAGCTTTAACGGCCTTGATCATATAACTAGATCCATCACTCACAAAAAGCAGTACTCATTCAAACTGGCCATAGTAAATTTGCTGAATCAAAAATTTTAGATAGCATTTTAAGCAATGGGCTGACCACCTATCCTGATATATGCAAGTGCTAAGTGTAGCTAAATGGTTCATAAGACAAAGGACAGGCTTTTCTAAACCTCAGTTGATGATGATGAATAAAACATTTTGCAATTGTGGAGCTGTTTGTAACATCAATTTCTACAACAAGCAGAAAATTAATTTTTAAGCAAGCTAACTATAAAATTTGCAATTATTCTCCTTTGCAATTTGTTGTTTTATCACTTGGTACCCATATAAAATTATTTTAAAGTAATTAAGATCATTGTATGATTAGTTTCACTGTAAAAGTTCCAATTAACATTTTTAGTTATCGTTAATGTTTCCAAAAGTTCATTATAATACTGCATCACATAATTTCTTGCAGAGTTTTCTTCAGATATCTTGTGTTTTGTATAATTTTTAAAGAATTTACATACAGCTGGGTTAGTTAATTTCAACAGGGGAATATCAGCTATTAGGAAAACTTTATACAAATTATGTGAAAATTGGGACAAATTTTTACCCAGTACCCAAATATTTACCAAGTTTCTAAATAGAAGCACTTTTTTGTGAATTTAATTTTTTTGTGCTTACTAAGTTGAAACAGTGAACCACAGAGTTATTTTTTCACACTCTTGACAATAAAGCACTTTTCCATTGGTCATTAACATTTCATTTTTAAATCTGTCTTACAAATTGCATAGGTTCTCACTTTCACTTGCATGTATTTTAGGCCTTTTTTTTTTTTTTTTTTCCTCCCCTTCAAAGTATGACAACTACTGTTCCTAAAGAAAATTAAACTCCACACTCCTAAGTCTGAGTAAACCAGTGTGCACTGTAAATATGGCGTGCAACTGATAAAAAGGTTTTGGGTGTGCAAGAGAGATTTATCTGTTTCTCCTTGCAGTTCTTGGTTGAAGCACACTGCATTGAAAACAGAGGTTTATATTTTCTTCTTCCTGGAGCTCTTGCTTTGTCCTGATTCACACTTAAGGTGTGATATTCAACTTCTTAGCAAAGCAGATAATTTTTATGCTGTAATTTAACTCCATTCATAGGTGTTACTTTCAGTCTCATTTCTAAAATGAGTTCTGTGAAAGGAAGTAAATATACATTGTAAACTAACAATTAAAATATGCTATTAATAATAATATGCATTTGTATGTACCATGAAATTATGCTTAAAATGAAGAAAATATTGTGAATTGCAAAGATGTCAGTTTGCACATAATTTGACTACCAAAAAAAAAATGCATTTGCATGAAAATATAGTTCCTACTGTAATATAACCTGACACTAATAATAACTGAAATCATCATCCTCTAATTATTTCTATTTCTTTTACAGTGTTTACAGTATAAAACAGAGATAGTACAAGATCTGAAGAAGGTTGAGAAGTTTATAAATAATCTGATGAGACACATGGCTTCAAAGGAACAGTGAATATTTTATAAACTTTTTGCAAGTTTGATATTTTTTTCACTGTGAATGTGATTCATTGCAGCTTGTAAATAAAATGGAATGAGAAGTGGAATATTATTGCACAATTAATAACTGTGCTAGTACGTTAATTTGACTTTTTAAACATTTGATTGAAGATGTTAATATCACATGGCTAACAAACAACAAAAATGTTCAAGCTAAAAGATATAAAGAAGGAAATGAAGGAATAAAGTATACAAATGCACTAAGGTTCTTAATTAAATATACCAAATGATAAGACTTGTAAAAATAATTTATTTCAGATTGTGAAACCAGATTTGCTATTAATGTGCTTTTTGTAAGGAAGTAATAGTCATACAGCCTACATTAATATCAGAATGTAAATGTGTCAGAATGCAAAGCCCAGCATTTCTTTCACATGAGTTTTGAGGTGTTTGGCTTCAAGAAAAACTAGATTTCAGTTTCACTGCATTTTTTATCATCAGCCTTCTAAGATATATTTTGCTTTGGGAGAGGACGCCAAGAAAAGCTACTTTAACATTATCTATGTTATAGATACTGCATAATTATTCTGTCATAATGAGAAACCAAAATGATGTGAAATTCAGTCTGTTTATAACTGCACACTCTAGAACAATGTAAAGTGTAGGTAAAATGAAAACTTACTGTGTCACTTTACTACATGGTGCCCATTACTTTCAGTGGTAGTCCTCCAGCACTTACAAAATGCACAAATTCCTCTAGAAAAATTCTATTTATTGTCTGCACAGCCTGGTGTATCTCTTCATCCGAATCCATATCCAAATGATGTGATGTGCTGAACCATGACTATGTTCAGAATTCTGAAATTTCATGCACTATCACTTGGCTATTTTCCATTACTAAGGCTTCAACTGCTGTAATATTCTCTGGCATCACAACCTTAAATGCCAAAAATCACACCATTTCTGAAATTCCTACTCCAAATTGCTACTGTAACAAACACGCATCATCATAATGAATTGTCATTATTCAATGAATTTAAATAGTTTCACTCCTTCACTACTCAAAAACTGATAAGAGAATGCTGTTCTTATTTGGTGCATATATGGTGAAAATAAATTGAACAATAATGCAGAAAAGTTACTCATTAAGCACAAGATACCATAGTCTGAAACCAATCCAGGCTTCCTGGAGTTTCAGTTTTAAGCATGATTTTTTTTTTTTTTTTTTTTTTTTTGATTGATTTATTTATGGACGCTCTTTAACATCTCAGGTCATCAGCATCCCATTCAACTCAGGGCGTGAAACGGCAGACAAATTTTGCTCAGAGGCCTCCTCTTTCATGCTTGAGGCTCTTTTTTGTGCCGTAAATGTACGACACGGGACCCACGGCTTTACTTCCCTTCCGAAGGAAGCCATACTTAGGATTTTTACGCCCGAAAAAATCCATCAGTCCTGGCCGGGTTCGAACCTGCAATCTTGGGTGTAGGAGGCAAGTATGGTAACCACTACACCACCAGAACCGACATTAAGCATGATGGTTCATTGACTCTCTTCAATACAGAAGTGTTAAAACAATTGAGTTGCTACAGTATATGACATTAAAATATCTTTCCAGCTGTGATTATACAAATACATTTTAGTTAAGCATTGTTGTCTTAGTTGAAAAAGTGAACATTGAGTAGAGTGAAAAATTACAAATCATTTAAAGAGAAGCATCAGAAGGCATTCTCTGTATTTGCTGTGGTACTGAATCCTTAATTTTTTTCCAGCATTGTAATTCCTTACTATATTAACTCTTTCTGTGAAGATAATTTCATAACAATTTTGTAAATTTTTACCATTAACAGTTCACATAAAGTTCTTTCAGCTTTGAATTGCTTTAGTTAAACGTCTATCTTGGCCCCAGAAAACAGTAACATATTTTTTACCTTATGTAGGTAACAGAGAAAAGGAAAAATGCCTGTAAAATTTCTTTCTTCATTAACATATATGAGTATGAGTCTTATTGATTATGCTGGATGTTCTGTGCCTTCCCCAATAAAAATGCCGAAGATGTTAGTAAGAAATGAACTTAACGTGAACCTATATGCCAAATATTACACATGTATGAACTCTTGAAGCTATTACTAGTGAAGTAGTAAAATAGTTTATTCTTAATTAGATAGTGAATCAATTTAATACTCTTATGCTCAATTTACCATTGAATTATACAAATATGTTTCACAGGCTTTTGCCCGTATCATCAGCTGTGAGTGTTCTGTGTATTCAATGGTAAGTGGAGCATAAGAGTATTAAATTTACTAACTAATTAAGAATAAATTAATCGCTTCACTATATTAGTTCCAACATGAAATTGTTAACAGTCCACTCACAGCTAATGATGCAGGCAAAAGCCTGTGAAACATGTACTGTATAATTCAATGGTAAGTAGAGCATACAGTATTAAAACGACTCGCTAGCTAATTAAGAATAATTAATTGCTTCACTGTATTAGTTCTGACATTAAATTAATGATAAATTTAGTAAAATAGTATTGATATATAGTTGTTTGGTGACACTTATAGTTCACTTACTTTAAATTAAACATGTTTTGGGAACATTTGCTCCCATCATCAGCAGATCAACGGTAGATGGGTACTCTGTAGGCAATCGGAGAAATTTACCAAATATATCCAATGATGGTGTCTCGAAGTGCATGATATGGTTTTTATTTTTGATGATGTAAATTTTTCCCCCTGTTGTTAGTTCCAAAAGTTTGCAAGTGTTTTTCATTTTTTTAAAATAATTTTTATGGTTTTCTGACCAAAAAACTGCCACTGCCTATTTTTCTATTTCTTTTTAACAGATATTTCTGAAATGTTCTTTCAGTTTCCAATTTTTATTTTTGTCTTTTCAATATATACTTGATCACAGTCTTTGCAATTGATTTCTTGTCAGAAGATACAGGAAGATTGTAATACATTTTTAATACTCTGGACATTCTGAGTCAACATTATTTTTTGTACAAAAAAGTGAGCATATGTGCATTTAAGAATTTGTGGCCATTTTGAATAATTCAAATAAGAGTAAAGTTATAGGAAAGAAGATCCACCATATTATTTTTGTGGATGATATTATTATATGGTATTCACAAAAATCCATGGAAAACATGCTAAATATATGTATTAGCAAACACTTTCAAATCAGGATTAACCCACATCTTTCCTGCTGCCAAATAAGAAGTGCCTAATAGATCAAATTTGAAATATTGGTTGCCACTGCCCCCTACCACCATAATTATGGCAGTCTAGAAATACGATAAAAAATATAAACAAGTGTAAAGACTGATGACTACAAAAAGAAAAAGTTTATAAAATATAAGTAGTTTTAAATAGTGGGAATTTTCACAGTGAATTATAGTATAATACAACAATTTATTATTGAGGGAATCACTCAAATTTCACTAATTTTGTTCCACTTACTTGGACATGTTTCAAAGACTGTTCCTTCATCTTCAGCATGGTTCCACTGCCTGCTTCCCAGTGTGGTACTAAGATGTCACTCTGTAGATTTTACAAACTTAGTTTTGAGGTTACTATTGTTTGGGAGATCATAATTAACCAAATTTTCCTTGTTTTTGTTTATGAATATATTTTTGCACACTGTTAAATCTATGGGTTTTTGAAGAGCTTTTAAGAGTTTTGGTTCCTTTTGAAATTTGTGATTCTTGGACAATTAATAGAACAATATCTAAACCTCACCAAAATTTGTATCAATCAAACCTACTTCACATTCAGAGGCAATAGTTATACACAAAAGAAGGGTCTAGCAATGGGAAATCCACTCTCACCATTCTTGGCAATTATGTACACGAGTTTCTTGGAAATAAAATTAGTTCAGGCTTTTTCACATACAAATGTTGGTACCACTATGTTGATGTCTTTGCAATAGTAAATGAAAAATAGAAAGAGGATGCAATAAAACTACTCAACCTACAAGACAACACTATTAAATTCACAATGGACGTAGAAAACAAGTTCTTCTCTTCTTGGATATAAAATGATAAAAAATGGCAATCTGAAATTTGGCATATTTAGAAAAGATACCCACAGATAGTTATATAAAAAAACAACAGCCACAATCCAAAATAACATAAACTCGCCATAATCAATAGTCTCACATTCAGATTAACAAACCTACTAATAAGCAAGACAGAATACAATTTGAAGTGCCATAAAATCATAGACATAGCACAGAAAAATGGCTACACAATAGCTCTGGTCAACAAGAAAATAGAAAAATTCCAAAAACAAATAAAAGATGTCACCACATTAAAAGGCTACAAAGGAGATCATATATATAAGAAATTCACATTCCACCCATGGGCACACCAAAAATTCCACAAGACTTTTAAAGAGGCAAATATCACCTCAACTTAGGTATTCATTTATTACACTAAACTCCATTCACTTACACAAAAGTAAGACATGTTTCAGGAGAATCTCTCCCATCTTCAGTTGCTCACTGAACCGCCATTACTCAAAACTATGGCTGGGCAATGGATGTTCCTGTGGTGGCCTCTGTTGGCTGAAGTAGTAAGTTGCTGAGCTCCTCCAGAGGAGGAAACTCGAATTTCATTAGGTTTTCTCTATTTTTTAATATGAAAATTTTTTCCCAAGTGGATAACTCCAATGGGCTGTGAAGATGTTTCAGCAGTTTTATTCCTGGTTTTATTTCATGATTTTTGGTCCAAAAGTGAGCTACTACTTCTGATTTATCCACCTGTTTAAACCGAATATTCCTAAAATGTTCTTTCCTCCGAATTTCCAAATTTCTTTTTCTTTTGCCTATGTAGCTCTGTTCACAATCTGCACATTTTATTTTGTAAATTCCTGATTTCTGTTCTGGTGGTATGGAGTCTTTTACTGTGCAACCTAATAAATTCTTGATATTGTATCTGTTCTTTGGGGCTAACATTATCCCATGTTCTTTGAAGATTTTCTTGAACTTGTGGTAAATTGGATGGTAGGTGAAACTTTTGAATTTGTATTCTTCTTTTGTGTTTTTTAGTGTGGAAACTTCCCTTATCCCTTTTTTTCTTTTAGATTTATTTATAATTTTTATCACTGTCTTTGTTGAAACCATTGATTATAGCTGTCTTTATTATTTGTTTGTATTATATTTTGTACTCTGCTTCTGTGAGTGGAATATTCATCAATCTGTGTGCCAAACTATGAAAAATTGCATATTTATGTGGAATATTTTGCCTTCCACATATTTATGTGGAAGGCAAATATCATTTTGGCTCCAGTAAACAAATGTATTTTAAAAAAACCAACATAAAAGACAACATTATACCAGGAAAGCAATCGGGTATTTATGAAATCAGTTGACTGCAATATGAAATACATACGCAAAACAAAAAGAAATATCATACGATTTAAGGAACACATGAGAAATGTAAAATATAAACATGGAAAAATCAGCAATATAGCAGGCCATTTCTAACAAAAGAACCATGAATTTCAAAAGGAACCAAAACTCTTAAAGGCTCTTCAAAATTTATAGAATTAACAGTGTGCAAAAATATAATCATAAACAAAAACAAGGGAAATTTGGTTGATTTTGATCTCCCGAACATGAAAAGTTCGTAAAATTTATAGAGTGACATTTTAATATCATGGGAAGCAGACAGTGGAACATGCTGAAGATGAAGGCAACAGCCTTTGAAACATGTCCAAGTGGAACAAAATTAGTGAAATTTGAGTGACTCCCTCAAAAATAATTTGTTTATTAAATATGTTTGGAGTGGTATTATTTGCTCACAAAAGTCAGATCTCCTCATAAAGATAAAATATAAAAATATTACAAATTATGCAAATGTGTTATTGGAGATGAATGACAAAAAAGCACACAAATCAATGGGTACTAGAAAAAAAAAAAGAAATGAAACATAATTTTTACAGTAAACACACAATGATTTTTTTGAACACATTTAAGACAATTTTTTAAAGAAAATTTTGAGGAAGTAAATTTCAGGTGCCAGAGCTATGAAGAAATGAAAAGAGGAATGTCTGCATTGATAAGATATTTGCCTTTAGGTGGTAGTTGTGAATCTTGCACTTTTTTCTCTCATGGCAAGTTGTTCAGGAGCTTGAAATTATCATTTCAAGCTTGGCAGCCTGCTCCTTGGATACTTTGTAGATATGTATCTGTTGAAAATGTGACAAATAACTTTGAAAAAACAATAATTTTTAAATGCATTATATCTTTACAATAATAAAAGCTTGAGGAAAGTTTTCCAATTGATTTAATAATGAGGAATAACTTCTAACATAAGTTACAAATACAAATATAAAATAAAAAAATATGCCAATGTTGGTTTCAAAGGAAAGCACTTCTGCTTCCTTTACATAGTCTGTCTACAGAAAAACACTCTGTGATTATAAACTGTTATTATTTCATACCCATATTTATTACAAAATTTATTTCAATGCCATTAGAAAGAACGACTCAAAAAATTCGTGTTATGAATACTGTGGAATGTATAATTGCCAATGGGAGAAATAGATGACACCATAAGCAGAAAAAAAAGTTTGTATTAATTGCTGCTCTTCTATTTGAAAATTTTTGCATTGTTGGATTGAAGCAAATTGTATGAATGTTTGCTCTTCAATTCTGGTTTGAATTCTGCAGCTATTTAGTAGTTAATGGCAACTCCACAGAATGTATTTGGACAGAGACAAAGATTATAGTGACAGTTCAGCATGTCTTCAGATGGCAATTTGAAGCATCTAGTCACACCATGATTTGAAGTGGTATATAGATTTTGTGGAGAAGGCATACATATGTGATAAAGGAAATGCTGTTCAGAGAAACAATCTGTTAACACAGAAATTGTGGAACATGTATGGGAGACATGTATTTGCAGTCTTAAGAAGTTTGTAGAGCTGCCTGCAGTTAAATATCCCTGAATCCATCAGTCCAAGATTTTCTTCTGAGGTTTCACCCTTACAAACTGCAATTAGGGCATAAGTTGAAACCTGATATCCCTCCAAAACGACTTGCTTCCTGTGAACACTATTATTGAGTCCTTCATTGTAGATGTGTTAGTTTGAGTGCGGCATGAATGAGAATGTTGCTTTAATGCCTGCAGCATGACATGCAGAGCTCACATTGAGTGTTTGTAAGGTAGGCACTGACATTTTGAGTTTCTCTTTCTAATATCACTAGTTTCATTTAATATGAATATCGAGAGTGATGCTATACATGTTTATAATTATGAAGTGTTTCTGTACACACCTGTATACACTCACACATATATTTTTTTTTTGCAAAAATTACATCATAATATTCCTAAAAAATCTGGGTACCATGCATTGGTTGCCATATTCTTAATTTGCTTTTTTGCCAGTTTATTAATGCAGGTTAATTGACTGCATTTTGTGAAATAGACACTGTGGTGTGAAAACTGAATGTGTCTTTGGTCAAGTCTATGCCTTCTTAACATATGCACAGGAACAGGCTTAGCGCCCGCAAAATTAAAGTTTATTATATTTGAGCATCGTTCACGTTTTACAGGTACTTCAAATACACTTGTAATCTCTACATTGACAGGAACTTTTCTCTTTCTCTGCAGCAAAGCGGCTGCCACATTTGTGTTCTCACTTGCTAGCAGAGAGGAGACATGTGTTGGTATCTTTGCTATAGCAGTCCAGTTTCTATAATCAAGCTCAAAGTCACTTTTATTTGAATCCTGCATTGAAGCAGGGATTCGAAAATCTGTGTCCATCCCACTACTGCTGCACAAATTTAAGCCCTCTCGTCGTCTTGTAGGCAGTGATCCATAATATGGCCTCCTGGCACAAAGACTATCCCCAAAATAAGAATCAAGGAGTCGTTCTAAATGCATGATGCCTGTCAAGGACTGCTGACTCTCAGAAAAATGAAAATGTTCCCATTCTTGCCTGTACAGCTGTTCTGCAGCAGTCTGGAAAGAAAAATAAAATTTCAAATCTCTTTTGTAATGGAAGTAAGTGGTTATAGTATGACTAATATCTAAAACAAACCAAATAATTTATTTTCTATAATTAAGATCATTGTATAATTAGCTTCACTGTACAAGTTCCAATTAGCTTTTCAAATTTATTTTCTGCTTGAATCTGTTCTATAAAGATACTAGAGACATCAAATTTATAACATTGCAAATATATTTGTAATTAAATTTAAATTACAGTTTTGTAGAGCATACATAGAAAATAATATAAGTCATTCTGGATATTCATTTACATAGTAAAACAGTTATCTCCAGTTAAGGTACTTGTATTATTGGATTCACTGCTTTTTGGCCCTGGAGAATGACTGAGAGTGAGTTACACTCCAAGTGGCAAGTCAGCTTTATGCATAACACAGATAACGTTCCTGTTATTAATGTGGTAAAATCCATGCTGAAAAATGTCTACTCAATATAGCTTAATTCTATTTATATGTGTCCATATTACAATGCACGTATCACTAGTTTTTCCTTATTATAACATACACATCACTGAAGTTGTTCAACACCAGATAAAAATATTCTTCATTAAATTCTTCTGCAAGGGAAACTTCCTCAGTCGGATTATCACTGCTATTTGCAATGCATGCAATCAAACATTTTTCAATTGTATTCTCTACTATAACATATTTACTGTAGTAATCTTCTATTTTGTCAATTAAATGTACTTACGAAGCTGTTGACAATGGAGTGGTATACATATATATATATATATATATATATAAAACGAATGTACTAAAATTTGTTCACACTAACTCCATTCACTTGCATAAAAATTGGACATATGTTTCAGAAGTGATCCCTCCCATCTTCAGCCTTTAGACATACTGTTGTTACAAGTGGCGGTTGGGTCTCTTGATGTTCTTGATAACTTATTAGGTTGCAGAGTAAAGGACAACATGCCAACAGAGCAAAAGTCAGGTTTGTATGAAATAAAATGTGCAGAGTGCAATAAAACATACATTGGAAAAACAAAGAGGAATTTGGAAATATGGAAAAAAGAACACTTTAGAAATATTCGCTCAAAACAAATTGATAAATCAGCGATAGCAGCGCACTTTTGGAATAAAAATAATGAAATTAAACCAGAGACAACTTCACAATGCAATAGAACTTTCCACTTAGGAAAAATTTTCATTTTCATTACAAAAAACAAGGAAAACTTAATGAATTTCGGTTTCCCTCCAATGGACAAACTCAGCAAGTTCCTAATAGAACCAACAGATACTGCCACAAGAACATCAAGAGACCCAACCGCCACTTCTAACAACAGTTTGTCTACAGGCTGAAGATGGGAGGGATCACTCCCGAAACATATGTCCAATATTTATGTAAGTGAATGAAGTTAGTATGAACAAATTTTAGGAGTTGTCCACGGCCAAAGATGGAGATAACTTATCTTTGAAACCGGTTCCAAATATTTTTAAGGTTAGTGAAGCATGGAGATTATTAGACGACAGATTTAATTCAAATTTTAATACATTGGTTGTAAATATTCTATTTTCTTTACATGTCAGCAAACATTTGCCACTTTTCCAAGCCTATTTCTCTGAACTGTATGTAGCACAAACACTGGACATTTATGAGTTTAAATGGTGATATGCTACCAACCCATTATTTAATATCTGCCCAGATGAGTTCTATCAGGTTTAGATCTGAGTGATTGGTGGCAGCTTTAATGCCATATGGCCATTTTCCTCCAGAGTTCTGTATACTAAATATTTTATGTATTTAGGTTTGTACTCTTTTATGTCATATATCTTGGTTTTAGTTATATTTTCATTGTGTGGTACATTTTTATTCCAGAGCCATGTTTTCATGACTTCCTTCAAGGAATTTGACATTGAAGTCTCATCTGCTCGAGTATTATAAAATGGAGCATTATCAAATGCAACAATGGAATTCAGTAGCAAATTTGGAATGAGTTTGATTTTCATCCATTTAATGTAATTGGTAGTGTCCATTTTCTTATGTTAATCTCCAATTTCTGGTTTGATTTATATATGAGCAAGACATTGGGAACAAAGCCATGTTCACCCACTTGCACTATGATGAGCGTCTTGTCTTTGGAGCTATGAAACCTGCAGTGCTGCCACAGTCCATTTTTTTGGGTTGGTGTGGCTACTGTGAATATATGTTTCATCAGTGGAAATAATTGGCCTTCTCTCTAACTTTAACTCTCTCAGATATTAATGGATATCATTGTATGATTAGTTGAACTACACACTCTTAAAGCTTCACTTACTTTTTATAAAAGTATGGAACCGGTTTCGAGAACATTTGTTCCCATCTTCAGCCATGCTAAGGTTCAACTGTCGGATCATTCGTTGAGCTGTGGGAATGTAAATTCTGCTCTGGTGGCGGTGTGATAAACTTGTAGTTTATGTTTTCATCCCCGACAATGTCGAAGTTCATTATGCTGTTTTTGTATTTGTAGATGTAGATTTTCTCCCAGGTTGCTAATTCCGTAGGTCCTTGTACTGATTTTAATAATTTTGTTTTATTTATTATGTCGTGATTTTGTGTCCAAAAATGATATGCTACTGCTGATTTCTCTATTTGCTTGTACTTTATGTTCCTGAAATGTTCCTTTAACCGTGTGCCAATGTTTCTCTTTGTTTTCCCTATGTAGATTTTTTCACATTCTGCACAGTTTATTTTGTAAATACCTGATTTTTCTTCTTGTGGAATACTGTCATTAACATTATCTATCAGCAAATTTTGAACATTAAATCTATTAATCGGTGCCAACCTGATATTAAAATCTTTAAGAATATTCTGAAATTTTTTTGTGGCCCATGGATGATATGTGAATTTTTTAAAAAATAAGTTTATCTTTTTTTGCTGAAAGTGTTGTGGTTTCTTTGATATGTTTTTGTCTCTTGAATTTCTGCACCTTTTTATGTACTAGTTCTTTTTTAAAACCATTTTTAACTGCTGTTTCTTCTATTTGTTTGTATTCTTTAAAATATTCTTCTTTGCTAATTTGTAGGTTAACTAGCCGGTGTGTTAAACTGTTAATTACTGCATGTTTGTGTGCTGTAGGGTTTAAACTGTCAGCTTTGATGTGATTATCTGCATGTGTATTCTTTCTGTATATTCCAAATTTAAGTTTTTCTTGGCATTTCATTATTTTAATATCCAGGAATGGCAGCATGTTATCTGTTTCTATTTCGTATGTAAATGAAATGTTTTTATCTTGAATATTTAGAAGTTTTAAGGCATCGTCAATGAGTTTTCTGTCAACTATGGCAAATATATCATCCACATATCTGTACCATACCTTAAATATGAATCTCTATCTAAATAAGGATATCTCTCAGATATCCTTATTTAGATCTAATTTCATGCTTTTATTACCAGTTTTGTGTTTGTTTTGGTCTTTTTCCATTTAAAATCCAGTTATTTCACTATTTTGTTTAAAGATGACTTGCTGCCCTGAAAGTTTATGCTGTCTCTTAAAACATAAATAGTTTAGCTGTTGTAGCAGCAACTTTTTCCTGAACATAAAATTTTAAATTGTTCTAGCAACGCATTTGTTCAAGCTGTCTAGTTCTGCTATTCATTTCAAAACTGTATGTTTTTTCCTTGGTGTTTCAAATGGTGTGTTCGAATTTTCATTTTGCTTGCCTTCTTGAAAAATTCTTTTCATTATTCTTTCTGACTTTATGAATATTTTTGAAAAATCTTCTGATGTAATCAGTTCCTTCTTTTAGCTTCTTTCTTCATGTATGCATATACATTTGAAACAATTGGCTCTTGACTATATAGTGTTTTCGACCCTAATTTAGAAGGTACAGGTGACATTGATTTATGCAATGATCAATACCTCACAAATTCACAATACTCACTACACACTACCTACCAAAACTTTATGTTTTAACTGCACAGCAGTTGTACATTAGCTAGGACTGTCCTCAACTGCCCTTCTTCCCCACTGCTTGCGTGCTTTCATTCAGCAGAAATAACAGCTGATAAATGAAACATTGTTTCACTTACAGAATCTGCAGTCAAGGCCAGGAGCCAAGAATCATGATTTCAGCTGTACACTGCCCTTTTTTAATATATTGCTGAGTTCCAGCCATTATCAATTTGAAATATAGTCTTAACAGGACTTTGCTTAGGAAACAATAAACATAGCGATATACAGAAGGCCTTGTATATAAACACTAATATTGCTCTCTTAGCATCATTCAGTTTCTTTGGGTATCCTTTTGATAAACTATAAATTTCAGAAAAACCAATGTCTTATATAGCAGAAGTGGTGCATAAGAATTTATAGGCCTTCCTATAAATGAGATAGCAAATGCTGTCAAGAGATGAAGACTGTAAACCATTGGATAGATCTTTCCAAAATCAAGGGTAGGAAGGTCTTAAAACAAGACCAAGAAAACCACACTGTAGGAAGAATCAGTAATCTTAAATTCAAACAGGTGATCCTTTCAAACTGCAATCATAATCCTGAGAGGACTAGATCTTAATTGCAATGTTGTTCATATAAAAGGATGTCTACATTAACAGTGGCATTCAGTTGTTGAAAGTAAGTTATGAAAAAAACTTCAATGATGATTATGGTAGCAGTTATATTGGTTTGACTCTGTATAGTTAAATGTTTTAATGAGATTTAATTGAAGGTTCTGATTTTTACATTTATAATAAAATAGATATTTTTCTGTTATTATAACAGGCCCTATGTATCAACTGTAACAATGGATAGGCAATAGAAAAGGCCAGGGTATAATAACTGCAGTTTTAGTATTTTAATGTAGTATTCTTATTACTACTATATTATAAAAGTGTAGCATAATTTAAAATCAATTAAAGTAAAATAATAATTAAAAATGCAATACAAATCATATTTACATGTTTTTAAAAGGGTTAATCTCAGTTGGAACATGATGTTAGCATATTCAGTTTCTTCAAATATGCAATTCCATTATATGTTAACTGCAACTTGGAGCTTTCTAAACTTGAAAGTCATACTGAAAATAATGTTAAAGTGGTGTGTGGCCTATAAATTTAGTTGGTTAAAACACATATTTGGCTCATTACTATGCAGTTAACGACATTTTGTTTTTCAGCAATATATCCTATGTTTAAACATCAAATAAAATAATTCTGTAACACTCCAAATATAAGTTTGATTTTTTTTTTGTCTTCCCAAACAGATTGACCTGCAGTGCTGAACCTCTTTACCTATTGCAGCTTAGTTCCTCAAAAAAGAGCACCTTACCTACTCATTGCTCAAATAGAAGTTATGAGGTAAAATAAATTCTAAAATGTAAATTAGTACATAGTAATGCACTCTTTTCAGAATGAAATTAATCAAAAACAGCTAATGCCCAAAGGACATGAATACTTTCAAAAAAAAAATCTAGCCACTTGATAAAAATGATAAATATCAGCATCCCCAATGGCCACAAACAATCATCCAACCATCTAACACTATAATTTACTTTATTTTTCTGCAGTTCATATTTCAAGAATCCTATTATCAGCTTAGATTGACTGAAATTGTTTGTGGACAAAATGGAGACACCCAGTGGTGTTTAAATATGAGCTTTCAAAATTCATAATCTGATCTTTGCTTTCCAGTATAAAATCTTCTCTCAAATTATTAACTCCATGGGATTATTTATGTACTTCTATAATTTTATGCTAAGTAATGTGATGTTTTGTTGAAAAATGTGTGGCAATTGCTGATTTATCTCTTTCTTTATATATACTGCTTTTAAAATGTTTTTTGTCTTGGTTTCCAAATTCCTTTTTGTTCTGTCTATAAAAATTTGCTCACAATCCTGAAAGTTGATTTATTAAATCCCTTTACCAATTCAACAGTCAAGATTATGAGCAAATTTATATACGCAGAGAAAAAAGAAATTTTGAAACAAGTACAAAAGATCATTTTATAAGTATTAAATATAAAACAATAGTGCTTAAATCTTATAAAAGTTTGCAAAACTGTCATTGTTGCCATAGTTAGTATAGCTGTACTTACAAGAAGTCCAGTATCAAGCATGCGATGAATGCGAGCAATGGTTTTATATATGCACAAGTTGTGAAACGTCACTTTTTAGTTACTGGTGTTAGTGCCAGTGAAGAACACAACAACAGAAGAGCGGTGCTGCAATTAGAACTGTTTTGTTCTAGAACAGTTGTGTTCCCAAAATAATGGTGACAAAATGGCTGTATTATATTTGTCCCAGCCTTAATAAACAGATATATTGCAATTGCTGTACGTATTTGGACTAAAAATCAAATCTCATGATAGAGGCAAATTATTAAAGTCTATAAATAATTCCTAGTGTTAAAATTTGGGAAAATATTTTTATTCTGGAAAGCAAAGAATTTAAAACCCCATTGCTGGACTACATGTATTAGCCCATATTAGAACTACCAGGGGTCTCCATTTCATCCACCAACAATGTCAGTCTCTACAGCTGATAATCAGAAGCATGTTCTTCAGAAAAATATAAAGTATGATTTATTCTTAATTATTTGTGAGTTGATTTAATTACTCTTATGCTCCAATTACCATTGAATTACAAAGACATGTTTCACTGGCCTTTGCCTGCATCATTATTAACTGTATTAGTTCCGACATGAATTTAATTTTAAATTTAATAAAGTATGATGTTACAATGTACCGACATTTTTACTTTATCACCTTATGCCTTATCACTTCAGTCAAGTATTATGTAAATATATAAACATTCTTGGAAATGCTGCAGCTGGCTTACCAGAATAACTCCCTCTATTGCTTTGAGATCAGAAACCTGATGATACTTTAGCAGCATGGTCTTGCTCTTTGGCTTAACACGTAGCTGAGAGGTAAGACCATCCATGAAAATCAAGTACTGCTGAAGATGAGGCCATAGGCAGTACTCCAGTGCTTCAATACCTAGTGCAATAAGCACTCGTAGTGCTCCATAATGGCTACGAAGAGAGCTGCTTCCATCCAGAAGAACAGAACCAAGCTTCTGAAGAATGTCTACATGAAGCTTTGTGTCATTATCACACCAAACACACACCACCTGTAAATTTTTAAATTGCTGTTCAATATAAGCGAATACCAAATTTACTCTTTTGTATTACACAACCTGTTTTTTCCATTTTCATAGTCAGAAATGGCATTAAATTTATTATTCTAAACTAAAATTCATAGCAATTACATAATAGATATTATGGCTTATGTTTTATGATTAGAAATAAGAGAACACATTTTTATTAACATAAAATGCTAAAATGTTATAAACTGTTATTAACAATTACAAAATTTCTGATAAAAGAATATTTCCTAATGCGTTATAATATTTCCTAAGGTTTTTTTCAGATATGGGAGTTGTGTAATGTGCCATAAATTTACAACATGGGACCCATGGACTAAAGTTCCTTCTAAAGGACCTACTGAGACTTTTACATTCTTGGAGGGGGGGGGGGGGGCTATTGACCAGGATTGAATCCGTGAACATTGGACAGCATATCTTAAATAAAAATGTAGCAGTAACTTGTACTACTGAGGAAATGCACATACATTATTAGTCATAAAATAAATTTATTGTAGGCCAAATATGAATAAATAACACAAGTTAAAAGCAGAAATGGCCATAGACTCAAGTAAAATGTGACAGGTCTTTAGCAAATCTGTGCTGTTTTCATGACATCAAAGATGAAAATATAAGTATGATGATCAATGATCGTTATCCATAACTATATATGTATTGCACATCACAAATAATGTGTTTTCACTTAAGTATACAATTTTTTTAACTGAGGCATTGAATCAAATGGCTTTAGGAGTAAAATCATAACCAAGGCAAGATAAAACTTTCAAAGTCTTGAAAAAGTCATTAAAATTAAATTTATGTTCACAAATTTATGTAAAATATGCTTCTAAAGGTAGATTTTTTCTTAAAGTGGAATCAATATAAGAAAAGCAACAAACAAACATATAAATTATAATGCAATACTTCTACACTTAAGAGCATTATCATCACAACAATCTTATTGCAGAAAAATGGCTATTAAATCTTACCCTTGCAAGTACTTGTGCAGTAATATCCCTTAGGTCATAATTGCAACCTAGGGCATTTCCCTCCAGTAAGGTTGGGTCTAATGTACATAACATCAATGTAGATATTAAGCGAGTGACCTGCAAAAGGAAATACTTTTTAAAACTCTTTCATTTTAATGCAATATTTCTTTAATGGTAGACATTGATATTTTATTCTGATTGTCCAGACCTTCAGGACAGCAATTGGAATCATGTGACACTGGAGAACAAAAGCAATTTAAGCACTCAACATTTTCCCTGTGACTAAAGGAAATACCTTAACCTGATACAAGTAGGAATTTAACCTGCATCTTCTGCTTTTAGGATTGACTTTGGGGGGGGGAAATGGTGTTTAATGCTCATTTTTCATACTGAGGCACCATAGGCGGTGAACACTGTGATACATGAAAGTTAAATTATATATTGGGAAAGGATTTTTTTTTTAACTAAAGGAAACGTTCCAGGCCTAAGTTTAGAGTACCTCTCTGGCATTTGCCATTTATGAGGACTGAGGAATACCTGGAAAAAACCTCAGTCAGAGAGGATGGTCCTGGCGGGATTCGTACCCTAGACCTGATCATGAGCCCGCCCCTTAATGACCTCAGCCAAATGTGGCATAGGAATGACTATATCCACATGTACCTGTATTCTTAATAAATAAACTTCATTATCTTTTGTTTTATGCTTTTTTATTTTCTTTGTGCTATCCATAATATAAGCTCAAATGTAAAAAATAGTTAAATATTTGATCTAGGTAGCAATGAAAGAAATATGGTATCAAAAGCATCAGAAGCTAAATATTTCTCTCTTTAAAAAGTGAAGAGCAACAGAAAACCTATGCCTAATCAGAATTAGCACTAGTGAAATTGTATTCAAAAGCAAATGATTTGTGGCATTTCAGTGACAGAATGATTAACTTTGAAAATATACTGTATTTACTACAGACACGTGAAGAGATGGCAGAGAAAGCACTTAGATGAAGGAGCAATAGCAGTAAAAATCACCCTGCTCCTAAACTGTTAAAATCAGACCCACATGCTAATGCATTCACTTCCTTGGAATAAAGAAAAGTTATCAATGTTTTTAGTATTATGTACAGTGCAGTGGAGCCGGACCCATGCAATTCCCTCCCTCGTCCACTTATCAGCTTCATCTACATAATTCTCTCTGCCCCATATTTCCTTGATTCTACTTGATTCTACTTGATTCTACTGACCCAAGTATTTCCTCCCCTTACCTTTTCTTGTGTCACTAGAAAATGTTTCAAAATACAATTCTGTTCTAGATTCTTAATCCTAAACCAATATTTCAAAATTCTTGTCATTATTTTTCCTTTACTCCCTATTCTGCTTGTGCACCTCCGTTTGGCGAGCTTTTTGGTAGGCCTACAATTTGTTTGCAAAAATTCCTGTGAATCAAATCTACATTTGGCCATCTCTCATCACCACCCCAGATTTCTACCCCAAGCACCATTTTGATCCGAACCACTACCGTATATTCACCTGTGGTGCCTCTGTAGCAAGAACGGGCGTTAAACACTATTCATTCATAATACTACCATATATATTTTCTCCAACCATTTATATGCATTTCTGGTACTTAATGCCTACAGGCAGTAACAGCTTTCAAAGCTGGACTACCCTTTGCTAGAACCTTTCTTTTTTGTTCCCTCCATGCTCCAATCTTGCTAAGCCTGATATCCAAATAGTCAAACTTGTTGACTACCTCAATTTCTGCCCCTTCCCAATACTATTTCTCATTATTGCATAACTTATTTCCATTCTTAACTACCATGATTTTTGATTTTCTAGTATTTATTCTTAGTTCCCACTTCTTACAGAATTTAGATATTACTCTGATTGATTTCGTTTGACCAATATTCGTAATTGGTCCCACTACCAAGTCATCTGCAAATAATAGTCTCCAAATCTTGACATTTTCAATAGTGGGCATGAGGATATTAACTTTACTAACTTCTTCAATAAGTTAAACAGTATGGTGCTGAACTTGCATCCTTGTTTTAGACCTATTGTATTCAAATTACTTGGAATCACCCTATCCTAGGCAATCCTGATACAATACTCATTTTCATAATATAAATTTTGCAATGCTTTTATATACTTTTCACTAAATCCTATCCCATTTAATTTTGATCATAATGCCTAATGGTTAATTGTATCAAACCTCTTTTTTTTTAATTCATTTGCAGACACTCTTTAACATTTCAGGTCATATCAGCATCCCATTCAAATCAGGGCGTGAAATGGCCGACAAATTTTGCTCAGAGGCCTCTTCTTTCAGGCTTGAGGTTCTTTTTCATGCCGTAAATGTATGACACGGAATCTACGGCTTTACTTCCCTTTGGAAGGAAGCCATGCTTAGGATTTTTAAGTCTGAAAAAATCCACCGGTCCTGACTGGGATCAAATCTGCGATCTTGGGTTTAGGAAGCAAGTATGGTTACCATTACACCACCAGGATGGACCAAACACCTTTTCGAAGTCAACAAATAGCATGTATAGTCTCCCTCTTTATGGCCTAGATATTTCTCTACCATTGTATTTATAATGAAGACATTATCCACTGTTGACTTATTTTTCCTGAAACCTGCTTGAAAATCAGATAATTTATTTTCTTGTTCTGCCCAATTTTGAAGCCTTTCTGCCAAAATGTCCATATACAGTTTACCCAAGACTGATAATAGAATAATTCCTCTATAATTAACTGGTTTGTTTATATCTCCTTTCCCTTTAAATATGGGTACTACAATGGGTACTACTACTGATTTCCAGCCTTTAGGAACTTAAGCCTTTTCGTATATTGAATTAAATATCTGTGCCAATAATATACCTCTATTTTCATTCTGTCCCCATGCCCTCCAGAATTTCCCCGGAATCCCATCAATCCTGCAAGCTTTATTTCTTTTTATTTGTTCCTTTATTTTGTTAATATCAATCTGTCTATTCAAATAATCTACATTTAATGTATTTTTCACTCTCCACCTCCCGTGGTGAAAAGTCTCTTCTATCCCTAAAAGATTTTTAAAGTATAAACACCATTCCTCTGCATTGATATTATTCTCATTTACTCTCCTTGTATATAATCTATTAAATAGCATCCACATTGTTTTATTGTCATTTGTCCTCATTGCCTCCTGTATTTTCTTACTAATATTCTGTGCACATTCTTTCTTTTTTGTCTCCGTAAGGAATTTATATCTCCACTTTTCAATCATAAAGTTCTCTCTTTCTGCCTGTTACCTGTTCGTCTCCATTTTCTCAATTCTCTTTCAACTCTCCTTTTATCAAATCTACATTCATTATCATACCAACCCTCCTGTATCTTGTTACCCATTTCTCTCACTCTCATCTTATACTCTGCTTGTTTGACCAATTTCTCTAAAGACTCCATTATTTTCCCTATTTTCCTACCTTCTGCATTAAACTTAAATAATCTAAAATATGCTCTTAACTCTCTTATGAAGCCTGGTGCCCTCTCATCATTCCATTTATATCTCTCTATTTAATGTCCATATTTCTTAACTTGCACCACTTTCCTAACCTGATTTTGAAATTTCACTTTTAATAGGAAATGACTGCTGGTAGATGCTAAATCTATAACCTCAAAATCTGTCAGACACTTATCTATCTCTAGTGTGAGTAGCACATAATCAATAACACTTTGACCATTATTATTTGCAAATGTAAACTCATCCCTAGAATCTTTCCCTCTGGTAGCATTACAAATTACCAAATTATGTTCATCACAAAGGTCCAATAACTTATTTCCTTCCTTATTGTATATTTTATCTTTGCTAACCCTTTCCAACCTGTCTTCTTTCATAACATCCTTTTCTAAATCAACAAAATGTATTGAATCCTCCCCAATTTTTGCATTAAAATCACCTGTTATAATAAAATTTCTGTACCCATATTTGTTTTGCAGGACTTCCATGTCCTTTCCTAAGTTACAGAACAAATTGGGGTTATAAAAGTCAGTTATATACTGTTGCTAACACACTTTTTCACTTCCATATATTGGACTTATTTTTACACCATAGCACTGAATTATCCCTTAAGTCGTTAAACACTTTCACTAGCAAACTTTGTCTTACAAACACACCAATTCCTCCCGACAATTGCCCTTTAACTTTCTTTTTAGTTCCAACTTTACTATAGAACTTGAAGTCGGAGCTCAACAGTTTATCTCTTTCTAATCATGATTCCACTATCGCCTCTCTTGCGCCGTTGCCATCTCTTCCTTCCACTTCTACTACGTGTTCACTCTTACCGATGCCTGTGATGCCGATTTTACTCCTACAATCCGGATTTCTGGCCTACCTTCCACTTGCTAATTTCTTGCTCTCTACCATCTATCCATAAATCAAGTCCTCACATATGCCTGCTTCCCCTCGACCGAACTTTTTTCATTTCTTTTAGAAGAACCCCTCTCAGTTCTGTATCATCGTTTCCATAGTCATTTTCAATAAATATATGGGATCCTTTTAACTTTTTTGCATATGCTAAAATTGTCCATTTAAATTTCATAGTAGCAAGTTTCACTTGGCTTTGAGCTCATTCTTCCAATTCTAAACATGTCCACAATTTCCCAGCCACTAGTTGTCGGCCTACGTTTTTTGAGAGAATTTCTACTACCAGTCTCTTGATTCTTCATCTCCAAATATGATAATGTTCATATAAACAATGTAATGCAGTTTTTTTCACAGTAACTCCATTCACTTACACAAAAATCTGGACATATGTTTCGGGAGTGATCCCTTCCATCTTCAGCCTGTAGATAAACTGTTGTTATACGTGGCGGTTGGGTCTCTTGATGTTCTTGTGGCATTATCTGTAGGTTCTATTAGGAATTTGCTGAGTTCATCCATTGGAGGGAAATCGAAATTCATCAAATTATCCTTATTTTTTGTAATGAAAATGTTTTCCCAAGTGGAAAGTTCTATTGCGATGAAGATGGGAGGGATCACTCCCAAAACATATGTCCAGATTTTTGTGTAAGTTAATGGAGTCAGTGTGAAAAAAACTGTATTACATTGTTTATATATATACCACTCCGTCAACAGCTTCGTAAGTACATTTAATTGAGATGATAATGTTCATTTTCCTCTTCTTATCTTCAGCTCTAAATCAGTTACCCTTCTTTTGCTTTCTGTTATTTCTGTTTGTAGTTGTCCTACCAAATTTACCACGGTTTCCTCGACTTCTTCTATTCTATTACTAATTTTGTTGTCCATCCTTTTTTCCATGGCTTTTAAATCATTTAGGTCTTCTGTGATGGTTTTAAGCATGCCCAAAATCTGGTTCATTTCTGGCCCTGGATTTGACTAGACTCCTGCTCTCACCAACAGCATTGCCAAAACTAACCTATACCATATTAAAATAGGTAAGCCATCATTCTATTTTCCACATGGTAATTATATTGTTTAATAACACAATTCTTGGCCAATATCACCCTTAAGTTCATGCCCATTTTCTCTTTTCTGAGGAGATCTTGTAAACACTTCTGTCTCCTGCCATCAGCAACTCAACTGTGATTAATACTTATGAACCTTCAAACAAAGTGTTTCAAGGTTCATAAGTATTAGTGTTATCTTCTCTCATTCCTGCTTTCAATAATCAATATGCATGTAGCTTGAAGCATCTGAAGTGCAAATGAGTTACAATAGTGTATACCTGTAGTCCAATTAAAATGCATTTCTTTTATGGCTGAGTTTAAATTAAAAGCATTTGTATATGCAAACAGTTTATGAACTAGTATCTTACGAGTTTTTCATCTGGTCAAACAAAATATTATGTACAGAATAAATTATTTGGTAGTTAGAATAAATATGTTTTAACTTATAGCTAACTCAAGTAGATTAACAGGGAGTTGCTAATTGTGGCCAGTGGCAAGATAGCAGTTTTTCCAGCATGAGCCACTGGATCACAGGTAAACATTTACATAAATTAAGATTATTTACATGATTTGCTTCACTGTACAAATTCCAATTGGCATTTCAAACATTCCTTTCATAAGCTAAGCAGAATTACATGCAACATTCCCCTTGCATGGACTAAGCAGAAATGCAATGACTGTTCTGGAAGTTCATGATAATGTACGATGAAATCCATGCTTTTATTGTCATTGAATGTTCCATGTTAACATTTCAATTTGATTGGATAGAACAATTCTGAAAATTAAGTTTCAACAACTATACATGGGAAAAGATGAGTTGGAACCATTTGATATGTCATGATGGCATTTCATATTTAAACACAGCCTTGCTAAGCTCTCACTCTCTTCTCCATCTTGATGGAAATAACATTGCTAGGAAGTAGATTAGAGTGACAATTATTGGATATTGGTACCAGGGACTTCAGCAGAATTTCTGGAATCTCTTTAGGGTCTAGGCTCCTTAATTTAATACTTCCAGTGAATTCAGTATTGTTTAATTAAGTTAATTGTTAACTAAAAATATTAATGAAACTTGCATAGTGAATCTAATCATATAATTAAGATCATTGTATGATTGAGTCCAACTACACACTCTTATTGCTCCACTTGATTGCTTATAATATGTGAACTAGTTTCATGAACCATTGTTTGCATCCTCAGCTAACTGTTGACTGCTAGATAATTTGTTATTCTGTAGAAATGTGTATTCTGCTCTCGTGGCGGTGTGATGAACTTGAAGTTTATGTTTTCATCCCTGGAAGTGTTGAAGTTCGTTAAACTGTCTCTGTATTTGTAAATGTAGATTTTTGTCCCATTTTGCTAATTCTGTAGGTCTTTGCACTGATTTTCAAAATTTTGCTTTATTCACTATGTTGTGGTTTTCTGTCCAGAAATGAGATGTTACAGCTGATTTCTCCATTTGCTTGTATTTTATGTTCCTGAACTGTTCTTTTAAACGTGTGCCTATGTTTCTATTTGTTTTTCCAATGTAGATTTTTTTCACGTTCTGCACAATTTATTTTGTAAATCCCTGCTTTTTTCTCTTGTGGAATACTGTCATTAACATTGTCATTCAGGAGATTTTTAACATTAAATCTGTTTATTGGTGCTACCTGATATTATAATGTTTTAGAGTATTTTGAAATTTTTGCGTAGCCCATGAATGACATGTGAATTTGTTAAAAATTAGTTAATCTTTTTCTACTGAAAATGTTATGGTTTCTTTAATAAGTTTTTGCCTCTTGAATTTCTGTACTTTTTTGTGTACTAGTTCTTTTTTAAAATCATTTTTAATTGCTTTTCTTTCTATTTATTTGTATTCTTCTTTGCTAATTTATAAGTTAACTAGCCTATGTTTAAAGCTGTTGATCACTGGGGTTAAAACCATCAGCTTTGATGTGTTTGTCTGCGTGCGTATTCTTTCTGTATATTACAAATTCTAGGTATATATCCTTGACGTTTCAATATTTTAATATTCAACAATGGTAACATCTGCTTCCATTTTGTATGTGAATGATATGTTTTTATCTTGTATATTTAAAAGTTTTATGACATTATCAAAGAGTTTTTTTAACTATGGTAAATATATTGTCAACATACCTGTACCAATTTTAAATATGTATGGGAATACTGAGTTAATATGTTTTCCAAATCTGCTCATGCAGGTTAGCTAGAAATGAAGATAATGGGTTACCTATAGTAAGTCCTGATTGTTGTTTATATAATTTGCCCTTGAAAGAAAAGTAGGATTAGTTTGTGCAAATTTCGGTGAGTTTCATATATTCTTTTATGTATGAATCATTAATCCCACTTGTTCTTAGCTAATCATGCAGATAAATTAGGAGTATATCTTTAGGTATCTTGGAAACAGCTATTAAGATATTAATGTGTCAGAAGGTTGTATTTTTATATCCTTAATTTTTTCTATTAACTAAAATTAATGGTTTATGCTCCTTCTTTGAAATTTTGGTAGTGTCTTAAATTTATCAGCTAGCCATTTTGCTAAATAGTATGAAGGTGTATTGATATTGTTAATGATGGATTGCATACCATTAGCAGTCTTGTGAATTTTTGGTAAAGCATAAATTTTTGCTATTGTTGGGTTGTTCTGTTTTATTTTGTTTCTTTTGGTATAACTGTGTATGTTTTCAGAGCTTCATTGACTGAATTAATACATTCCTTCAATGGGTCTGAATGGACCTGTACATATGAATATGAACTTTAGGTTCATACACCTTCCAGAATACACATTCTCACAACATAACAAATTATCCAGAAGTCGACAGTTAGTTGAGGATGCGAACAATGGCTCATGAAACAAGTATTACATATTATACACAAGTAAGTGAAGCAACAAAAGTAAGTAGTTCAACTCAATCATACAATGATCTTAATATGTGAATTGTTCTTTGCCATTTGTTTATCCATTTGAGCAATGCCCTCTTAAGTCATGATTTGTTACGTGGCAATATAATTTTTGTAGACTGTAACCTCTGCAAGCATGCTGATCTTTAAAATGGCTATAGCTGATTTGCATTTTTTAATTTACTGGAGAATGTGATAAAGTATGTACAGGGTAGCTAAAATGTTGAATCATAGGGCTGTTTTCTGACTGGAGATGACCTATAGCACTGCTCAAAGACATATGATTGGAGATAATTCTTATTTATGGATGAAGGGCCATCCTGTCAGAGACAAGTAGTGGCCAGGTTTAATTAGAGACATCTGAATAGGTTACTGAACCATAGTTCAATAGGAAAATTTTGCATAACAGGATCAGCTCTTGATAAGCATTGTTATTACAGTTGTTCAATTACAGATGAAGTGATAGAATTACAGTGCTTGCCAAGTTTCATACTACGAGTAGCCTTACAAAATTAGGCATATGAGTATCAAAATTGATGTTCCCTGAAGCATAGTGCACAACATTTTAAAAAGTTAAAAACCAACCACAGAAGTTGCAGCTTATGCATCACCCTAATGGAAGGCACCACAGTCACCCAACCCCATGCACTCTGCCATAAGGAGAATTTCAAGCGCATGCTGTGAAAATCTGGGAACTGGATAGCCACCATAATGGCTGCTGTGGATCAAAGAAACATGGTAAAATCTTTCAGAATGTGTGCTGAAATTGGTGGCAGACATGTGGAAGTTTTTCATTAAAAAAATGTGCCCTTAATCAGCTTCCTATGGTTTCATACTTTATAGCCACCCTGCAGTATTTTAAAATGAAAGTTCCATAATAAATATGAAAAAAAATGAGCGATCATGAAAATAACTACTTCTTTACTCATAAACTTTTTATCAGATATTAATTTATTACATCCCTTCCTACATTTTGGTTGAAATTGATCCTATTGTAGTAAATACCTACAGTGCAGGAGTGCCACATAACAGCAACACACTGTACAACTGCATGTGTAAACAACAAATTTGGGGAGATACACAGAAGATAGCTACTGTATGTGGAAGGTAAACCATCACTCTTAATGTATAATAAAAACATAACTCACAGCCATGGTGGTTGATGGATCGATGTACATATTCCATGAAAGGGCTTCTGCAGTATGGAGACATCTCAATCTATATGGAGCAAACTTGAGACCCCTTGGCAGCTTTTGAAGAGAAAGGGTCAAGAAGTTGAGTAAATATGGTACTATTAGCTGTATCTTCGAATTGCTTTTCAAATCATTCACCACGATCTGTATGAAAGATTTAAAGGATTAAAATAATTTCTTAAGAAAAACAATATGATAGATTTAGGCTTAATACAGAACTAAACACTTAACTTGAAATGGAGATTATTATTGCAATCTTTTTTAAATTTTATATTTTCCTTAGAGTAGAAAATTAATTAGAAGGGTCATACCAAGATGAGCAATAATGTTTTGTAAGCTAATCTGCAGCAGTAGAAGGATTTATTTATGGATGCTCTTTAATGTCTCAGGTCATCAGCATCCCATTAAATTCAGGGCATGAAATTGCCAATTAATTTTTCTCAGAGGCCTTTTCTTTCCGGTTTGAGGTTCGTTTACATGCCATAAATCTACGACGTGGGACTGATTATTTCCCTTCCTAAGGAAGCCATACTTAAGATTTTTATGCCCAAAGATTGCAAGGAATTAAAAATTTAAATAAATAAAACAAAAACCATTCAGGATGGCCAACCCAATGTAATTTCAATTTGGGAACTCCAAAATATGAATTCCAAGAGTATCTGCCTAAGTCACTTGAGCCAGTAAAACTTACATACATGTAATCATAGGATTACATACATGTAATCCTAGCAAGAAAAGAAACACGATATATATGTGTCTCTCTTACAGAAAAAAAATCTCTCTTGAAAGTGCAATAAAAATATTTTTATCTTACTGTGAGGAAGTATAAGGATGGCCAGAAAATAAAACTTGTACAGCATGACTTTGGTATATGTACCAAGTCATGCTTTAGAAACTTTTAATATATATTGCACAATTTTTGTTTGTGATTTTGTTTGATTTGAATAATTATCGTACCGATTTTATATGAAACTTAGCGTGTTTATCTACAAGAAAATGTGACAAGAATGTAATTTTTTAAAGAATTTGATTGAAAATAAAGCTAGTAAAAGAGCAGAAACATTGAAAATATAATTGTATCAGAGCGAATAAATTGAGTAAGTAATATTGTCAACATGTTTATATACATCATATGTAACAAATATATAGTAGTTAATCATATGGTAGTTATCAACTCCATTAAGTGACTATTCATTCATAATTTATAAAAACATTCAGCGATCTGTGCTACTGCATTTGGGTTCTAAAGTACCAGAAATGTCACTTAAGTTATTATGTGCTAACAGCTTGCACATGACCATGTAACCAAAATACCTGGCAACAACATTCTGCTTCATCAGAAATTAAGTTGCTGAATTTCTTGTAAAAGAGCAAATTCTTGCTGCAGATATTCACCAGAAATTTTGATATGCATGATTGCTAGCAGCATTAGAAGATGGGAGCATAAACATCTACGGTTAGAGTGCATACGAAATAAGAGCAGTGCCACCAAGTGCAGCTAGAAGTGGGGCAAGAGCTAGTAGCCTATCCTAGGGTGGCACTGTTGTCCAGTTTGGCAACGCGCTGCCTAGCACAATAGTTGTATTTCAGTTTTCTTTTTGTGCTCATCCAATCAAACAACTTCTCATTATTATAAACTATTCCACTAAATAGTTAGAAATTTTGAAGCTGACTGTACAAGAAGGAATATTTTAGGCAGCCTGTAGTCCAACATATGAATAATTCAACAAATACTGCTGCCAGCAATATCAAACAGTACATGTCTTACATCATGTTTGTTTATAGTACAACAGTGTTATTTTCTTCTCAATAGTGTAGATGCCTCCTGAAAACAGCTTAGTTTAACCTTATAAGGTTGCAATTTTGACATGTGTGGACAGTGATATCTGTATCCAATAGTTACTGTAACTTGTGCTAAATGAAACACGTCATTAACGAAACCTAGCACGAGTGAGTCACAGACAAGTTGTTTAAAAGGGAAGTGCAAACAGATGTGCAGGCTATGATTTTCACCGTCTATATATTTTTAAAAAGAATTAGCTTTAGAAGTACATGATAACAATGCATTTAAACAGAGTTGGGTACTAACAGCTAAGATATGCAGTGTAAGTGAACATTCAGTGTCATATAAAGTGAAACAAGATAAGCATACACTTCTGAGCCAGGGCTGCACCTGTTTAAATTCCCCATAAAATACCGTAAGACACAAAATCATGTTTTGACGCAGACACCAAAAAGACATTCTTTGCCACATTCTTTTTGAAATGTATAACAGCAAATATTCTACTATTAAAAACTTGTTTGTTTGATGAGGGACAAAATAGATTATAAAGGTTCCATGTCATCTCTGAGGATAATATTAAAAAATAAGGGATTTTCATAGAAGGAAATGACAGAACTAATGATAGAAAGAAATTTCTGTTAGAAAGGAATTACATTGTTGCCACCCAGTATTAAATTTTTGAGAACAAACAAAGAACCACAGCTTTCAGATGTTACTTGTCTCATATTTTATGTTGATGAGACCTGGGTGAGCCAAAACTACTCTTAAAGACATTTAGCAGGATTCCTTGGGAAATTGTGGCCTCAAAGTTCCTATTGGAAAATGTAGTAGACTCAATGTTTTCCATGCAGGATCTGCCAAAATTGATTTTATTTCAGAGAGCAAATGATTGTTTCATTCCTGTCCACAAAATGCAAATTTATACTACCACTCAGAAATGAATGCACAAAGTTTTAAAGACTGGTTTGTGAACAGATATTTAAATTTACTACAAGAGGAATCAATTTGTCATCATCATGGACAATGCAAGTTACACTTTAAAGTAATTCATAAATTACCCACAGGAAACAAGACATTCACGAATCTACAAACCCACAATATAGCATATAATCTACTGAAACAGTAGCAGAATTACTTTAAAAAGTTAAGCAGAATAAGTCACAAGAAAAACGTTACTAGGTACATGAAATTGCTTTGGAAAGAGGTCATTAAGCTATTCTATCAACCCCCTATCACTGAAACTTGGGCAAAAGTACAATGTGAAGTTTCTGAGTGAAATTCAACATTTCACCAGGTGGATGTCGAGAAACTTATGCATGAGGCTCTCGATAAAGTTACAGTAGAGGACTGGGCGAGATGTATTTATTATGCTGAAAACCTTCGAGAGGAAGATTTCCACAAAGAAGTAGCGAGAGAAGCATTATTCAAAACTTGATAATAAACCCTAGAGACAGTGATTCAGACTCAAGTGTAGAAGAGGTGGTTATGGAAGGAGAGGAGGAGGAAGTCCTTACCACTCCTTTGTGATTTCAGGCACATATGTTCTTTGAAATATAGTTTTAGGTGTGAAATTTTTAAAATGTAAACTTCCCTTTCATAAAACATGAGATTGCAAATGAAAATTCTTGCTCAGACGATATTTAAAGAAAATCACAATTGTATTATAGAGCCTATCATATTATTTTACAGAGAGTTATAACAGGTTTTAATTGTGCACCTTGTATTTTTCACTGTCTTTACTGCTATCTTTCACACACCTGCATATCTCCCCCCCCTCTTTTTTTTGCGCTGTAATGTGCTCCAGCAACAGTGCACCATAGCTGATTACAGATTGGGGGAAATCATATGCCTTTTTATTTCACATGTACTTTATTCTCATAGTGGTCAACTTTGAACAGCCTCAAACAAATATGAAAAGAGTTGAGAATAAAGTATAAAATCATCACCTCAGAACTGCTACTAAAATGAAGATTTATTGCTCATATTGTGACAGGTGATCAAACTTAGTTTTTACCATTTTGAAAAATAGCAGAGCATGGAATGTGACATTTGAATTATCCAGCAAAAATGAAAGAAAAGACAGCACCCTCAGTTGTGAAGATGGCCAGCTTCTGCAGCATATGGGACAGATATAAGCTGATTTTCTGCAACCTTGAGAAACCATAAATGCTGCTTGTTATGTTCAGATACCATACTGCACTCATTTGTATTTCCAATATAAGTCCATGTGTACTTGAATTATCCTCATCTTATGAGAATTTTGGTTGTATATCTTATACAAACACATTTTAAATCATACTAATATTGCATAATCAACAATGTTACAAATGTTCATGACTAAGATGTTTGAGGTGGTGCATCGATGTGCTGTAGAAAGCAGATTCAAATTCTATCCAGGAAGATGTGAGTTAATGCTATTCAGTTATTTCCTGAAGTCCTCAGAATAAATTTTATTTTGGAAATGCTAAAGAATACTTCTTTGCAAGCTTCATCATATATTGTGCAATAAATATACTAGATTATCCTTCAGTACAACAATGCTTGGTTCACTGTGCCTGCTTTACATTGGAAATAATTACAAAAAATGGGGTGGCAATTCAGTTAAGGTTTTGGGTAGGCTGGGAAGAAATTCTGTGATATAAACTTTTTGAAACTTCCAGAATGGTAAGAAAAATGCTTATAAATAAAGGGAAGTAAATAAAAGTTCACAGATTAAGAGATTGTAATTGGTTTTCAACAACACAACATAATTTATAAAAAAATATTGTTGCTCATTATTTTTGGTATGGCCCTTATACTACTAGAAATTATTAGATATTTAAAAAGTAAATAAAAGTTCATAGATTAAGAGTTTGTGTATTGGTTTTCAACAATACAACATAATTTATAAAAAAAAACTGTTGCTCATTATTTTTGGTATGGCCCGTATACTACTAGGAATTATTAGATATTTAATAACATTTTACCTTTATGCAGATCTACCTATACATATTAATACAGTAGGAACACATTGACTTTTTTTTTTGTTAGCAGAACATGTGCACACATAAACGTAGTGAATCCAATGGCAGGTAACTATATTGCAATGCAACAGGCAAAGCAGATGAATAGAATGGGCATGCTGTTTTTGTTTTCCTATATTATATGCAATTTTAATCATGAGAGTGGCAAAAATACCATATTGTTCTGCTGTGAATTGTTCTACAACAAGGAAGGCAACTTAGAATTATGCTTCATCAAGTTTTTTGAGAATCCATAAAGATAAATTTTAATCATGTGGTGCTGTACAAAATATTGTAATAATATAATTTGTACATTTCATATTCTCTCATCTATTTAAGAGCTAGTACCCATGTTCCATTCCAAAACATGAGAGCCTCCCATGAAGAAGGTGTTTCAGTTACCAATGAGAAATTTTAATTATGCTTATTTTCCTACAGAGGGCAGAGGTACAGGTGGTAAGTCCAATGTTTTCATCACATCTAGCAGGGAACTCTGGTGGTAGCCCATCGCTTCCATCACCATCTAGCAGGGAACTAAGGTATTACTTAGATGTAAAATGGCTGAGAATTTTGTCCAGGGATCTCTCTTTTTAGCATGTTCTGTAACATACCATAAATCTACTACACAGGACACATGGCTTGAAGTCCCTCCCAAAGGACTTATGATTGAGATTTTTACATTCTGAAAAAATTTATTGACCCAGGTCAGGTTTAAATTTGCTAAACTTGGGTTCAGAGAAGAGAGTTCTAACCTTAGGCCATGGATCCAACATTCTCTGCTATATAATAGTCTACTAATGCTTCTTCATACCAAATGCTAGGGGTAGGTGATGAATTGCCACAGAAAAGATCTCTGAAGAAAAATTTTCTCAAATAATAATTGCTGGCTGTGTACAAATTATTTTGAAAGAGCATAATTTATTAATAGCAATAAGAGAATCTCATGGGAAAAAGAAATGCAATAATTCTCAAAATATTTGTGAAACTGAGTCTTCATAATGTATTAAAATTTTAAAATAGAGGTTAATCAAAATTGTAGAAAAATTATAATTTAAATATTTGGGATGTTAATTGAGAGAGAGAGAGAGAAAGAGAGAGAGAATGTTTAAAAAAAAAAAGCAGTGTTTTGCTTATTTTTCATGTCACATTCCCATAAAAGCAGCCATTATTTCTACATATTTTATTAATCAATTCATTATACTATCCCCCTAATACCAAAAAAACCATTAAACCTAATATTCTATACAACACATAGACTCTATGATCATTTAATGGATCCAGCACTGATACAATAGAGAAGCAGATTAATAATTTAAAAGATAAAAATCCAAAAAAGTTATTTCTTCACATGAAAAGATCCAAAGATAGTTGCAAATACTGCAAATTCACACATCATTCAAAACATCATTACAAATTTGGAGAGACTTTTAAAGCATAGGGCAAAAAAATTAGCACCATAGAGGGGAAAAAGAAAAAGAGGAAAAAAATTTCTTCATTAAAAAATAGCATACCATCAGAAATCAGACATCTCTCAATAGAATACTCAGATTATAATTTAAAATATATAGAAAAAACTAACAGAAATATGGGAATTGAGAAAAAATATTTTGTTAAAACAACTAGGAAAAATCAGCAGCAACCATTAAATTAAGCAAGAAGTCTTTTTGTGAAAAGAAATACATATTCATTTCGATAGAACTATTTGCAAGAGAATATTTTTTATTTTAACAAAATAAAGATAAGTCAACAAATTTTTGACATTCCATCTTTGGATGAATTCAGAAAATTCCAATTCCAGACAATAGATGTTGCCAGAGAGACCATATCAGATAGTCCACAATTTCTAAGCAGTCAGTAAACATGTCCTAAATTTAAAACCTTCTAATTGAAGTTCAAGCCAGCATTCAAACACATTCACTTTTTAATAAACTGGTATTTATAATCAGTAATATTTAGAAACTATATCCAGCAAAATGTACCATTAGATAACAGTCCATCAATTCTAATTTAGTTAGAGGTGCTTATAGGTATATACAGAGTGGTTCAAAACTTTCTTGCCCTTCAAGAAATTCTTGCCTGACACTTTCTCTGCTTTTCACTATCAAATCTTTGCATCTTTTGGATAGATATTCCCCATGATATACAATGTGCAGCATTGCAATCACAATTAATGACAGTGGCAACTACAGTCAGTCTAGTAGTCCATATACAATATGCCTCTCCTGAACTGCTCTCTCTTGATAGTTGGCATTTCTGGTGCTTAGAGATGAATTAAGAAACATAATGTCAGTTTTAAATTCATCTTCTATGTCCAAGCTCTGTATTTGATTTCAAAAAATTACGGTGTATACAGTGTAATTACTATTGTTTTTTAAATTATCAGTGAATGGAATAAATGTGGCAGATCTAAATGTTGGTCTTTATTTTATTGCAGATAATAGCACCTTTCCAAAGAGAACATCTACATCCAAAAATTCAGGTGCAGATGGTGTACCAGTGAAAAGATTTTTTTTTTTTTTGGATTGATTTATTTATGGACGCTCTTTAACATCTCAGGTCATCAGCATCCCATTCAACTCAGGGCGTGAAACGGCCGACAAATTTTGCTCAGAGGCCTCTCTTTCAGGCTTGAGGTTCTTTTTCATGCTGTAAATGTACAACACGGGACCCACGGCTTTACTTCCCTTCCGAAGGAAGCCATACTTAGGATTTTTACACCCGAAAAAATCCATCGGTCCTGGCCGGGTTCGAAACTGCGATCTTGGGTTTAGGAGACCAGTATGGTAACCACCACACCACCAGGACCGATGTACCAGTGAAAGAAACTGCTCAACATTTCAGGGTGAACAAAAACATTATAAGAAAATAGGTGAGAAAGAATGACAGTGACATCATAGACTTTTTTTTTAAATGGTGTTTAATGTCCATTTTTATTGCTGAGGCACCATAGGCAGTTCATCATAGACTGAAAAAGAAATGGGAGCCCAACAAAAACGAAAGCAATGGAACAAAGAACTATGTAAATTAAAGTTATTGGGTTAAGAACTGTTGTGAACAAATTTAATTTCTTTGATAATTTCCAAGATCATAGGAAGAAAATTATGGCCACAATAATCAGATATCTGCCCAATCCACAGATAGGGTAAAATGTTACAAAGAACAAGTCAAACTTCTGTTCAGTCAAGAAAATATCACTGATCAAATGAAATTATTTGATAAACTGCTCAGCTAAGGTTTTGCTCATAATAATCTGCAGGGCATATGAAGCAAGATGTATTTTTTTATAGATGAAAGTCTCATCAAATTAAATCAAAACTAAAAAGACAAAATTTTAGAATTCATACCAGCAAGCCTGCCAATATTTCACCATTCCTTACTCAAAAAATTACCCTGAAATATCATGGTGCATATCATATGGGAAAAAAAGAGTCCCACAGACTGTCAATAAAGAATATTATAGACAAGAATTTTACAGATTTTAAGGCCTTGGATGATTGCCCCATATCTCCCAAGCAGTGCATGAGCATTACAATGCAGGATGAAGCAAAAGATCATACAGTTTTGACCCTGCAGTGAGTAACAATTAGTTGCTAGAGTTCAAAAATAATGGGACAACAGGGACCAAAAGTATCACCATTAAAGGGCAAGTTTCCCTCAGTAATTATTGAGTGTCATACCAACAATGAAACACATACAAAATACAATAGAACATCCATTCATCATTTTTGGAGGGACCAGGTTTAACAAACGATGGATGTGGGAAAACGATAGATACGGGAAGTGCATAAATCATGTTCAAAAATAAATAGTGTTGGTATATAAGCAAAAACTTTATTTTGCATCAATTTTACATGTCACAATATACATATTTTAGACTTTGTTGTTGGTCCTGGTGGTGGTCAAGTGGTAACCATACTTGCCTGATAGACTCAATTTTGCGGTTTAATTCCGGCCAGAGTCGATGGATTTTTTTTGGATGTAAAATCGTATAATTACTTGGGAAGGGAAGCACAGCTGAAAGTCCCGTGTTAAAGATTTACGGGATGTAAAAGAACCTCAAGCCTGAAAGCAAAGGTCTCCAAGAAAAATTTACCAGTCATTTCACCCCCTGAATTGAATGAGATGCCGATGACTTGAAAAGTTAGAGAGTGCCCATAAATAAAACAAATGAACAAAATTCAAACAGTTTATCACTTTCTTTGAAAAAGATGAACTGACATTTGTTTCTTTTCTTTCCATGCAAAATGAGTTTTCCACATTCAACACATTCTGTTGCTCACTACCATCCATACCATCACTGTCATGTACACAGAATATGCTCATACAGTTTAACATACTCTCAGAACTTTGGCAAACATTGGCATGACTTTGGCTGTTGCATCATCTTTCCCCTTTTCCTCACTCCTGTGGCCCATATAAAAAATACTTGTGACTACTCTCACTTCATCCAGCACCTCATCAACACTTTGAATGCCACATGTGACAACATCCTCGTCCACTGTCTCGTAGGTGTCAAAACTGACAGCAATGGCACCTCTGCCCCATTCTCTGAATTATCAGCTGACTCCCATGGCCGCCTTTACTCCACCTTACAAAAATTTTTAATTCATGCATTAATCTGCACTACTTTCCACAAATGTGAAAAAAAGATGAAAACGCTGAAATTATTTGCATTATGAAAAAAGGGAAGGACCCAGTCCACCCTTCCAGCTACCTGCCAATCAGCTTGCTCCCCATTGTGTCCAAAGTGTTCAAACAAACACTCTGTCCCGCTGTAGCCGCTGTTAACTCAGCTGATTCAGGAATACCAGTTTGGCCTCAAACTGAAACTCCCAGCCACTCAGCAGCTACTGACAGTGGTGGAGAAGGTCACATTGGGATTCAGGCAGCTCATATTCTCCGCCTATGTGCTGCTGGACATTCAAAAAGCATTTCCTAGTACCTGACACGCAAGGCTTATTTATAAGCTCATGCGAGCTAGGTTGCAGTGTGTGGTTATAGACTTAATTGATATTTTTCTCTCTAACCGCGCATTCTGTATCAAAGTTGAAGGTCGAAGACCAGACAAATGAATGACACAGATGGAATTACAAAGGAGCGTGTTATCACCAACACTCTTCTCTGTTTACGTCAGATTTTCCAAAAAGACACAGTACATCATAGTATATCTACTTACTACATTCTTATTTTGGCTCAAAGCAAAAACTTACAATTTGCACTAACTCAACTCTACTCTACCGACACCTTACCCAGATGGAGGAATGGAGTGAGAACTGGCGCATGCCATCAGTGGTGAGAAGATCGAGACAACTGTCATCACCAAGTGCCACAGACCAGCCAATCCAAGGGCTCTGAGTCTGCAGGGCCAGGCAATTTCCTGAGGAACCAGGTAAAGTACCTCGGGGTTACCCTGAACCATCTTCCAGCCCCACATGTGAGCACAAGGAAGGCCAGTGTGGTCATTTCAAAACTGACTCCAATTTTTAAACAAACTCCATTTCAATTTGCATTAAATTACGAATTTATAAGGCCCTTATTCCAGCAATAATGTTGCATGCTAGCATGGTTTGGGGCTACAGAGTTCTATCCTACATTGCTTATTTGCCAAAGGCACAAAACATTGCCTTAAGGGAAATTTTGGGTACTGATTTTATGTTCCTCACAGTTTTCCTCCATGAAACTTCGGGCCTTGAGTACATCGACACCATAAGGGGACTAGCACACAATTCATGTGCACTCTACACTAGACATGCGAACCAGTTAATACGTGGTCCCATCCCTGATCCATCACCCAACCAACTCATTACATTGCTCAAACATGACATGTCAGCAGACTACAGATGTACAGGGAGATATAGTCACCTAGTGGCCAGGAACTCTCCAAAATTGACTCCACAACATCAGAGAGTCGCTCAGAAAAGGTGCAAGGTGCATCAGCTATAATTATCATTATCCTGTAACTCTAAAAGTATAGGCAACTACAGAGAGTTCAAGTCAAGCTTTCTCAAATCAAGTGTGATGCAAACTCTGGACATGCAACAATTACTGCTTTACTATTTCAGTTTGAAAATGATCATTTGAGAATACAAATTCTTTGGGACTAAACTTTTTGAACAAGTTATATGGTAAAACAATACTTTGAGGAACAATGAATGTGGGTTTTATTTACATAAGGTCAAACATTTGAGAATGCATAATTGAATTATACATCCGGGAAAACGATGGTTCTCAGAATAATAGATCGACTGGACTACTACTTGTGAACGTACATTTGACAAATACATAGTGTTTATAATGGTTTAGAAATAAATGTTCTAATTGTTGTGAAAGGTTTTATAAAATTATAAAATTGGAAGGTTAACATTATAAACCACCCTGTACAAGAGATCTTAAAAGCATACAGCACAGCTTAGTTCTGTGTGTAATAAGTTAATAACAGTGACTTAGGTTTTTATAATGCACTGTAATCAGGAAGCCAAAAAGAAGATGAACATGGCTGTAGAGGTCTACAAACCATGTAACATTGTTTAGGTAAGAGCATTGTGCAAATAAGATTTCATTAATTTACTCCTTGCATTCAAGGGCTTGGACTAATTCAGGATTATATCAGAGAACATGGGTTTTTTCTTACTTTCTAGTTTGACCTCTTTGTATCCTTCTTAAGCTTGTTAGTAACTTTTTAAAACATTCTATACAAATGAATGCATTGTAGATGAAATAAGAAGCTCACAAAATCATAAAGACTAGAAGAAGCATAATTATATCATGAATCTAGAAAAGACACTTTTCAATATACTTGCACAAACTTATGAACTTGAAATCTGACCTGCACTGCAGCCTCTGAATTGTCCAGAATAACATTAGCAATTTCTTTATAATAAGTCAGAAGAAGCTCTGGAATTTTTGGACTACTAGGCTTTTCTGGGGCAGTTGGTGCAGAGCTTGTAGATGCTGTGGTAGCCGAGGATGAACTGCCTGCTACTGCTACAGACGGTGAACTGGTTGATGCTGAACTTGTTACAGAGGTAGTAGTGACAGTCCTGCTCTCTTCAGCTTTGGAATGATGGGAGCCTGGCTCTGCTGGTAGATCAGGATACATGTAGGAAGCTGAAAAATAATACAATATGGGAAAATATGTGTAAGAAAGACAACATTGAAGTTTTAGAATGCACTGAATATTGTAAAACAGACTGACTGATCCTACTCCCAAAAGATGCAATAATAGTTGCTAATTAATGAACACCTCTCATCTGCAGAATCCCATTTAATTCCAAAATAATTGTTAAATACAAAGGCCAGTTATCATGACTGAGAATTATTTCTTTTACATATAAAGTGGCAGGGTCATGGTTGCTATGGTCTTTTTTAAAGTAGTCCCCAATGAGATGTATGCACTTGATCCAATGTATATGCCTGGAAGACAAGCTGGAAATTGTTTTTGGACATTGTCTTCAGAACTGCCTATGCCTTCTTCACAACAACCATTGCTGAATCAAATTACTGGCCCTACAGATCATTTTAGAGACATGGAAAGGAAAAAGTTCACACAGAGCTAGGTCCGAGCACACATTCAATGCTTTTTCTGGCCAAATGTTGAGCAACAGCATTACAAACACAAGGGAGTGCATTGTCATGGTGAAGGTGCCAATCTGACGGATGCAGCTCAGGGTATTTTTGCTGGATGTGTTCAGCCAGGATGATTGAAACAGTCTTATAATACTCCTCATTGACCAATGTTTTTAGGGGGACTTCATGTTGGTAAATCATTCCATGATAACATTTTAAAAAATTGAATCGAAATTGTAACATACACACCACTAAAATTCAATAAAATGGAAGACTAGTTTCGGGAGTCATTTTTATTGAATTTTAGTGGTGTGTATGTAACAATTTTGACAATTTTTTAAAATGTTAATATTTGACACCACTGTTACAAAAGTTCACTGTATTTTATACATTCCATGATAGTTCAGGAACAAAATTACCATGAACTTTCCTGCTGACTGAACAACCTTGGCCTTCTTTGGTGTTCGAGAACCACATGGTTTCCAGACTGGATTTGCCTGTTTGCTTTCATGATTGTGTAATGGTGAAGCCAAGTCTCATCACTTGTAATGATGGAATTTAGGCATGCCTCACTATTCTCTGCTACTTGATGCTGAAGCTCCAGACCCAGGACCACTTGCACCATCTTATGTTCTGGTAACAGTAATCTCTGCACCCATCTAGCTAGAAGGCATCTCATATGTAATTGATCATGTAAAATGATGAACACACTACCATGGGAAATCTGTAACATTAAAATGTAAATTGGAACTTGCACAGTGAAGTTAATCATATAATTGATATCATTGTGTCGAACTTTGGCCTGGTGAAGATGAGGACTAAATGTTCTTGAAACTGGTTCTATACATTATGACAAGTAAGTGAAGCATTAAGAGTATGTAGTTCAACTGAGTCATACAATGGTATCAATCTGTAACATGTCTGCCATTCATCGAACTTCCCGAACAATGATGGCAGCTGTGTTAATCATGGTCTCATTCCAGCAGTGGTTGGACCATCTGGACCATCATGCTTTGTTGTTGAAATATGGCTCTCCTTAAACTCTCTGAACCATTGAAGTGCACTTAAATGTGTCAAAACATCGCCATATGCTTGCTGCAATTTTGCATATGCTTCCATACCAGATTTCTGTAGATAGAAGCAAAATTTCAGAGCAGCATACTTCTCATTACAAAGAAACTTGAGCTTTTTATACACCAGTGGTGCTGGTGTCCTGTACTAAGACACAAGTGCAATTACTTCCAATTTTTCCACCAATCACATGAGATCTGTTCTTTGCATGAAAAATTATGTCACCACCATATCTCAACTGTATGATGAGAAAAAAATCATTCTCAGTCTTTATTGACTAGCCCTCATATTATGAATGTGTAGTTACATACTAGCTAAGCAAATGCCTAGTATTATTATTAACTCTTATTTTTCATGCATATCTGGCATTTTAATGAAATGATCCAATATCTAATGAAATTTCTTTAGAGAAACAAACATCTTATTAAGATACTCCCTTTAAAACCCTCAGGGTGCAAGGATTTCTACTATATGCTACTCCAATATTCTTTCTTCTGTTTAGAATTGTTATTAACAATGATTTCCATTTTTTGAAGTTTACACTAATGATCGGGTCTTTGGCTTAAGCATCTCCAAAAGTTAAGTGCCAAAATCATTAACACTCTTAAAATGAACACGAAAACATTCTGTGAAAGGAGTACTTGACCATCTTTCTTTGTTCACAACATTATTAATGCACCAAGAGAGCTTTAGCCATTTCTGTCTTACTACAGAAACCTATATATTATTTCGTCTTCCTCCAGATCAAGAGCTATGGGACTGGAGCCTAAAGTCCTGGAAAATGCCAAAGAAACATTTTAATAAAATGTTCCAATTGAATAAAGTCTGCTATAGAGTATTGACCTTTTTTAATGTTTTACACTTTCCAGCTCTTGAGTGTGTTCACTATGCTATAGCATTTTGTGAATAGCATATAGTGATGTTAAAGGGAACAAATGGCATGTTATAACAGCTTTCTGGACCTATGAATAATTGAAAATAAAATGACACAAAGTAACATCCCCTTTTCAAAGAAACTTTATCAAATAATGATTGATTTAATCAGCAGATGCCAAAAATGGGTGTTACAATTTCAGAAGTTGGGGTGGCCTGCTTAAATAATTTTATTTAATAATGTATATGGAAGCACTTAATGTTCTGCAAATTTATTGTTATAAGAATAATAATAATAATAATAATAATAATAATAATAATAATAATAATAATACACTATCTTACCGGCATGGATGGCCGAGGTCGTTAAGGCGCAGACTCATGAGCAGGTCTCAGGTTCAAATCTCACCAGGATCGTCTTCCCTGAATGAGATTATTACAAGGTTTTCCTCAGTCTTCATAAATGGCAAATGCCGAGGAGGTACCTTAAACTTAGGTCTGGAACGTTTCCTTGCTTTAAAAAAAAATTCTTTCCCAATATACCATTTCATCTCATATATCATCAGCGTCCAAGCCTGTAGTGCCTCAGTAGTAAAATTGGGGATTAAACACCATAAAAAAAAAAAAAAAAAAACACTATCTTCTACACGATACACATACTGAAAATTGATAAAGGGGCTTTGTGACTGTGTATTGAAAATGTCTAAAGAACTTACTATTAATTTGAAAGCTTGCAACTAATAGCATAGGCAGTGCAAGCCCCAGCAACAGTTCTGTAGTGCAGTTTTGAAATGCATGTTGGTTATTATGTTCATTGGCAAGATAATACCTCAATTCTTATTAACCTCTAAATGGATAACCACGATTAAAACCAACAGTAAGTTTGAGATGTGTGATTTGTAACTCACCTTTCACAAAAGGCTCTGCAGTTTGCATCATGTCTGTGTGAGTGCATGCAAGAGCCACAAGGTCAACTTCTTCTTCCTTTACTACAAAAACATCTGCTTCCTTAACAAATTCCAATGTCAAAGGTTTCTCACTTCCATGGCCATATATTGGAGGAATATCTGCTATCCTGAAGACGGCATTCAAGTCTGGTACAGTAAGTATTTTTCTTTTTGAATGACGCAACCTCACACTGCAATTCTAAAAAAGAAAGATGCTTGACATGTTGATACTATCAGTGTAAACAGGGAAACTCTCATACAACTGAACCTCGAGCATTGGCAATGGCCAAACAGAGCATTTTCATAGGCAGACTTCATTTAAGACAGGAAAAAAAAAATATACAAATAAAGGAAGCAAGAGTGAAAGAGAGGAAAAAAAAGAGAAAGAGGAGGAAAACAGAGGTAGGAAGAAAGAAAGAATGAGAGGAAAGAGGGGAGAAAACAGAAAAAAATTAAAGAAAAAAGAGAAAGAAGAATAGAAAGAGGAAGGATTGGGAGGAAGAATGAAATTTATTATTAGATTAATAATAATACAGCTATAATAATCTCCAAATCATTGTCACTAAAGCAGCTGTCTTGTAACTCCTCCCATTTAAAAAGCTCCAGTTGTACTTTCATGTACAGGATTAAGGAGTGAGTTCAAATGGCCCATCAATCAACCACCAGCTGAGGATGTGGACAAGTATCTGAAAGAAGAGGCCTCTGAGCAAAGTTTATTGGCCATTTCTGGCCCTAAATTGAATGGGATGCTAATGACTAGAGATGTTAAAGAGCATCATAATAAACCAAATAAATGGACACGGGTCTATGAAATATGTTCTGCCAATAAACATTGGTAAGTGGAGAAATAAGGAAAGGACTCTACAATAAAACTCAAAGAACGTTATGGATATATAAAATATAGAGTTTATTAATGATGCAAACCTCAGTAAAATGATGGAGACACTTCAACAATAATTATGGAATAGTGTCTTCAGTGCAAATGATGTAAACAGTAAATTCACAATTTTTTACACATTTTTAAATTGCATTTTGAAGCATATTTCCTACTAAAAATAAAAAAAAAAAAGTTATAATATGAGCAGGGAATGGTTAGCCCAAGAAATTAAAATATCCTGTCAACATAAAAAGACAATTATATAATGAGCTAAAGCTCTGTAAAGACCGTAATTAAAAATACATTTTAAAAAGTATTGTAAGACACTTAGGAAAGTCATAAAAGCAGCAAAAGGCTTCCATTATCAAACACTTAACAGTCAGTAAAAATACAGAATAAAAACTACTTGGAATATAATAAAACAAGAAACAGGCAAAAATTTGCAACAAGATGATGCAATAATCTTAAGCATTAACAATACAGATGTAACAAATGTATTTAATGATTACTTTCTTAATATGATAAAAATTTAAATTTATACTCTGGTGATAAAAGAGATGCATTAAGGAATTTACAATCATCAATTCCAGTCAAAATAATGAATTCAAAAAATGTACCACCATTCCACTAGAAATTAGTAACATCATTAGAAAACTAAAACCAAAAAACTCTTCTGGCTATGATGAGATTAACGGCTAAGTCATAAATGCCAGTGCAAAGGAAATTAGTACCCCCCTTAGTCACTTGTGTAATGAGTCTTTAACATCTGGTGTATTTCCTGTGAGGCTAAAATATTCAATAGTGAAGCCTCTGTTCAAAAAGGAGTAAAGCTAAGTGTCTCCCCTTTTAGACCTATAGCTATTACTCCTACATTTTCTAAGGTGTTTGAGAAAGTAATGTACAATAGGCTTTACCATTACCTTGAAAGTAACAATATTCTAGTTAATGATCAGTTTGGCTTTAGAAAAGGAATTTCAACAGAAAATGCAATCTATAAACTCACTAATGAAATTTTAACTGCATTTAATGAAAGAGTACATATGGAGGAATATTTTATGATTTAGCAAAGGCTTTTGATTGTGTCATTCATGGAATTCTGATAGATAAATTAGCTTTCTATGGAATAAAAAAAACAATATTTAAAATGGTTTATATCCTCCCTTGACAAAAGGAAACAAAAAGTAGTTATAAATTGTCCCTTTAAAAATATAAGCAGTGCATCAGAATGGGGAATGATTAAGTATGGAGTGCCTCAACAATCTGTTCTCGGCCCTCTTCTTTTTCTGATATATATATATAAATAAATTATTTCTCTTTATCTATTCAAGATGTAGGAAATACTGCTCTATTTGCAGATGACACAATCATATTAATAAATGGAAATAGCCTTAATGATTGTGCCATTAAACTAAATCTGGTTCTAAGTTCTTTGTGTGTTCATCACTCACAGATCTCCTGATCCATAATTACAGATAGGATATTATAATGCATACTTTAACAAACCAAATATATTAAATTCTTTGGTTTAATAATTGATAACCGTCTGAATTGGAAAGATCACATTGATCTTATCATACCTAAACTTAGCAAAGCATACTATGATTATGTGCATTAGTAATGTTGGAGTCGATTAAGATTTTAAAACTAATTTATCATGCTTATTTCAATTCAATAATGAAATATGGTGTAATATTTTGGGGAAATTCAGTTAAAAGTGAAAGTGTCTGCCTATTACAGAAAAAAGCCAAAAAAAAAAATCGCTGGTACACACAGCAAACATTCATGCAGAAACCTCTTTAGGCATTTTGAAATTTTAACTCCTCCTTGACACTTTCCAGCCATCAAAAAGGACTTATCCATTTTAGTATAAAATACTCTTCCCTCTAGCTTAAATGCATTAATGAACAATGATAATTCCTTTAAATCTGCTCTTAGAAAATACCTATGTAAAAAACCTATTATTTTGTAAAGGAATGTATGAATGACAATATATTATATTGAGTTAAAAACACTCAATAATTTTATTTTAATGCATATGTAAACATGTACATAGTAAAATTTGTGTTATTACGTGACTTGTCTGTTTCTGCCTATGTGTTTTTGTTTGGTTGAGTTGTTCTAGGCGTTCTTTTTCATTATTATTGTAACTGTTGTTGATTTGGTTTATTTATTGACACTCTTTTAACAGCTCAGGTCATCAGCGTCCCACTTTATTAAGGGCGTGAAATGGCCGATCAATTTTGCTCAGAGGCCTCTTCTTTCAGGCTTGAGGTTATTTTTCGTGCCATAAATGTGCGACATGAGACCCACGGCTTTATTTCCCTTCAGAAGGAAGCCATACTTAGGATTTTTACGCCTGAAAAAATCCATTGATCCTGGCCAGATTTGAACCTGCAATCTTGGGTTTAGAAGGCAAGTATGGTTACCACTGCACCACCAGGACTGACATTTTTGTAATTATTTATGTATGTGTACATAATATTTTTTGTAAATGTAGATTGTGTGGTAATTGTATATGACAAGTTCTATGTTTGTAGGTCCCTGTGATTGCTTCACAAATTCAATGAATGCTCCGGAACTAAACTAAACTAAGAGTATGTAATGTATTCACCAGCTCAAACATTAAATTTATTTAAAATAAAAGTTATTTGATTATAGTGCCAAAAGCAGAATATTTGACCAACTGCTATCGTAAAACAGAATCACAGCTCCAGTTATATTGCAACGTTGTCACATTCCCATTTGTATTTTGAGATAACTATAGGGAGCAACTACATTATGTAGTTTATGTTCTAAAACTGTTCTGTGGTGGCAGCTGATATTTTTGGGGGTTAAAGGTTGTTTAGTAATGCTGGTTTTTGTTGATTTTATAAAGTAATCACTCCAATTATATTATCGTATTCCTTTTTGAGGGAGGAGGTGTCTTTGACCATGTGCATGGAGATGAGGGTGTTCATGATGACCATATTGAGGTGGATGAAGCTAAAAGAGAAAATTTGAAAAATTTCATTATTTGAATATCTTATTGGATATTTATTCAATTGTAAATATTCTGCAAACACAAAAGACTGCACCTATCTATAAGGAGGAAGAATTATTTATCTAGAATATTGATGTCAATTTACTAAATTCTCAAGTATTATACTTCTTTTTGACGGATATTAAAATTTTTAACTCTCTATATTATTTATTGTTCACTGAATTATATATGAAATGTTTATTTTTAAAAAAATGTTTATTTTATTCCATGATGCAAGTCATCAATAATTACTTTGAAATAAAGGAATATGTTCTTTAATGGTTGATAAACATCATTTGTATTTATTCAAAGTTGTCCTGTTCACAAGTTCCTTAATAACACATTTATAAATAAGTTCTCTATGTTATTCCAAAATTTGTCTAAGTCATATCATGCATTCCATTCAATGCATCTTCTAGTCACATGCAGCAGCTGGCCAATTGTTGACCTAATATGTCCCCACATTATCGGTTTGCTGGCAGAAAGATGAATGGGATGCACAGTACTATCAAGTTTATGTGGTAATGATAATAATTATGACAGCATACACAAATGCTTTAATTATTTTCTCCTATTATCAAAATCATTTTATTTGGTTGTTCTAATGCTTTTCTGGTAACTATTATGTCTTTGTTACATTTTCAAAAAGATTACTCTAGTTACCTTCAGAATGAATGCATTTTTGATTCTTAATATCTTTACTTAATCATTTTTGCAATTTCTTTAATTTCAATTAACTGCTGAGTCCTTTTCTTTTGCTCATAAGCAGTTTTGCACTGGAATATCCAGAAAACTTAGGTTCAATCACACCTAAAAATTATTTCACCTTATACCAAATCAAGAAAATATTAAATATTAACAATAAAAAAATAAAACTAGAAAGCTACAAATTACTCTAAAAACTAGTCGAAAACTAATTTCTAAGTTGTCTGCATGTGTCTACATTCCCTAATCATTAAACTTCTTCATTTAAAACCCAACTTAATTCAACATCAAGGTCATAATCTCACAAATACAGCCTGTCTCCAGGTGTCTGTATTGTGAAGTCATTAAACCCTTATCTTTAAATCTATATTTTCCTAAATCATCAAGTCCCATATGGGTAGACAAGGTCGTTAAGGCATGGATTTATGAACAGGAGATCTGGAGTTCGACTCCCATCAAGATGTTTTTTCTAGATTTCCTCAGGCCTCATAAATGGCAAACCCTAAACATAATTTTGGGATGCTTCCTTTCTTAAAAAAATCCTTTCATCATTTCACCTCTTGATCACCAGAGTCTACTGCCTGTGATGCCTCAGCAGTAAAAACAAGCGTTAAACACTATCCAAGTAAATCCCCATCCTTACTTTAATTATTCTTATTTATAATTAGTAAATTCTTCAAATTTATATAATTTGCCTCTTAATCTCTCCAAGTATTCTCCTACCATTTTTATGTTATTTTCTCCTTCTATACTTAATATTCTTTTCCATTATACCTCATCGAATTTTCTTTGCCATATCTTTTGTTTCCATCTTTTAGTCTCTTTACAATGTAACAAATAATGAAAGTTTTATCTAATTCTCCACATAAAGGACAAATACCTATATTTTCACTATCTCTCATACCTTTTAACACAGTTACTTCTGTTCTAACCCAAGCCATTCCCTTTCTACCCATTTTATCTCACAAATATATATATTTTTCTCTTCTCCATTCTTGTGTCATAATTTGATATAATTTTAAAGATTTCTTATCACCCAGACTACTAAATATATCTTGCCTATCTATATATTCGATTCTAAATTTTCTTCTTGCAAAAGCCTCTAATATTATATTCTTTATGTTTACTCCAAGAAATAAAACAAATTAACCATGTAGAAAAAAAAAAAAAAGGTGCAAATGTGCCTTTTAATTTCTAGAAGAATTGTAAGAATTTTTATGCTAATGTGGAAGGTTTTAAGCTTACTATAAATTTAATATGGTGAAACTCATTTGTAGCCACAACCAAAAACTACCTACAATAACAGGAGAGTGAGAAGAAATATTATTAGGAGATGAAGTGAATGCATTGAAAGCTAATAACCCATCCACCATCCTGAAAAAGTTTGTCGACTATTACAGCTGAAGTCCAACCAAGGAGAAAATGGTGATGTAGTGAGATGTTATGATTATACCAACAAAAATTGCACCAAATAGCAGCACATGTTAGAATGTAGTGACATTAGACAACAGACATAAATATAGGCATGGCAGCAGTATCTAATAAAGAAAAATGCATGTCAAAATAAGTGCAGCAGGGAATTCCTAATCAATTCATATGCACAAACTAACCTAAACCTAATCTCAAGTGAATCCTAGAAACTTGAATACCCAGTGGTTTACTGCAGCTCGCTACAGTCTCATGGCCTCTGTTCACCTCCTATTTGCAAGTATAAACATGATAGTATATGGTAAAATTATACAGGATAACTCCATAGTATGAACATAACACCTGAAAAGCAATTTGCAGGACATATGTTCTGTACTAATATGTTGCATTTATTGCTACTTTCTGCATATAGACATGAAAATTAAAAGATCCTGCTGCTAACAGTGTAATTAACACTAACTCTTTTCATGCACATTTCCATATTTAATTAAGTCTCTGTAACAAAATTTCCACTACAATTTTATACAGTACTAAGCATGACTAAATAGTTTAAATGCCAAATGTACATATTCTTCCTTTATTTCTGTGGTTGTTGGCCATCTTTCCACATTGGTAAAGCTAAATAATATTATAATGTGCCAAAGTTATCAGATTGTTATTACTCAGCTATAATGAATGTAACTGCCATAATACAAAGAGTTAGTAAAGAATTTGCAAAATATTGACATTTATTCATTCTATTATACAGGGTAACCCAATGGAATATGATAGTTTTCAGAACTTTCTTGTGGGGCAATTGTAAAGAATTAAATAAAAATACTTTTTCAAGGAACAAGTATCACAATGCAATTAATCTGACTAAAAATCACATTTAAAAATAAGTGACCCAATGGAATGTTGCCATTTTTAGCAATTTTGCATTATAGTTATGATATTGGTTGCTATTGACCTTCTAAACATGCAATTTATTCTGTTCATTTAGTAAACTACAGTATAGATAAGTGTATGGTTGAAAAACGTGTATTCACTGTTACAAGATTTATTGAATCTAAGTCAATCTTCTACATTTAGAGAAGATTTAGGGTAGAATTTAATGTGTTAGACTTTCATATGGATGATAATGATGAAACTGAGTTTTGGTTCAAGCAGGATGGCACCACAGCTTACAGGCTCATGAAACAATGAGCACTCTGCAGATTCCATTTCCTGGACTTAATTTCTCAATTTGCTGATATTGCAGCTCGATCTGGTAATCTGAGGACATCACATTATTTTTTATGGGGATATTTGAAAATCAAAGTGCCCTGTGACTGGCCATGGACCATCATGCAGTTAAAAGAAAACAGAACTTGTCAAATTAGGGACAATGATCATGCTTTATTACAGCAAGTTACGGTGAACTTACAGAGCTGGTTACACAAATGTGTTTGTTGTCATGGAACCCACTTAAAAATTGTGATTTTGATTTTTAAAGAATAAGTTCAGATTAATTAATTGCTACTTGTTCCTTGAAAAAATACTTTTATTTAATTCTATCAGTGTTATATAAGAAGATTCTGAAAATTACATTCCATTGTTTCACTCTGTATAACAAGTAAATTTTTCTAAGGTTCTTTTAATGTTTATTACACTTATTTTTTAAATAATATATGCTTAAAAAAGATATGTGGATGAAAAAAATTAAAATTACAATGTGTGTTATTATTTTAATAAATCATAATAATGTAATTTATGTATGCTTAGTACATATGCTATGAAGTCAATGTAGAGTATCAAGCATGACTCTCAGTTAAATGTCATGTTCACCTACTCTTGCTGCATTACAGACCTAATATACTCACTTTTCAATTTTTCAATGTCTGTGTCCATTTACCATGGATATACCTTATAATGGTTCATAGGGCTGAAAAATAAATAAGGAACTACTCAAAGTTATGCAGTTTAAAACTTTGCTATATTAATAATGCACCATTTAAGTCTAAAGATGGATGCATAGGACCACAGATTCCAAACTGTTTGCGATGTGCTGTAATAATCTATCCACTCACTCTCCTTTTAGTAGTTTTCTACTTCTATTGTGCTGACTACATATTTTCGAGTTTCAATACTTAATATTTTAAAATAAAAATTAACACATCATTATAAATAAAAAATAGAAAAATTTGCTGAAGACAAGAAATGAAACTTCCACCTTACCAAACTGGATAAAATCCCTACAAGGACCAGGGAAAATGCCCTTTGGACTCATAAAGCATGGCTGTTAATAAGCTACTTATTAGAAATTCTATCTTCATCATCATATACCCTTTGCAGCACTCAAAAATGTTAAATGAAGATCACATAAAGACCTGTGGTGCATTATCTACACAGAATACTATAGTACAGAAGTATTGGAAAGCAAAAATACTAATGGCTTTATTGCCAGATATGAGGCATGAAACAACAACATATTTATTTTTGGACAGTGCTATCTGTAGATTATGATGCTTTTGATTTTTTACTCTTCTTTATTACAACAAAATCTCTTATGTACCATATCCTATTGGAATTTTGAGTATTGAGTATGAGTTTTATTTTTTGCAACATTCAACCACAGGTTTTCTGTCATGATCTCCTTCCTAAGCTCATGAGGATCTTCTCCTGGGCATGCTGGCTTTACTATGCCTAAAGAGTTCCTCTACCCTTAGGCAGATCTTGAGGTGGGGCACAATGGTTCTTTTTTAATGGCTTAAAGCATCACATTACTTCTTAGCATCAGTAATATCATTACAATTTTTTTTTGTACTATTATAAGTATTGATGTGTTGATTTCAAACTATTTTTATTTCATTGTACTCAAATGAAATATAATCAGTTTATTATTACTTTTCCCAAGACTTTTCACTACTTTATGTCTGCATGGTACAAGCTTCATTTTCATATTCTTAAGGCCTATAATAAATTTCACAATGTTGAAAATGGTTTGTCCTCTTATCTTGCATCTCATCTCATTCCAATGCAGCAGCAAAGGTAGCGTATCTCCAATAGACCAGTATAATAGTTGATGCCTCGTCTGAGTTGTTAGTTATTGAAAATGAATTTGGTGTTAAAATAACATAGTTGGCAAACTAAAAAATATTTTGATGGGTATACTGTATTCTCAATTGAGAAATACTTGTAGTCTATAGAGTAATACCAGAAGTTCAGAAAACATTCCATTTATGCAATGGGTTGGATGTTTATGGTAAATAATTACAAACATTGCTATTGTTGATGACAAATCCCAGCTGTTTTATTCTATAATGGGAAAACCATCCTGGTTCTTTTTTCATTCTACCTCAAGCACTGTCCTTTGGATGCAAAGATGCCAATGGAGTGATCAATTTTAGTCTTCAAGTTACTCAGCTATTGTGAATGGAGTGGACCAGAGTTCAACCCATGATATCATAAATGTGACTCTGTTTCTGTAAGTTTCTCACTGCATGTTACCTGAGGCCATCTTATTTTCTTTCTCCTTTATGGAATTTAAATGCTTTAAATCCTATCCTTAGCCATTCTCATTATGTGTTCTTACCATCCGTTTTATGGAAAGGTATGTACATGTCATGCTAACTCATGCTTGAGCTAGAACTCGCATATTCAAACTATGAGAAGAACAAAATGTGAATACTGAGCAGCAGCTGGGACACTGAGCATTTTCCATAATTTTTATTTTCCTTTTTTTTTCCCTTCCTACTGGTTTTTATTTAAATGTCTAGTAATTAATTAATTTATTTGGTGTTTTATGGTGAAAGTGGTATTTATACCTGCTTGAAGCATCATACTTCCTTTTGATGGAACAATATGCAAAATAAATTAGCATGCTCTTCCTTGGACAATTAAAGTAAATAATAAATTGGGCAATTACTAAGTGTTTTTCAACATAGTATACACACTGGCTAAGATATTTTCCTAGGGCTACAGATGATAAACTCACTTGCTAGCTGAAGATCATACAAAAGATTATCCTCTTTGCTTTCCTAACCTAACACCCTTGGCACCACCTAAAAATTCACAAGTTATTAAAAGCCCAGCTTATCATTGGGTTTATACAAACGATACTTACATGAATTACTTCCCTAAGCCTATATGATACATCTTCAGCTAACTGCTTAGCAATATCTTCACCGAGTGGAAATATTCCACAGGATTCGGCAATAACAGAGATAGATTCTTGTGATATATGAGCATATTTTCTACTTTCTCCGCTTTTTCTTTCTTCTTTCTTCTTATGAGTCTGGAGCTTGTCAGATTTCCCACTCATTTTGCAGCATTTCAGAAAGGATACACATGTTCCCCCCCAAAAAAGCTTTGCTACATTTTCAGAATCAGCACAATAATTCCTTTAACCATGTTTATTACATGCAGTTTATAACAAATACTAGTACAATCACAATCACATTCTAACCCTTATTGTAGATTTAAACATGTGTTTATATCCCTCCACTATCCCCTCCATAGAGAATGGTTTTATAATACAACATTTCCATGTAAATTCTGCAGTTACCACAATTTTAGAAGGCTGTGGTGCTGTGCATCATTACTTCAGATTGGCTGCATGCAAATGTTGGAGGTTATCAGATTTAAAGCAAAGGATAGACAATTGAGTGGTTTTCCCGCTAGATGTAGCATTTTAGATATCGGTCTCGCAGTTTTTTTTATAGTGTTTAAAGCCGTTTTTAACTACTCAGGCATTTCAAGCGGTGTATACCGATGATACATGGAATGAAATGATAAATTGGGAAAGAAGTATTTTTATAAGGATCGAAGTGTTCCAGGCTTAAGTTACGGGCACCTTCTCGGCATTTGCCATTTATGAGGACAAAGGGAAACATGGGAAAACCCTCATTCAAGTCAGGTTCGTTGTGTTATTGTTGGGTCAGGCTATTGTAACTGCATTGGTGACCTTGGAATCTCATGTGAACGCCAGAAATCTTGGATGAAACTTTACAAAATTGGCGCTGCGCTCGTAGCTCAGTAGTTTGACAACTCCAACAGCTGTCTGTCATTTACGATGAGGGCGCTGAGCTGCAAATTTAAGCCTTGTTCAAACCTATTTCGCCGAAAAGAAACACACTTTTCATTAATATGTGCTTTAGAGCTGCCAAATTGAAGGAAGGCTGAATAATTTTATGCGGAATCTCTTTGAAAGGGGTTATTTGCAGTTCCGAATTAAAGAAATATGTATTAATATTGCGGTGGTGGTTGGGATTCATGGGAATCACAGAATCACAGGCACATGTTTTCACGCGAGTTTCATGTTCATTACAAAATGGCAAAGTGGGAAAAAGAAAGAAAAAGTATCATTATTTATTAAAACAAAAGTGCGCCATGATGGCATGCAACACCAGCAATGGAAACCTTCGTTTCCGAAAAATGCTGAGCGGTAAGTAGGATTTCAGCATATTTTTGATTCTTGAAGATACAAACGCCCATTGCATTGAAAAAAAAGGTATAGATCAAAGTTACTTTTGTTTAAATGCCCAGTACATATATGTCTGTCTTGAACAAACTGTGTTAAATATTAAGATTCACAGTATTTCAACAAAATATATCGTAAAATTGTAAAGTTTATAACTGTATAGCAGTTTCCCTCTAATTCTCTTTCCTCCTCAGAAAATATAGTAATAGGAGCAGTGAAAATAACGTAGAGTAAAGTAAAATGTGCTTTCTTAATTCATTTATACAGTATTATCATTACAGTGTAAGTATTTTGAGCATTTAGTATTATCAAAAGTGACAACAGCGTATTTACTCATGAGCACTGTTTAGAGTAGAATTTTGATATCAGCTATGCCCTAAAGGTTGAGGTTAATTATACAGGATGAAGGTTCATCAGACCACCACGGATGGCTGAGGTCGTTAAGGCGCGATTCGTGAGTGCGAGGTCTGGGATTCGAATCCCGCCAGGACCCTGCTCCCTGCCAGGGTTTTTTTTCAGATTTTCCTCAGTCCTCATAAAGGCAAATGCCAGAGAGGTACCCTAAACTTAGGTCTGGAACGTTTCCTTCCTAAAATAAAATAACATTTCCCAATTTATCATTTAATTTCATGAATCAAGGCACCGCCTCAGTGGTGCCTCAGTGCCTCAGTGGTAAAAACGATTGTTAAACACTATTAAAACAAAGTTCATCAACAGCAGTAGCTCATGAAACACATTGTGAGCAGTTCTATAGTACGTGGAATATAAGAGTACAAAAGTCAACTCACTAGCCTAATCTAGAATGTATATAATACCTCAATTTTAGTGGTTTTAAATGTAATTAATTCACGGTCAATACATTTAGATCAGGTACAAATTAGAATTCTGTAAACACGTAGAAAAGTACTAAACTTACATTAATTCTTAAGTGCATTTTGAAGTTAGAAATAGTCTTGATAATTTAAAATTCTGAAGAAAAAAAAACTTTATTACTGAATGTATAACATATGCTACACATGTAGAAATGAAATCTGCTAGCTGTGCATATAATTTTACACAATGGCAAATATTTTAAAAACAAATCTTGCTCTAATAAAGTAAAAACAGTTGTAAATTGACATGAATTTAATGAACATACAAAACATAACATACGATACTGTTTTTTTTTCTAGGGTACCGAGCAAAGCAGATGACATTTGAAGGCATTTACATGTATCTACGGTGTTATCAAAAATCAAGTAGAGATGACCAAGAACAGGACCTCAAGATTATGCTACTCCTCGTTTCAGTAAATTAGCAATCTCATCAAACCTGCAGTCTCAACTTGGTATCACACATTTCTTCCAATAATAAAATGTAAAGAATCTACATAGATACTAATTTTCCAGTCCGGAAGAATGAAGTTGCTGCCGATGAAGAGAAGATTAATACTACGCCAAAGAATGAGTGGCATACTACTTCCAGAAGCAGAGGTGCTATTGTATAGAACTTGCTATAGCGTATGTGAAAATCCAATAGTATGGCAACTTCTTATTGTGCAAAGTTACATATCTCAAAATTTGTGTAACTCCCATACATATTATGATTCATTCACTTCAGTAATATTTAATATTACATTTGTTATTTCAAATTCCAAGGCTTCTCACATAGAATGAATGAATGAATGAATGAATGAATGAATGAATGAATGAATAGTGCAATTGAAGCCATTAAGCTAATTGCCATTTGACTTTTAGGGGAACTGTGCCCAAGGCATAACTAGAATGTACATCCTCTGCTTTTGCACTTTATTTCGGAATAATAAGCTGCTGGCTCTGTCCACATTTGTACAAGCAATACAACCTAATAGCGGTGCTATGTCCTTTGTTGCAAAGTTATTAATTGCATTAGAACATGACCAAATGAATCAGAGAGCAAAGAAGTGTGTTTTTGCTTAGCTGCTGGAGATTTTCCTTATAGTTAGAAAATCCCATGTATATCAAATAGATTTCTGCTTCTGTTTGCCAGCCTGGTACAGTTCAAGATATATTTCGCATTAATTATCATTCAGCAATCTGAACATGTAATTTACCAGTAAACTTGTAGTTGATAATTGAAACAGAAGTATGCTGTTTTATAGTACTCTAGTGAGAACGATTTCTTAGCTTAACATGTAGGAGTTAAGATACCAAGTAACATGTAATTTTCAAGTGTTTTTTCCTGTGAGTAAGCTTAAAGATTATATCCTATGAGCAGCAAAATTATTAACAGATACTTATTTAAGGCTTACATTTGATAGATGGGAATCTGAAGAGTGACTAGATTTTCAGAATCAGGTTACACAGCTCATAACATGATTTACATAATTTATTGTTTAGTTAAGGTTTAACTACTATCTGTGTTACTATTGTTACAGAGCTTTTTTGCAATTTGCTTTATATTTCCTTTTGCATATTTATAATATACATAATTCTGAATCTATTTGAAGTAAAAGTAGACCCAGTACTTTTGCTTTTTCAGACAAGTTAAGAACTCAATTCCCACATCCATGTCAAAGTATTACAGTGTATGTGTCACGTGTCATGTGTGAAATATTTTATAATTCCTGGCTTTGTATATGAGCATTAGATATAATTTATTACATAGATGCCCTTAAAGTATGTCTATTTTAAAACTATAGACAATATTAGATATTTACAATGTAAATGCTATCTGGTGGTTGGGATGTTATTTTTGTACACTATAACCTTCAATATAACATTTATAATGGTGTCAGTATGTGCTTTAAATGAAAGTACATGTATGTTATTTGTTGTCCATAGAAAGTACATTGTCATTAAGGGATTAATTTCATTTCATTTTTACACTCTTCATTATATACAGTTTACATTTGCAGGTTGTGTAAAGGCTGTGTGCAAAAATAGCATTACATTTTACTTCATATACCCTTCATAATTTCTTACCCGCTTTGAATTTGATTAAGAAGACGAGTTACTGTCAGATTTTAAAAACGAACTTTTTGGTGCAACGTCATGTAATGGATGGGTAGCATAAGAAATCATGTCTATGGGTAATTGACAGAATTATCTCACCATTTATATAACTTGTTTTATTTTTAGTTTCCTTTCTTTTTCGGACGGAACTAAGTCATTGTTAAGCTTTCAGCTATCTTAGACAATAGACAACTAGCTACAGAACCGGCGACAGCCTGAAGAGTGCAAAAATCCGATCTGTAACAGCAGCTCAGAACATGCTAGCCAGATTTGTACGTCTTATATTTGACTCTTCAAGCTGTTGGCGGTTCTGTCGCTGGTGTCTGGAGTTCGGTGATAGTTCAACAAAGAGTTATTTCCTCCGAGAAAGAAAGGAAACTTTAGTAAAACAGGAGGAATAAATACATAAATAAATAAATCTAGTAAGGCTTGCATTGCCAATCTCCCGTGACTGCGTTATCGACTCGCCGACCACGATTTTTAGGTCCGGCATTGCCGGTGATAAAAAAAATTGACTCTCGATGCAGAAACATTGAGTTGTATATCTGTAGTAATCTGTGGTCCTGGTGGAAATTGAACCCCAGACCTTCCGCTCATGAGTCCGCGCCTTAACGACCTAGGCCACCCGTGGTGGTATCTTGCGGCTAAAATATTTTATCCCCCTGAATGAGCATTTTAGTGCTTTTTTAAAATTAGGACGCCGAAGATAATTAGTTTTTTTTAATATTTGCATATAAATGAAATATTTTATCCCTCTGAACGGGCATTCTAGTAGTTTTTCAAAATAAGGATCGCCGAAAAGTACTAGTTTTTCATAATTGCATATAAATCATCAAAGCATAAATGTTTATAAATAGTTACCATAGAAATCCAAACACGCCATCCAATTCTGCTTCATTCTTGATTAATGTGAAGTTGCATTGACTATTAGCAGTGATATTAAAATCGCCTTGTCCATTGTGTACTCAACCGGTTTTCTTTGAGTAGGAAACAATGTCGTGTAGTTAGTCGACACTTTTTTTTTCAGAGTCTTTGATAATATAGATATAGAAATTCTCTGCCTTACCACAACAATAATATTTTAACTTAAGCTAATAGTAGTCTAGGATTTAACTACAAACTCCACGTGGAAGAAATGTAAAATGCAGCCTATTGTAGCTGGATTTCCTTAGATCCTTTGAGATCATTTGTTCAGCGATAGAGCCTTTCTGTCTTACCACATCGATAATATTTTGGTTTCAGCCAATAACAGACTTGCATTTAACATCAAACAAACTGCAGGTGTAGTGGTGCAATAGCTTCAGCCAATAGCTGTCTAGAATTAACAGCAGACAAACGTACAGCTGTGGAAGAGTATCGGTGTTATTTTTGGGATGTTACGTAACGGTCATATCAAAAGTTTGCCGCCTCTTTTGATATCGGCAGAGTATATGATGGAGCGTGGCACGGCGTGGCAGTTGCAGTAGAAACGCTATGTGCAAGAGTAGACGAGGATTGCGGAGAATTGATGAATATCATTAAGCCAAAACCACGAAACGGATGGGAACGAAATTAGTATCGATGCAATTTTCAGAATGAGAAGGCCTATGCCGTGTCAGCAAATGCAGCAAGGATTACAAATTGCCATCAGGAAGTAGGAACCTCGGCTGTCTACAGAAATGAGATTAGGGAAGTTAAACACTCCAAAGTCCAAGCGCCACACGATAACAGTATTATTTCTAAAATAAAAAAAAAAAATGAATGGTGTTTAACGCCCGTTTTTACTACTGAGGAACCACCGGCGGTGATCACTGGTGACACAGGAAATGAAATATCGGGAAAGGATTTAAATGAAAAATATCCAGAGTGCCTTCTATGATATCATCATCGCCTTACAAGCAACTATATGTAAGAAATAATATAGTACAAGAGATAATTCACCACCTAAAGAACTGGCAAGAGCATATCAATCAGATGTACTCCGTTAGCACACATAGCACAGCAAGCTTTTTCGTATAAACAACGCTGATGACCTGAGATGTTAAAGAGCGTCCTTAAATAAACAAACCTTATGAACCAAATGGAAGAAGAGATATAGGAGGCCGAGAACTAGATGGAAAGATCAATTTAAAGAATAAGATATCTTTGGCGCGAAACCGAATATTCATGAGAATGCAGAAGAGAAGTCGTATAAGGATTAGGACTAAGGCCTGGGCTGAATCTTAACGGACCATATTGGAGTTTAGCCTCATTTAGCATAAACAGATGTCAGAAGGGTAGGTGATCAACCATAACCAAAGCATTAGAATGTTCGAGGGGGAACTACAATTTTGAGTAAATGTTAAAATTATATATCCTTATTAAATACTAATTGTTTGTAATAAATTAGAGTGACAGTACTTATAGTTGTAATTGTACGGATTATAATGTGATGGTGAATGTTAATTTTGCCCAGTTATTAAAATGGAGCATTTTGAATGGTCATTGAATTACTTCTGTTGGCGAACGTGTTTATGAACTGCGAAGAAAGGCGGGAAAACGTTCCAAAGCTAAGTGAGTGTGGCTATGGCAGTAGTGCTCAAAAGAGATAAATTGCAAATTAAAGAAAGTTTGTGATTTTATGTTTACATCAGTGAAGAGAATAATTGTAGACTTTCTATTATACTGTAAAGTTTATGACAATATCGAATTTTGAGGTTAAATATCTTCGTTATACAATTTTTCTGTTGGGAAAATAGTATACCTTAACTAAGGTAATTTTTTATTCATTAAATAAGGATAGTTAAATACTTAGAATTGAAAGAGGAATGAACAAGTTTAAACGTATGAGATAAGACCAAAATAAGAATAGGTGGATTGGTAAGTTATTAAAATTGTAAATATTTGCATATTTTATAAAACAAATTCAGCAATAGATAAAAATAATTGTACTTAACATTGCAGGTCCCATAACTTTACCTAAAAAGAGCCTCTGCCATCCAAATTTCAAATGCAGTTGATAACTCATGTTTTGCTTACCTATTCTTGATTTTAATGGATTCCTAAAATATTTTGGTTGCAATATTTCATTATATGCAGAACTAAACTAAAACTAAACTGGCTTGCTAACAACCTGAACTATTTAAAATGCATATTCAAATTGAAATCTAATGGTGATGACATAGGTTAGAGTTAGGTTTCCAAGCAAATGATTTTGTTTACTAATCTGCTCATAATATACCACTGTTGAGTTAATTGGTAAGAATGATTGCTGTAGAACTAACCAAGTTAAAGGGATTATTATTTAACCTATTCTACAATATGAATATGTAGAGGGCTTTCACATAAAAATTATCCCACTGTAGGGGAAATATTGGGGAGTGCCACTCGCAGCTGACAGTATTCAAAATGCAGCACTGCGTACGTGGGATAATTTTTATATGAAAGTCCTTATATATGTCAAAATGGGCACCAGCGATATGGAATGTACAGATGTGCTTCATGCCATGCCATGCCATGTTTTTAAAGCCTTCATTATAATTCATTATCCCTAAAACCATTCATATCAGTTATACAACCAGTTCAAGCTAACCTCTAAAATTTGTGATGTGCATGATACACTTGGAAGTGAGCATAATCCTTATCAAATAGCCAAACCACAAGACAGACATCATTTCTGCATGAACACATGCACAATATGTTGCAATTTTAATGGCAAGTATTGTGCTATATTACTACTTTTTAAATAGATTAAAAGTATGATTAAACAGCAAGAGCTTACTTGATTACTAACCACAACCAGGCAGAGAACTGTTCATTGTTTCACCCCTTTTTCTGATATTACTTCAAAATTTACCCTTCATATCCCAGAAGAGTCGACAAGATTTTTCTGGCTGAGGGTTGAGACGAATTTCTGGCCAGAGAAGTTTGCTGTTTCTTTAGACTGCCTTGCTTTTGTGCTTGTAGCGATGCACCCTTGTTTTGCTCTCTTAACAATGTATGCCAAGAAGTATTCTCTTTCATCTTTATACCATACCAAAATGGTTATGGTAGTTTGCACACAAATCATTTTGTGCTTATCAGTTAGTGTTTCTAGGCAACCCCCACCATGCTCACAACTGTGATGCTCAGAACTTTCATAAAAATGGTATCTGCAGATTTGATGCTGAGATCCAATTTTCTGGCAGTTCTAAAGAAATATACATGTGTTCAGAAGTAATAGTGTTAGCCTGACCTGTTGGTTATACTGTGTTAAGCAGTGTTGTGTCATCATGGATTTATGTTCACCCATTTTTAAACCCATGCCTACTAATACTCTTCTCTAACAGGTGCAAGATTTTCCATATTTTTGAAGCATTCTAAATTTCATGAAATATTACACCACCAGACAACAGAAATCTGGTGGCTGCTTGTTACTCTTTATGGTGCAAACAAAGTTATCATTTTGTATATGCTTCAATAATAATTCATTATGCCATGACATCTTTTGGAAAGGATCACCATCTTCTATAAAAGTATGAGAGTTTCAAATCTCTGGAATTTTTTATTTATGAAACACTGTCAATTTGGAGTTATTTTTTGAAATGGCCCTTTTTCTTGAAATTGGAAACAACATTTCTTTACATTTATTACAGATGTGAATTTTCACATGCTGATAAAACTTCCATAGGGGTAAACAGGAGAAATTACATCGTTAAACTTATCTAGAATAACAGAAGAGTTAATAAAAAAATTTAACCAGTGTAAATTGGTTGAAAGCTTGTCTGCCACTCACCCTCCCAAAAAAGTGCATTTACTTTTATAGCTGAAATTGAAGGAAGAAGAGGAAATTGCTGGGTAGTGTGCTTAGATTATGGTTGTACCAACAGGAAGAAATACACCAGAAACAGGAATGTAAATTTGATTGATTTGTTTTATTTACGGATGCTCTTTAACATCTCAGGTCATCAGCACCCCATTCTATTCAGGGCGTGAAACGGCCAACAAATTTTGCTCAGAGGCCTCTTCTTTCAGGCTTGAGGATCTTTTTTGTGCCGCAAATGTACGATACGGGACCCATGGCTTTACTTCCCTTCTGAAGGAAGCCATTCTTGGGATTTGTACGCCCTGAAAAAATCCATCAACCCTGGCCGGGATCGAACCCGTGATCTTGGGTTTAGAAGGCAAGTATGGTTACCACTACACCACCAGGACCGACCAGGAATGTAAGGGATAACATTATTTTGTATATAGTGATGTCAGAAAACAAATGACAGATGCATCCATTTAACAGTGCAACAATTAAAAAAAATGAGTAAGTAATCAACTCATATACATACACTATAACCTAGAGCCAACTAATAAATTCATATACACATACTAACCTACAGCCAACCTTGGACAAACTCCAGAAACTGGAGGATCCAGTGGTTTACTGTGACTGAATATGACCTGTTGGCCTCCGCTCATTTTATATTTGGAAAAAATGCATGCACACACATTGGACATCATGAAACTGTGTAACATTTGTGTTGGCAACTCTGAAAAACAATGTGGAATTGACAAGCAGATGCACAACGTTGAAAAATCTCAAGCTGAGGCACAAATTTTTCATGGTGTTGAAAAATATACAATATATGACTGAACAGTATTATATGGTATAATTATATGGGTATTGGCAACTCTAATGAACCACTGAAGATAGTTTTACCTAGTGGCAAAAATGAGAGACAAGCACGCGAACATAATAATGTGGAAATTTGCTACATTCATAATGCAACATCTAAGTTTACCACTGGATACTTGCAACTAGGAACTCCAAACTATAATTAATAATAATATCTGCACTCATTCTCCTACTTAAATTGCTGTAATAATGTGGACACTCATTATATAGTAGATTTTTATAACTTTATAAAATGTGTGTACCACAAAAAAAGCTTGCATCACGGGCTTTATGTATCACACATTGGAGATGACACTAGAAGTTGGAAAAAGCATTATTATGGAATTGTACAGTGATATGGGTCTAGTAAATATTGCTGTTCTCTGGTTTTTGTGTTGGGATACAGCCTTGATGCTGTCAAGCATTTCTAACAGCATGGAAATTTTCTCCATTTGGCATTCATAAAAATTCGTGATGTGGTTGCCAAGTCCTCTTTGACACATTCTACCTCAAGCGATTAATTTTTACTTTTGGTGTCAAGATTTTATATTGTTTTTATGAGCGCCAGTGCCGAAATGGGCAAGAGTAAAAAATTGTTTTAAACCTGACTGAGAAGCATAACATAAAGATTAATAGTACTAGGGTCATTTCATAAATAATATGTGTTGTCAGTACAGTGGATTGGATGAAATGCCAATGAAAATTATGTCAGTTGCAGTTTAAAGCTTGAGAAAGAAGCACATGTGTTCATTTTATCCATAGCATACTCTGTGTGTAGATAACAAGAACTAGAAATGGAACCTGCTGGTTTGTCGGGTACTGTGACTTGATGATCAAAGGGTCACATTAAGACGAAATTTGGCATGGTAGAAATCCTGCAGAAATATCTTTAGGCTTTCATGCTGATGTTCTAATTAAAACAGTTAAAAATCTTCCTGTTTTAATTTTAACCTATAGAAATCCACTATGCTTTGAGTATAGTTTTGGTAGGTTCACAGTGGATGCAAATACAGTTTTTCATTGGGATAATCATTTTCATATTGGTACTGTCAGAATAGACAAAGACGTGAGATCAGAAAGGCTGAAGACAACAGCTGAATAAAATGTGAAATGTGTGGTAGATACACCATAAGAGGTTTGGCGTGTGATATGAGGATCTCTCAGAAATCATGAGGATTCTAACATCAGTATTTTGTATTTTGATAAATTATTTACAGAGGAGAAAACTTGTGCATGATGGGTCCCTCACTTCTTGACTGGTGAAGAGAAGCAGAAACTTAAGGACATACTTGCTGAAACAAAGGTTTTACATTGAAGTCCAAGCATTTCTTGCTCCAAATTGTTGCTATTGATGAAACATTTATTAGAGACTTTGAGCCAGAATTGAAATCACAGACTTTTGAGTGGAAAGGTTCCAAAACATTGTGATAAGTGCAATCATAGGTCAACAAGTGATGATCTTTGCTTTTGATCAATAAGAAATCATTATGATTGACTCTCCTGCATGGAGGAAGTGTCACAGAGATGTTTTATGCAAAAACCAATCTCAGTTGTTCAAGTTTAGGCCATTCATTCTCCATGATAATGCATACCCACACACAAGGAAGCTGCAGAAATACAGATGGAAGAGTTACCTCATCTGCCACGAATGAATTTACCAGATTATTCCCAAAGTATGCATGGATTTCATTTTTCTTTTTGGAAGAGTTTTCTACTGACATTAACTGAGCCATTAAACAGGTGAACAGAAGTCCTACATTGAAGGATCGAAAAGAGATACTTGTGAAAAAAATTGCATTATTTATGAAATGACCTATATATATATAATATAAATGAAAAATAAAGTAACACTTTGAACAATATAACTAAAATAATAATTAAAGAAGTATAAATAGAATAAAATATTCACAGAATTGTTGCTTGCTATAAATCGGAACAACTGAACAGCTAGTGTTATTGAAAGACAGGAAAACAAGTGAATGTAGCATATATATAAAATTTAATCTTTACCAAAATAATTTATTATAGAAAATTACCAGTCTTTCACATAGAAACTATCCTGTGTGTTCTGTTTGATTTTTGGCAGCTGGGCATGTTGTGCTACTTATTGTCGATGGGATCCAAAACACCATGCATGCTGTATAATTTTTACATGACAGCCCTGTATTTGGTATAGGAATAGTCGAGCACATGTTTACTGATTATCATTAAGGATATTTGTATCCTTAGAGCAATCGGTCCTGGTGGTGCAGTGGCAACCATACTTGTCTTCTAAATCCAAGATCGCGGGTTCAAACCTGGCCAGGATCGATGGATTTTTTTGGGCCTAAGAATGGCTTCCTTCGGAAGGGAAGTAAAGCCGTGGGTCCTGTGTCAAACATTTGCGGCACGAAAAAGAACCTCAAGCCTGAAAGAAGAGGCCTCTGAGCAAAATTTATCGGCCGTTTCATGTTCTGAACAGAATGGGACGCTAATGACCTGAGATGCTAAAGAGTGTCCATAAATAAACCAAATAAAAAAAATCCTTATAAGTATAGATATATTTCTGGTTTTACTTTTTTTTTTTTTTTTTTGTGTCATTCATATTAGTAATTTAGTTACCTTTTACACACACAAAAAAAAAATTATTCTGCGTCTGTTGACTAATAGTTATTGTAGCACGTTCCATTCCAATTTGATACTACTCTATTACAAATGCTTCTGTAACTTTTCCATTGCATTCACTTATATTTAGAAATTTATACCATTGGCCAGACAATCTAAACCCATCATTTAACAGTGCTGTTGTAAAGGTGGGTGTTTTAGATATCGTGGACGAATTTTTCAGTTGACAGTATTTTCTTTCTTGGACTATTTTCTTAAACTTATTTCAGGAATAAATCCTCAGTTTGGAATGGAAAATGTTATATATTATTTTTCATTTTGACATTTGTTCTAGATTGATAATGGCAAAATTTATGTCAGCTGTTTGTGACTCACCTAGCAAGCCTCCTGAATTCATTCCAAATTTATTCTACAGGGGCTCAAGAATTCTCCCAGCAGCAAAGGCAAAACTGTAAGTGTGCATGCAAGGATTTTATGGAGTGAAATTGGGATTTTCTAGAATAATAGAACTTGTAAAGTGGGTAAATGCATTCAACTTTATTTTAAGCATATCATCGCCCTGGTTACAGTGACACTCATGGATGCATACTTTGAATTTATTTTGTTTGCTTAATGTAATTATTTTTCAGACATTTTGGTATACAGCATTTTACACCTTTACTCCTTTATATTTTGCTGCTGTATTTGGAAACCATGCAGATATGTATGAAACCATATTTTTCACTGTAAAATGCATTTTGCATTCAGATTTTAAAATGGTTTGTATCTGTCATAGTGACTTTTAATATTGGTTATGTCCAAGACATCGAGTATCATCAAAGCACATGGGCCATCACCACATCATTGCTGTTGTGAATCAAAAGTCTACTGCAGCTGGAAAATCTGTTTAATTCCCCAATGGAATAAAATGGCATTATTTATCCTTAGGTTGTTCACATCTTGTGAAAAAAATGCTGGGCAAATTAAAGAGCCAACTTTGAATTCAGGAAAAGTAAAGTAAAATAGAAAAGCATTAAATACAAAGAAAGTTTATTAGCCGTTTTAAAGGTGTACTTAGAACACAGCTTAAAACAGGTAAGTTTATGCCAAATCTTGCCAGTGATAGGAAATTATGTTATGGTGAACTGGAAACAAAATCTGCAAGATCATGATATAAAAATCATCACCAATTTACTGCCACATATGATAAATCAACTCTGTAGTTTGCATGTTTAGGCAAAGGAACTGAGTCAGTGAAACCCATAGCAACAATCCCGCTTTCCGTTTTTAAGACGTTCATAAGTTTGTGCAAAAATCACGATAAACATGTTTTATTTAAAATGATATTTTGTGAATTCCTCTTTAAGGAAAAGTTCTTCTAAAGAATATTTTATGTGAATTTATAACAGTCTGCTCTGTTTTCTTGAAATTTTGTAACATTCAACATTTCCTAATATTGCCTTGGTTACTCTTGATGTTCTGAAGTTGCATGCATTTAATATCTTGTTTGAAAATAAGCCAACCAAAAGCATTCTGAAAGTGATGTGCTTCATTTAAATAATGTTAAACCACAATGAGTAAGTTGTTCAGCACTTTTATAAAGAAACACAAATTAGTTAATATTCTGTATTTTGAGCCAAAGCCCTTTTTCAAGAGAATGTAGACTAATAGGCCATTGAGAAATTATTGAATAAGTGAAGGTGATAACATCGTCCCGTTGCTGGCTTATATACTTGCCAATGCCTATATGTAAAACCTGTGCACTATTTATGCTGTGCCATTCATTTTGCAGCCCTAATTTATCCAGAAAATTTAAACATTTCTTCAATTGCTACCTGTTCCTCTAAGAATGTCATATGTATGTTATATTGTAAGCTTTGCAAAGCATTTTATATTGGTTTAACTTTTACTATTGTTTTGCTACGTATGAATAATCATAGACGTTCTGTTAAAATCAAGTCTCCCTTGCCGGTTGCCCAACATGCCTTATCTCACTATAAGGATTTTGATGATGCTTTTAATTTAACACTTATTGATGCATTACCTACACATAGCTCTGAAAGTTTACTCAGAGATAGAAGAGAAATGGCAGCTATATTTTTACATAAAACGCGTATACCACCTGGTTTAAATCTTATGTATTCATTTTTACCCCCCACACACTCTTATTGCTAGTTTTATCTATTTCCATAACGTTACCATTGATATTCACTATTTACTTTTATCACCTTCACTTGTCTTTTGCCATAGAAGAACTCTAGTAGTTCGAAATATAAGGATTTAAAGTGTGACTTTCTCTGAGCATTTTATCCTTTTCTGCTTTTGTAATTAATGTTAATTTAGTTACATTGTTAATAGTGTTACTTGTGGTATAGCGGAATCTAATGTGTTGCAATAAAACTCTAGCTACAGTAAGTCCTTTTGAGGTTCACCAGTATTTCCTAAGCACATTACAGACTGAGTGGATAGTTTCATAGTCTGGATTTCATGACATTAAAAGTTTAAAATTTTGCATATATTTGAAAAGTGTGCTTACTAGAAGCTTTCCTTATTGAAACTATGCAACCAGAACTAGTGACTTTGATTCACACAATAGAGACTCCCTGGTTTGCAGAATAGTTTTGGCTAAAATATGTAATTTGCTTTGATTTAAGTTAAATTTCCTTTAATAATCTCTGTTGAGTAGGATATTTAGAACACTCTTTATGGTTTCACTTACATTAGATTTACTCAGGACATAAGTTTCTTAAAGCTTTTGTCCACATCATCAGCTGTTAAACAACTGTTGGATCATTCGTAGAAACTGAGTAGGTAGGTGGTTAGGCAGGCAGGCATCCAGGTTGACAAGTGGTCTAGGATAAACTTAAATAAAGTGCTGTCTGCTTTTAATAGCTTGATGCCTTTTTCTATTTCATGATTTTCATTCCAAAAAATGTGCTGCCATAGCTGATTTATCTATTTGTAACAGATGTTTCTACAGTGTTCCTTTAACCTAATGCCTATATTTTTCTTTGTCTTCCCTATGTAGATTTTTTTCACAATCCTTACAATTAATCTGGTAAATACCAGATTTTTTCTCTTTGGGCCTGGAATCTGTTTTGTTTAATTTCAGTAGATAATTAGAATTTGACATTCACAGAACACTAACAATTATATTAAAGCCCATGGTTTTAACCCAAGACCTGATAAAAAAGCAGCTTTCAACAGTATGGTATACAGATTAGTTAATGTACCACTTAATAAAGAAGAATATAAAAAAGATTGCCTGCTTATAATAGAAACAGCCATTTCTAATGGATTCAGAAACACTTAAATTGATCGCAAAAAATAAAAGATTCCTTAAACAAAAGGAAATTAAACAAATTACCACTTTGACTGCCTTATAAAGAAAAACAACTTTAAAAAATTTTTCAAACAGTACAACATTACATTAGCACCTCAGAACATACAGTGTTGGCAAATTATTTAAGTTAAATAAAGCAGATTCCAAACCAAAAGAAGAAAAATCAGGTACATACCAGATCAATTGTAAAGACTGAAAAAATATACATAGGCAAGACCAAGAGAAATAGGAATCACATTGAAGGAACACTGAAGAAATATTCGTTACAAACAGGTAGAAAAATCAGCTGTAGCAGAACATTTCTGAAATGATACTCATGAAATAGAAAAAGGCATCTCTTTATTAAAAGCTGTTCAACATCTGAAGGAACATGACATATGGGAAAAGATTTTCATAAAGAAATATTAATATAAACTCATGATCAGTTGCTCACTGAGCTGCCATTACTCGAAATGATGGTTATTTTTTCTAACCAACAGGTGTTCAATTTTGCTTCTAAACTTGTTTGTCTTGTATATAAATATTGTACTCACGAAGCTGTTGAAAATGAAGTGGCAATATAACTTAAACTTAGGTATTCATTTTTACACTAAATTCCACTCACACAAAAGTAAGATGCATTTTGGGAGAAGCTCTCCCATCTTCAGTTATTTTTAGTGTAAAAATAAATTCATGAATTTCGACATTCTGGAAACAGACAACATTTTGTACAGGTTCATCAATAGGCCACCAGATTCACCGAAATTGCCTTCCTTTTCAATCTAATATGATCCACCGTGCAACAGTCGTGTAACAGTTGACAATGTGAGCGAAGGTCTCACAAAACATATCCTGAATTTTTTAATTCTGAGAGTGAAATGTTAATGTTTTATCATTGTATCAACATTTTAAATGTTTTTAACTCAGAGCGCTTCCTTGTTCATTGGAAGTAAAGCCACAAAAATGTTTTTAGCATTTTAAAATATTTTATTTACTGGAGATTTTAACTTATTTACTGTTACAAATATTTGCTCTATCTTCAAAACTAATGGCAGACCATGAGTAAGATAGGTGTATAAGATGAAGGGAAAATGGCCTCAAATGTTGGTCTGCTGAAATAATGTCAATTGTGAAATAATGCTCCATTACTAAACAAAAGTATAATTACATAAAAGTGGAAAAGACTTTAAATTAAAAAGAGTATAAGACAAAGCATTATGGCCTCTAAACTTTGCATTTAACTATTAGAGGAACTATTTAGGTATATCACAGGAATTATGAAATAAATATATGGGGAAGAAATTATTTAACTTGTGTTGCTTAATTTTTCAATAAAAGTTTAAAAAATTATCTAAGGCATAAATTATGTGAAAAGAAGGCAATAAAAGATACATTTAATCCCCCCCCCCCAAAAAAAAGACAAAATAAAACTGCCCAAATGCTTAATTTTTAAATATATATTTAAAAACTTTTCAATATATAGTTATGTATCACTGTTCTGTAACTTCATAATTACAGTTCAACACTCTCCTGTTAATGTATGAATAAAGAGTTAGCCTTGGAAGTGTACTGGAAGAGAAACTCTTAAGATGTGGCCAGAGAAAGTTAGCTTTACAGTTTGGGGGAAGAATGTTTTACAATTCCAATATAATTTATCAAACAATGATGAATGTAAATGTAATATACAAATTGAATAGTTTTCAGCTTGGAAATGCAAAATTATGTAAAATGTAAATTAATAATGCATTTTTTACCAAGCATAAAGTTTCAAAAAAATAACCAACAAATATACAATAAATTGAATCAAAGATTAATACAAAATTGCATTGGCACAAGTGTTTAAAAAATTTTCCCTCTTGGATAATATGTAAGAGTTTTAATACTGCCCAAAGTGACAATTTTAACTCATTGGCTTTCATATACAAGCCTCTCTACTCATTAAAAAAATTACAAAAGGCAGCTCTGTGCCAATATAGCCAAATACAATTTAATACATTACAATATAAGTTTGAAAACATATAACTTGGATAACAGGGCTTATACTATGGAGAAGGCTATGGGCCTAACAATTTTGAATAGTGGGCCAAAGGCAACTATAACATTCACTATCCCAGTGAAGAAAAGATGAGGGTACATGCAATTCAGAATGGTTATGTCATTCATTAGGCAAGGGAACCAATTAAAACCAATTATTAGCTGGCGAGCCATTCTGATGTGACCAGGTGAACAGGATGAGGAAGGGAAAAGTTATTAGAAAGAAAGGAATTGCATGAAAACTAGCACAGTATATTCAAACAAAATAAACATTTTCATAAGCATTGCTGAGCACTCATAAATTATGTTTTGGACAATGAAATTCTTCTTCGTAGCTCAACTGGCAATAAAAACTAAGCCTAAGGCAATAAGAAAGTAAAAGAGTAATGACATAATTAGCTACTGATTATATCATAGTACCCACCAACGGAAATGGCTATTAAGACAGACTTGTGAATGGGAGAGAGTCTGGAAATTCCCTTTAGGATCATCCTTCATGACAGAGTTTTTCTTTTTCTCCATGATTATCCTCAGTCTTCGTCAGTGTCAAATGCCGCTAAATTAGGCCTATATTGCTTCTTTTCCAAATAAATTTCCTTTCCCAACTTATTACATCTCATATATCACCAGCATCCAGTGCCTGTGATGCTTCACTAATGAAAATCAACATTTCTTTCAGATTTACTTTTGGGGAGGGGGGGTTTCCTTCATGGAGTCTTTCAACCATCCCTTCAAAAGAGATATAACAGATAATAAAATTGGCTGTTTCACTTTGTTGAATATTGTTCCCAATTCTTTGAATGTAAAATAATGTGAATATTATTATTCTTAGAATAATAAATAATAGTGAAGTGATTGTTATCCTCTTACCATTTTCAAGCTTTATTTATGGTATATTTCTTCATTACTATTTTAACTTTTTGGATAATATTTAGTTCAATTATTGAAACACTGAAAATTACAATAAAGAAAATAAACTTGTGAATAATTAGAACAAATGCTTAACTATACATTGTTGTGTTAAGTGTGCCTGCAGCTTGCAACACAAAACCAGTTAAAAATTTAAAAATTATTTGCATAGACCCCCCCCCCCCCCCAGCTGAAAAGTCTCAAGGAGGAAGCAGTTGTGAAAAACAAATATAAAATCCTAATAAAAAAATCATACTGCTATTTTGTGGTGTCACTGTCAGACACGACCGTGATGAAATTGAAGGAAATAGTGTATTACAGTTTATCATTTTCTATACTTAGAACTAAATCTAAAGCTTTAAGCCTAACCGATCCACTTATTCTTAAACCAAAAATGTCTAATATGTAAACCTGACCTATAGGTTACATTTTTAAAAAATTTCTGCTAAGTTAAATAATTGATGAAATCATATAACAATTTATGGTATATTCATCTCACAAATCTTCCATTTGGCACCATTGAATTACTTTAAAATGTTGTTGTTGTTGTAGAATGAAGCCATTAACTTTTGTACTCTCCAATATATTTGATAAATAGATTTGTTAAATGTGGCTGGACATTTCTGAAGGTGATGCTGATCAATCTCTTCTCTCCACTGCCATGGGTGGCTGAGGTCGTTAAGGCGCAGACTTGTGAATGGTAGGTCTGGGGTTCGAATCCTACCAGGACCGTCCCCCCTGACTTAGGTTTTTTCCAGGTTTTCCCCAGTCCTCATAAATGGCAAATGCCAGGGAAGCACCCTAAACTTAGGCCTGGAGTGTTTCCTTAAAAAATCCTTTCCTAATATATAATTTCATTTCATGTAGCATCAGTGTCCACCGCCTGTGGTGCCCCAGTAGTAAAAACGGGCATTAACCATCATTAAAAAAAATCTCTTCTCTAAGATTACATAGTGGGCATTACAGTGAAGAAATTAGTCTATTTCTATTCAAACTCTTTGACACATAATCATGACCATAGTTAATTAGAATGCTGCAATTGCACTTTTATGTATTGCATTTGGTCTTATCAAGATTTTATTTTAGTTTTTGAATTTTTATGAAAATGCTGTGGAGTTTATATTTTGAAAATTAAAGCTAGCCTTTAACAGCATAAAATGTTAAATTTGTCACTGATATTATAAAGGAAATTAAAAAAAAAAGAAATATTTTAACTTTGCCATAATACCTTTTGAATTTTCTCACACTGCTTTCATCACATATATAGAGTTCGTACTACTGTGGGCCATTGATTTTGGCCAGGTTTGACCTTGATTGCACCATTTTTCTTGCTGCTATAGCAATGTAAACCTGGCCATTTAACTAGTAGTGTGCACCGAGGAGAAACAAAGAGCAGTGACCCGATTTCTCTGATTGGGAGGTTATTAGAGGCTATAATTCATCGGAGGCTTTCAGCACTACAGGGGGCAATGCTCTACTGCATAGAAGTATGTATAAGCATAAGGACAAGCATAACATGCAAAGAGGGAGCAGGTGTTAGCCTAAAAAATATATTCCAACATCTGTCAATCTCCATCTCTGACGAGAAGATTCAGTAACTCAAAAAATAGTACTGATAAACTAGTGAGCAGCCATTGATGAGCAGCATGTTCTCTGCAGATTCATAATGGTTCTAGTCTCAAATCATCCATGACAAGCTTGACTTCCATTAGAGTCTTTGCAAGATGGGCAACAAGAGAGCTTACTGCGGAGCACAAGTGTGTTGAGATCTCCAGCATCTGACTGCTACAACAGGTAGAGAATTTTTGAGCAAAATAGTCACAGGGGACTAAATATGGGTCCATAACTATGAGAATGCAAATGCCAGAGTATGTAGTGGATACATCTGGAATCACCAACAAAGAAGAAATTCAAGACTTTTATGTTTCATGGGAAAGGTGAATACTAATTATTTTTTGGCTATACTGGAAGATTATCTGGAAAAAGGGTGTATGATCAACAGTGCAAGATATGTTGATATACTGGCCAACAGTCAGAAGGCAAAAATTTGCTGAGGCCTAATGTTGAAGAAATTGTTGTTGCATGACAATGCAATGTCACAAAGGCCAACCAAACTGTTAAAACCATTAACCATTTGAATTCTGAGTTGTTGAAGCACCTGCCCACAGCTCAGACCTTACCTCTTCAGATTATCATCTCTTTGAACTGCTCTAAGATGCTTTTAGGTTGTCAGTTTTCTGTGGATGAAGAATGAGGGAAGTGGTGCATAAATGGTTTCACTACCAACCACAAAAATCTTCTTGGAGGGAATAAGCAAACTTGTGGACCACTTGTTCAACCCCTACTTTTGTATAAACAAATTGGAAAAACAAGAACAAATAAATATTGACTTTCCCCCTTTTTGGCAAGATGATCAGCAGTTTCATTTCCATTCAAACCACATTGTAATGGTATTTTTTGAAAACTATCCCTTTGTTAATTAAAGTGAAGTATGCTTTTTTCAGCATTAAAAGATATTTCAAATTTTAGGTGACTTTGTTTGCTAATAGCAGCTGCAGCTGCTATAGAATCAGAGAATATATCTACTTGCTTTTTAGAAATAACAAAGCCAATATTGATTATTTAAAATTGCTGTAAGATAATTTCAATATCTCCATTAAAATTGGAAGTGCCATAACTGAAGGATTTATCAAATGAAAAAAGTTGGCATGTAGCTCAAGCATCTGTTGCATTTGATGAGGCAGTAGGATTCCGTCAGTAAAAATATGGAGCCATTCTTCAATGGAGATCTATTATTTTTTAACTTTTTTCTGACCAAGATAAGGTTTGCATGAATGCACACAAGAATAAATTTTTAATAAAAAGTTGTAAACAAATTTTTAGAATAAACAAATCAAATGCTATGCATTCCATATAAATGATTTCGTATAATGGGTATGAATATTTAATTATAGATGAAACAATATCGTGTTTGAACTCTGTTGGTGTTTTATAGTTTATTAGTCCAGATAACAAAGAAACCTCTTGCCCCAAGAAAAAGTCTTGCTGCCCTAATATTCCTTATAGCATATTTTTGGGGTGTCAAAGCAAACAGTTGGATCAGTTATTTCAGCTTCCTTTGGTTTACAATTTATGGATTATGCATGTTTTCACTTTTGGCAATGTAGCTTAGCACCTCATACAGTTCAAAACTCTTTAATAACATAGAAGTTGCTACTAGGTTCATAATATGTCTTTTAATGTAGAGTGATTCAGCCAGGGGACAACTCTCTTGCACTTGAGATAAACTTTCCAACTCACTGCATTGGCTTATGCCAGTAATGTGTCCAATTTGACATAATTTCTAGTAATTAATTAATATTTTATGTGAGAAACCTTAAGAATAGGCTACTTTTGAGAAACAAACGTAAAATTTCTCTGAAATTTGCTAAAAAGGGTTTACAGTGATGAAACATTCATTAATAAAATTAATTTTGCTTTAGAAAAATATTAAAGAGTTTTAAATAGGAAAAGATAAGTGTGGTTTAAAAATAATAAATACAACATTGGAAGCATTCAATTAAGATGTATATATAACTTCTATTTTATTAATATCCATGTCACCCAAATTGAAAACTGATTTATTTAGTTACTTAGTTAAAAACAGTTAAATTTTTGGGTTTTTCTTTATTAATTCAATGGAACTCAGTCATGTAATAGTGTTTATAATAAAATTGATTTAAGTGCATTTTTGTAAATCTAGAAGAAAAAGAGAGGGATTAGACAAATTCTTAAGTTGCTTAAACAATTTTTTTTTTAATTATCTGATAATGTTGCAAAATAGGCATGAATAATTGTTAAACCAACTGCTTCAATTTAATTACAGTTTAAGCAGTCATTTTAGAACATCTGAAGTACCATCACATGAGAGCAGTGCTTCAAAAGACCCATATGAATTTATTGCAAGTCCTGCTAAAGATCAGATACCATCAGAAAACAGTGAAAACCTGAGTGAATCTTCAGAAGACAGCGGTTCATACTTTGAGAGGCAAAGGAAGAATTTGCAGATGGCCAGGTAGTACTAATTTGATAGTAGCATATCTCAGATTCTGTGTGTGTCTGAGAACAAAAGCTCTTGACATATTTATATTTTTAATTTATATGAGGTGCACTTCAAAAGTAAGGCCAATCACTCATAAAACAAAGCCGGCAAAGTTTGAACGAATCACGCATGTGCAGAAACTTCAGCTGATTCATTAGCTTACAATTGGGCATATTTTTACCAGTTTACTGTTGTTCACCCTTATGAGACATAGGTTTATAATGATTGCGAGAATAAGCTAAGCACAATCTCACCACTTGTGAAGTTTGTTCGCTGAATTCAATGGGAAGGAAATTTTTTGCATATTATGATGGGGGAGGGGGGATGAATCATCATCAGCACAGGAGATTATGACCACTGATTTCCGGGATCCAAAAGTATGTCCTTGTGAATTTCATGGTGCTAGGAACAATAATTAAGTGCAAGTGTGAAACACAACCTGAGGTGTACCATTCAGAATTGGAGATGTGGGAAGCAGTCGTCAGCAATTGGTTTACTTCATGACAGTGTATATCCACGCACCACTGTCAGAACAATTCAGGAATTTATACGGGGACATCCACAATACAGCCCAGACCTCACATGTAATTTCCTTGTTTTCCCTCAGAGTTAAAAGCGGCAATGCTAAAAGGTTCAGTTCCCATTTGGCAGATTTTTATGCACAGGACAGCCAAAAGCTTGTAAAGTGTTAAAGGAATGAAGACTATAAAGGGGGCATGTACAATATATGCAAAAGTAATAGTAATTTTTTTTTAATAATATAATGAGAATCCAGAATATATCAGTAGGTTGTGAGTTTATCTCCACAGAATCTGGAGCTCATGTTTTATTTAATTTGACTCTTTAGCAAATAAAATTATAAAAATCAAATAATATATCAATAAAATGTGCTTATAGTTATAAAGGTCCAGTCTAGCATTAATTTTTGTCAACATTTGAATAGGTAAAGGTTGAAATTAAAGTACTTTATGGGATATACTATTTTGTTTTTCATTTAAACTGTTCGGTAACAAATTAAAGATACTGAAGCATAATAAACTATAACACTAATTAAATGTTCAATTAATAACAAAATTTTAAAATCAAATGAAATTGGTTTAACTGGTTTCACATAATAATTATATTTTACTTAGTATTTTTTGGTTTGGAACTTTAAATTATAAAGTCAATTTGTGTATCTGACATCTTGCCAAAAAACTTTCAAATGCCCGCCATATTGATTATTGATTTCTAGTGCACATGGTGTTTAGACCAAAGAAGCTATAAAGACATTTCAGTGAGCTGCTCTGATTAATTTACATAAAAACAATTGCTCATAGGTATGATAAAATTAAAGTGATAAAACAAAAAAGATAAAATTATTGTGATAGGCAGCTGTGATTGATTAGAATTCTATACTGGATTGCTATTGATTGACGAGCTAATGTCAGTTTAATTTTAATTGCTATGAATGACTGACCCTTACTTTAGAAATGTGCCTGGTACTAGTGAAATGAAAGAACATTCATGCTGATTAATAATTTGTCAGTCAAACTATTTAAAAACACTCTTTCTGGCTTCACTTACTAGAGATTTATTCAGGACATGACCCTTGTCCACATCTTCAGCTGTTAACGTCCACAAAACATATCCTGTTACTCTAGTTACTCCAATTACCATTTTTCTTTAGCTAATATCTTTCTTTGATCAATCCAGTCACCATTAGAACTCTTCTCATGCCCAAGTAATCCACTTTTTTTTTACTACTATCTCATGTCCCTCAAACCATAATTTCTCATTCTTTCTCAATTTATAACCCTTCTTGAAAACTATACATTTTTTTGACTTATTATAATATTTTTAGACACCATTTTTACAATAATTATTTACCACTTCTATCATTCTTATTAAACCTCTGTTCGAAATAGAGCCAACAACTAAATCATCTGCATATTATAAAGCTGGTATTTCTTTACTGTTGCGTGTAAATGTTCTCTTTGAATTCTCCTATATTATCAATAAAAAGATGAAATAATACTAGGCTCTAAGAAATGTGCTTGAGAATAAAATTGTCAGATAGTAAAAGCAGGATGAAATGAGTAGGGGAGGATATGGGGCTAGGTATCTAATATTAGTTAAACAGGATCTTTATACACCAATAAACAGGTGTTAGCGTGTATAAGGCCCTAAGGAATAAGCAACTCTCAAGGATAGAAATTTGGCAGAATGGGTTTAATTAAAAAAAAAGGGAGGTTTATTACTGTAGGAAATATAACGTAATAGTGTATTGAATGTATAAATTACCTTTAATGTTGTGTTTTGTTTTTGGTTGGATCAAAGTCCGGTCCCCTGGATATTCTAGTAGGTAGCTGCTAATGAACTGGACTGGGGGGCTGAGCCAGTCAAATTGGAATAAATTTTGACTGGATTCAGTGCCTTCTGGAATTGTCGAAGGCACTGTTCCTAATTGTTATATTTAAAAATAATGTTTTTTTTTATTTGCATTTATTTTGTATTTAAAAAAATGTATGTGGTTTTTGAGAAATAAATACTACTACTACTAATACTGGGCTCAGTTTGCAGCCTTGCCTTACCCCCTGTTAAACTCAAACATTCAGTTACTTCATCACTTGAACATTTAACACAAATTTATTCCACTGAAGCCTGTCCTAGTGTTATATAAGTGCAGTTAATGCGAACAAGTGGAATACATTAGTGTAGGATATATTACCACTCCATTGTCTACAGCTTGGCATGTACAAAATTGACTATCCAAATAAATTTTTACATTACATTTATAAATGTCTTACTCACCCTGTTTGTTCTTAATTAACACATAATGCTTGCCCACCTATTGTATCCAAAGCGTTCTTCAAGTCTATAAATATCATATGAACTCTGCCTCTTTTAATACTTAAGTTCTTTTTCCTTTCCTAAACCCCCTTGGAACTCAGATACTTTCTTCTCCTTTTCTACCCATTCCTCCAAAATTACAGTAAAGACTTTTTCTAACTTAATTTTATTATGAGGATTTTTTAATTTACCACTTGCAAATATGTCACAGTGTGATAATCATGGATTAAAGAGCTCAGAGGATGTTCATCAAAATCCAGTGGTCTTTCTGAATGTAGCATCAAAATTACTCTCTTTGAAACAGCAGAACCATTTTCTTGCTGTGCTTTCTCCATTGGCATTCTGTTTCAATCTGCCTCTTCTGCCTTTGCTTCTTTATTAAACTGAAAAAGAATATGTCCACTTGACACTACGTCTTCTTTAGCTCACAGATAAAGCACTTTCTTTAAATCTGCAAAATTAAGCTTAGTTGCAAGCATAACACGGCTCTTCATTCCAACATGTGCTAGATTCACAGAAATTTTTCTTAAGCCTGAAGCGCACACTGTGCGTACCTAACGGATTGAAAGGCATCGAGTTTTGTACACATTTGAAAGTTTTTTCCAATTAACTTCATGTTAAATAATATTGTAAATGTTTTGCAATCATTGCACGATTGTTGTATGTTTATGTGTGTGTAATAACAATAATTATTTTACTTAGTGTGTTATGGTGAAGCAGAGTAGCCAATGTATGTCTTTACAAACAATGCAGCCAAAAGAAGTTTCTAATTCGTAAAATACCTAAACCTAAACTAAACTAAAACTTCACGAATCATTTAAACTACTGGGTACACTTCCAAATCTCTTTCACCAGTTCTTGATAGGGTCCGCTGAGTGGTTTTTACCGTCCTAATGCCACAAGAATTCACAAATGTGGACATCCATTCTGTCCCATCTCTAATACACCCTAGAATGGAGAGCGGCATTACACTCTGTGCATATTATTGCTACCCTCAGCAGATCCTCATTAAACAAAAATTGTAAGTAAGCCTCTTCATCTAAATACATTAGTGATAGATTCATTTTGAACAACCCATATCAGTATTAGTAATACTGGGCTTAATGATTTTCTGACTTTGCTCAAAAGAGTAAATTGCAGGACACAATAACATTTTTACTTGGTCAAGATATATAGATAACATAGGAATACGGTGTGATTTTAAAACTGCGCGCTCCTTAATTGCTTTCAGATACTGTTACATATATATGTTGTGCAGATTCTGGGGTGTTCCTGCAACAGTTAACTGCATTCCAAGAATCGATGTCTTTCAGCCCATCTGCTGGTGATGTGAGCATTTGCATGAGCACAATTTCTCCTTCAGACTTATAAAAATTCCTATGATTCTCTAGTCACGATTCTCAGTACAACACTCCAAATAACAGACAAATGGTAAACAATATCCTAGCAAAACAGTGATGGGATGACAAATAAAAATGCTATAAATTTATGCGTCAACCTAATGTGATAATGTAAAAGTTAATGTACTCAACGTTTCTGGCATTTTTCCAATTTCAAATTAGCTTATGATAAGGTAGAGGTTCCTAAACTATGTTTGATGATTCATTGTGTGGATTGTTCTTCCAGAGACCTAGAGCTTGATTTTGCTCATGATGTCTGAAGTTCAACTATTCTCAGGTCACTAGTCCCTTATCATTAGTAATTAATGTTGTGCAGATCTTTCCATTTTTATTTATTCTTTCATTCAAAAAATGTTGCTATATGGATGCTTCTATAATAGAATAAGTAGAGTTCCTGTCAAAAAGAGCTATGTGTAGTCCTCTCAAAATGATTAAGGTTTCTTAGGCATTATTGCAGCTGAACATTGGCAACTTGTTACACATTCAGCAGTGACTCATTTGTTCTTCACACACACCTTGGCATATGCTAAATTTGTTAGCGGGAGGTCTTGAGCCAGTACTGTCCCTCATGACTGAGGCTTGTTCCAGGTTTTCCTATTACTCATAAATGGCAAAAATGTCCTAAACTTAGGTCTGGAACATTTCCTTCATTTAAAAAAAAAATCCTTTCCCAATTTATTATTTTATCTCGTGTGTTATTAGTGTCCATCACTTGTGGTGCCTCAGTAGTAAGAATGGGCATTAAACACTATATATATAAAGAGGACAACAACACAATCACTTCCCAATAATTGCAAACAACCTTCTTTAGAAAGTTGCTGTACTGTTGTGTTAAAAAGACATCAGTTTTATTTATTTTACTGTCAATAGACTTGGTTGTGCCTGACATAATCACAGTCAAGAGCATAATGTGAAAAAAGTAATAGATAAGTTCAACAGAGATTTTATAATGTTCAATTAATTTTTTTGGAGAATAAAGATAAAAAACATATTGCAAATAAATCAAATAGTTGTAGATAAATATATAGGTAAATAATTAATATCAATGTATGATTGAAACTACACACTTTTTATTGCTATACTTATTTGTTTATAATATGTGAACTAGTTTCACGAATCCTTTGTTCGCATCATCAGCTAATTGTCGACTGCTGGATAATTCGTGCTGTAGGAATGTGTATTCTGCTCTGGTGGTGGTGTGATGAATTTTAAGTGTATGTTTTCATCCCCAGAAGTGTGAAGTACATTAAACTGTCTTAGTATTTGTAAATGTAGATATTCACTATGCCATGTTTTTTTGTCCAGAATTGAGATACTATTTCTCCATTTGCTTGTGTTTAATGTTCCTGAAATGTTCTTTTAACCATGTGCCATGTTTCTCTTTGTTTTTCCAATATAGCTTTTTTTCACATTCTGCACACTTATTTTGTAAATACCTGTTTTTTTCTTCTGTGGAATACTGTCATTAGCATTATCTATCAGGAAATTTTTAACATTAAATATGCTTACAGGTGCCAACCTGATATTACAATCTTTAAGAAAATTTTGTAATTTTTTTGTATTCCATGGTTGATATGTAAATTTTTTAAAAATTAGCTTATGTTTTTCTGCTCAAAGTGTTGTGGTTTCTTTAATATGGTTTTGCCTCTTGAATTTCTGTACTTTTTGTATACTAGTTCTTTCTTAAAATCACTTTTAACTGCTGTCCTTTCTATTTGTTTGTATTCTTCTTTGCTAATTTGTAGGTTAACTAGACAGTGTATTAAACTGTTGATAACTGCATGTTTGTGGGGTTAAAACTGTCATTTTTGATGTGATTGTCTGCATGTATATTCTCTCTGGATATTACAAATTCCAGGCTTCCTTATTTAAATGTCCAAGAATGGTAATATCTATTTCTGTTTTGTGTATGAAATGTTTTTATCTTGTATATTCAGAAGTTTATGGCATCATCAATGAGTTTTTGTTAATTATTGCAAATACATTGTCAACATATCTGTACCATATTTTAAATATGTATGGGAATGCTAAGTTGATGTGTGTTTCAAATCTGCTCATGAAGAGGTTAGCTAGAAATGGAGATAAGAGGCTGCCCATAATAAGTCCTAATTGTTGTTTATAAAATTTGCCCTTGAAAGAAAAGTGGAATTGGTTAATGCATATTTCAGTGAGTTTAATGTGTTAGTTTTTGTGTGCATCATTAATTCCATTTGTTCTTAGCCAATCATGCAGATAAATTAGGAGTTTATCCTTATGTGTGCTTGGAAACAGCAATTCTATGTCAAAAGATATTAATGTGTCAAAAGGTTGTAATTTTATGTCCTTAATTTTTTCTATTAATTGAAATGAACTGTTTATACTCCTGCTTTGAAATTTTGGTAGTGTCTTGAATTTATCATCTAGCTGTTTTGCTAAATAGTATGAATGTGTATTTATATTGTTAATGATGGGTCACATACCATTTCCAGTCTTGTGAATTTTTGGTGAGCTATATATTTTTGCTATTGTACGGTTGCTCTGTTTTATTTTGTTTCCTTTGGGATAACTGCATGTTTTAAGAGCCTCATTGACTGAATTAATACATCCCTTCAATGGTTCTGAACATATTCTTTCTTTAGCAATTCTTGCATCCTTTTATTATAGTCTTTTTTATATATTATCTTTGTCAACTTTTGTATAAACTACATCTTCTTTAACATTTAATGATTTATTGTGTTCCTATATGTATTGTTTACTGATGTTTTATTTTTATTTCTTTTGAAACCTTTTGTGATCTGTTTTTCTTTTTCTTTATTGTATAATCCTTCAATTGCCACTTCTAACCCTACCAAATAATCTTCTACTTTATTGGAGTATCGGACACTAGTTTTTAGCCTATATTAAAAATAATAATTATTCTTTCTTGAAACTTTCTTTTGATAGATTTTTTCACATAATTATGTTTAGGTTCTGGATTTTTAATTCTAAGGTTTTTGGTTTAGATTTCTAAACTTTCTTTTCTGATTGCTGACTTGTTTACCTGATATTATATAAGTTCTAAAACTGTTCTGATTACGTTACCCCTAACATCTTTGAAATCTTTAAGTCTTTTTCATATAGTTTGTTTTTTTTTTCCTCTCTTTTTTATGTAGTAGTATTTATTTCTCATGCATCTCTTATAGATGTTGTTAAAATACAAAATAGGCACAAATAATAATAAAAAAAACATTACTTTTAAATATAACAATTAGGAACAGGGCCTTCCGCAATTCCAGAAGGCACTGAATCCAATCAAAATTTGTTCCAATTTGATTGGCTCAGCCCCCCAGTCCCCAGTTAATCAGCAGCTACCTACTGGAATATCCAGGGGATGGGGGCTTTGATCCAACCAAAAACAAAACACAACATTAAAAGTAATTTATACATTCAATACACTATTAAGTTATATTTCCTACAATACTAAACCTTCCTTCCTTTTTTAATTAAACCCATTCGGCCAAATTTCTATCCTTGAGAGTTGATTATTCCTTAGGGCCTAACACTAACACACTAGTTATTGGTGTATAAGGATCCTATTTAACTAATATTAGATAACTAGCCCCATACCCTCCCATACTCATTTCATCCTCATTTCACTATCTGACAATATAATTCTCATGCACATTTCCTAAGTATTTTACACCCATAACCATTTTTGTCTTACCTGCCTATGTATTTCCCTAGTTCCTAATTTTAAATTTAAAATCCTTCTACCTCTTATTTCATCTTATAGGTTTTCCCATTTTCGTAATAGGAACTGTTCCCTCCAAAACTTGGTTTGCTTACATTCTAGTATACAATGCCAATTACTATCTGGTTCTGCATACATAGGCCATTTCCCCTGTATCCATTTTTTAATTCACTTAAATATTTTATTCCTGTTCTAAACCATGCCAACCCTTCCCTTCCTACCTTATAACAAATTAGTTTGAGATCTTTATTTGCCAGTTTTGTGTAATGCATTATGTTTTCTATTTGTATTACTTTTTTCTCAGTGACTAATTGTTTGTGACTGTAATGTTTATACTTAACGGCTCTCCATGTGAGATTTGGGCATATTTTATGTTTTAGGCACAGATTTAGGCACAGCGAATGTCCGCTGAAATTAATCTGCTTCTTTCTTTTAAGTTTATATGTTCTTTAATGTCTTTTTTCAAAGTTATGAAAGTTGCAATGGAAGTTATTAAGGATGTTGTATCTTTCATAGGTATCTTCCATCTTAGAATAATTACTAATGAATTTATCCATATTGTCTTTACTAGAGTGTTCAATCAGGTTTAGGAAAGGAAAAAGAGCAGTTCAAATTTTTTATAATTAGACATTAGTCGATAAATATCTTAATAACAAAAGAGTAGAATATATTTGTTGGTTTTGGATTTAGAAAAAGCTTCAACACAATTTCTAAAGAAATACTTTGGATCAAATTGATAAAGAAAGGAGTAAGCTAGGATTTTATAAAGATGATTCAAAATATTTAAAGGAAAACAAATTTTGTATTAAATATGAAAGGGAGAGGGTTACAGATAAAATATCAAGCAATGTAGGTCTAAGAAGAGGATGTAAACCAAGCCCAGTTCTTTCACTTTATTTATAATTTAATTTATGATAATATTGTAGAATAAATTAGTAAAGTTAATGTACATTTGCCAACTATAAATAATATAGAGATACTGGCCGGCTTGTTTCAGATGATTTGGTAACTGGTTCTTGAACAAGTATAGTATTAAAACGATCACTAGAAGCTGTAGGCACATTTTGTAGAAAATGGGTTCTCAATGTAATTAAAAATAAATTTTAAGATTATGGTGATGAAAAAAGACTTCAAATTGGGGGGGGGGGGAATAGGAGGGTGGGAGGACACAGAAATTGAACTTGTGAAGAAAATGGATTATTTGGGTGTTTCATTTTCAAGTAATGGGGAATGGAGCGATCAAAAAAGAAAAGCAGTAGCAGAAGGAAAACTAGCCATAAAGTGTAGTCAGATCTTGTGTAAATAAAATACCAAATATGCAAGTAAAATGGTTGGAGAGAATATATGGTTCAATAGTGGAGAGCAGAATGATGTATGGAATAGAAATTTGGGGGCCAGACAAAGGATGGAAAGGGATAAATGCAATAAATAGACTACTTTGAAAAATTGTCCTAAGCCTATCTAGATCTTCACCTAACATGTTGCTCTAATGGAACTAGGAAGATTGGGCAATAAAAGCAAGGTTATAGAAAGAGTATTCAAATATTGGTATAGAATAAGGAGACTAGAAGAGTAGAATATCATCAATCATTGTTTGGTAGCACAAGGGAAAATTAAGGGGAGAGACACATGGATATCTAAAATCCAAAATAATATTCAAGAAGTGGGTATGGGGATCAATATGGTTTGAGGGAGAAAGATTCGAAAGAGATAATAAGATTGGAGTTTTTTTTTTTTTTTTTTTTTTTTTGATAGTGTTAAACACCCATTTTTACTACTGAGGCACCACAGGCGGTGAACACTGGTGATAAATGAAATGATATATTGGGAAAGGATTTTTAAGGAAGGAAACATTCCAAGCCTAAGTTTAGGGTACCTCCCCGGCATTTGCCAGTTATGAGGACTGAGGAAAACCTGGGAAAAACCTCAGCCAGGGAGGACTGTCCTGGCGGGATTCGAACCCCAGACCTCCCGCTCACGAGTCTGCTCCTTAACGACCTTGGCCACCGGTGGCGGTTATTGAGGAAATTGAAAAACATGGAACAAATCTTAATGGGGGAAAAAAAAAAATCTCTGAAGTTATATAGTATTCTAAAAAAATGTCTGGAGATAAAAAACATTTTGAAATCTGTGATAAGGCAGGAAGGGGAGGACTGGCATGGTTCTGAACAGGAGTAATATACTTATGTAGAATAAAAAATAATTATATTAAAGGGATATGTCCTATGTGTGAAGAACCAGATAGTACTTGGCATTGTAATTTAGAATGTAAGGAAACCAAGTTTTGGAGGAAACAGTTCCTATTACAAAAGTAGGAAATTTTACCAAATGAAATAAGAGGCAGAAAAATTTTAAATTTAAAATCAGACAAAAATATTAAGGAACTGGGAAAGTATATTGGCCCAGTGAGACAAAAATGGTTATGGAAGGTGGGTAAGATAAATAAAAATAACAATGCTGACAATTGCGCTATTTAGAATGAATATAGATCCACATTATATACTCAAGCTGGGGTTAATTGTAATGGAATAAGGAAGGAATGCAACTCCATAAATTCAGGGTAAGCAAAATGGAAATTTAAAAGTTTGTTAATAGTAGTAAGTTTATATGAACTGAGAACTGGAAAGGAAAATAGGTTACTTTGATTTTAATATGTTTACTTGTTTGTGTATACGGTTCAAAGGAATAAGCAACTCTCAAGAATAGAAATTTAGTTGAATGGGTTTAATTGGAAATGTAGGAAGGCTCATTATTGCTTGAAATGTAATTTAACATTGTATTGAATGTATAAATTATTTATAGTATTGTGTTCTTTGGTGGGATTTAGAGCCTGGTACCCTGGATATTCCAGTAGGTAGCTGCTGATGAACTGGGGACTGGGGGGGCTGAGCCAATCAAATTGAAATAAATTGGAGTTAGTGCCTTCTGGAATTGCTAAAGGAACTGATCTTACTAGCTATATTTAATTTGTTTTTCCCTTTGCTTGTGTTCATTTTGTGAAATTTTTTTTGTATGTTGATATATGAGAAATAAAACTCATATTCATTCATAAAGACAAATAGAATAGTTGTAATCGAATTAATATGTACAAACATTTACAGTGGAAATTGTACCGTACAATAAATGTCAGGTTAGTAGTTATATATAACAAACATAAAATGTCATAAGGACAAAGATAAAATAGTTGTCAGCAAGATATTTATAAATAAATACTCTGCAAACTCTCTTCTAGAAATACAAGTACTTAACCAGATATTTTCTTAATTTTTAAAATTTGTGACCATTATTTCATTTGAAATACCTATTGCAGCAGTCTGTTATATATGTTGGTTATAAGGATCATTATTTGTAGTTGCTTTATTTGTACATGATCTATGAAAATTGTTAAGGTTTTAAATTTCATTTACATGATAATTTTCATCATGGAGGAACAGTTGACTATTTCCATTAATTAGAAGTACTAATTTAAATGTACAAATGCAGCGGAAAGATGGTTAGGATTTCTTGATTTATAAATGTTTCTTTGCAGCGGCGCTCCTTACTCCTTTTGCAATATGAAGAATCTGTTCATATTTTTATTTGTCCCCCACATTTCAATATTTACATGACTAGTGAACTGGCCAATTAGGTATAAACCAGAGCTTAGTTTATTGCAAATTATTCAGTAGGAGTAACCTAAGATAAAAGTTAATCTAAATGCCGTAACATTTGACTTATGAGCTGGCAGAATGTTGCTGTGACATTGCCCAAGGCTATGTAATGCATGTTCAGATTGTTAGTTTGAGGAAGGCTTTGTCAGTGAGTGATTGTGCATTCATGTGTTATTCGTTGCTTTATTGTACGTGTACTAGTTGTTCTATGCTAGTTATGCCATTACATATATATGCTCTTGAAGAACTTTTAAAAATTTAATGAAGGAATGAATCATACTTCCAAAGCTGTCAAATGTTCTGTCTTATTGGAATCACATAATGATGAATTTCATTGTAAAATTAATTTGAACATTGAATATTATGAACATAAAGTAATTTATATTTTGTATTTTTACAGATTAAAACAGATGACTGAAAACTTGCCTAATAGTGTAACAGAGAAAGAGCATGCTCAAAGGTAGTATTTCCATTTACAGATTTTATTTAATTAGCTTCTGTATTTATTTGCAGACTGGACCTCATTTTCAACCTTAATTTTTCACCAAAATGCAGGGGCATATAATAAATTATCACTAATGATAAGAATACATGGATAAGAGGAGGGTAGTTTTATCATCACTCTTATTGTAATTTCATTCCATTTTAAAATAAATGCAACTTTAATATAAAACATTGCCAGAAATTGATCTGAACAATAAAAATCTGAATGTGGCTGTATTAAGATCAGAGTATGCACAGGAGATCGGGATTGGACATCGTTTAGCTGGACAGAAAACTCACAATGCTGCTATAAATATATATTTGTATGAAATATGTACAAGTACATATTAAACTTAGGTATTCAATTTTTTTACAAGTGGAGTTTAATGTAAAAAAATTGAGTACCTAAGTTTAGGATATATTACCACTCCATTTGTCAACAGCTTTGTAAGTACAATATTTATGTAATGTACAAGTACCTTTAATTTATTCTTGGCAATTAAGAAAGAGCCAATTATCTACATAAAATAGTTTAACGAAATTATCCCTTGCCATATTTTATTTTTAATAGTTTTTACCCCATGTGGTGGGCACTGGTGATACATGAAATGAAATGATAAATTAGGAAAGAAGTTTTTTTAAGGAAGGAAGCATTCCAGCCAGGCCTAAGTTTAGGTACATCCCCTGCATTTGTCATTAATGAGGACTGAGGAAAATGTGGGAAAAACCTCAATTGAAAATGGTCCTGGTGGGAATTGAACTACAGACATCCCATTTCATGAGTCTGTGGCTTAGCGACCTCAGACACACTTGGCGGCTGTACATTCTTTTTTATGTGCTGCCAAACTACTGTCCAAGCTATTGATACATTACATAAACAATGCGCCAATATAAAAAGAGAGCACTGTCTAAGTGTTGTTGGACTACTTAAATACTGCAATTGTAATTTTCAAAGAATTTAGCAAGATAAGTTTTTCCTTGAAGGCAAAAGAGAGAATTTCTTCTAAAATGAAATATGGAGGGTTCATTATTAAAAATCTAGAGATATCCAGTATATGATGGAGTCCTATTTGTGATTAAATACAATATGATAATTGGAGGGCTCCAATGCTGAGCCATTCTAAATGGTTTTGATAATAAAGCTTGTAATAAAGTATATTATGCAATATTATTATTGTTAAGAGTACATATATTAATAAATTGCTATTTAATTTTTTATAGTTCTGTTTATTAAATAGAAAGATTCTTAACAGTGAAGTTATTTTAAATTCTGATAAGAAAGGCAGTACATTATTAAAATTGCATTAAAAAGATTTCAGGAAAGAATAGAAAAATTAAAATGAAAAATTGCACAGTGAAGCCATTCATATAATTGATAATTATTGTATGATTTAGTTGAACTATATACTGTTAATGCTTGAGTTCAATTTTAACCTGGCTGATGATGAGAACCAAATGTTCTGGAAACCAGTTCTATACATAGTGAAAAGTAAGTGAAGTATTAAGAGTGTGTAGTTCAACTAAATCATACAATAATATCAAATATAGAAAAATTAATGTAAAAAAACACCAAAGATAGAAACGCATGAAAGACACACTCACCTTGAAATAAAAAAACAAATTTTTAAAAAAATTTATATACCATCCTTTGGCATATAATAAATTCAGAAAGATATTCAAGGAACATAATATTATCTTGGCTCCTCTGCATAACAAATTTAACGTAAATATATTATTAAAAACCACACAGATCAAGTATATATAAAATTTATTGCAAAGAGTGTGACCAAGTTCATATAGGACAATCAAAGCAAAATTTGAACTTAAAGATCAAAGAGCACATTAGAAGCACAAAATGCAAAGAAACAAAAATCTACAGTGGATGCATATTTTTGGTCAAAAACGATTAAATAGAGAAACCAAACCATTAAAAACAGCAACTAATAATGTAGAATTAATTGCGTGGGAAAAAATCTTCATATTCAGGGTAAATCTGAACTCTACTAGCAAACTTTCATGAGTTGTTCAGGGTAAATTATTGCCACCTTGTGTTGTTTTATTTATGTGTAAATGCATATATGTGAAAATATTTTATGTAAATGCCCATGTAAACTATTTAAAGTTGTTGGAAATTTTTCAGTTCTCCATTTAGTATCTCTGACGATGATGAAGAAGAGCAGAGAAACAAATTCAGGTAATAAATATGTTAAACAAATTCAGGTAATAAATATGTTAAACAAATTATTTGTGTTTAAAGTTCTGCAATGATAATGCCTTTCATTCTAGTTGGTCCTAGTGGTGTAGTAGTAACCATACCTGCCTCCTAAACCCAAGATTGCGGGTTCAATCCTGGCCAGGATTGATGGATTTTTTTGGGCGTAAAAATCCTAATTATGGCTTCCTTCAGAAGGGAAGTAAAGCCATGGGTCCCATGTCGCACATTTATGGCATGTAAAAGAACCTCAAGCCTGAAAGAGGAGGCCTCTGAGAAAAATTTATCATCCATTTCACACCCTGAATTGAATGGGATGCTGATGACCTGAGATGTTAAAGACCATCCATAAATAAACCAAATTAACAACCTTTCATTGTACTCTTGTTTAATATTTAAAGTTTTTGCTTGCTTCAGATATGTAGTAGGTATTTATAATAGGGTTTTCAGAATAGTTATGAGATGCTAATTTCAATAGAAACTTTTATTTCTCCTGAATTTTCTTATTGAAAATAAAATGTGATTTGTTTGCATTTGGCCTCCAACAAAATCTTATTAACAGTGAACTTAAATTTTTCAGTTCATAACAATTGATACCAATGATGATAGACAGAAGCAAGCAAAGAGTTAAAAGTTTTCATTTGTATGCAAAATATTTGTAAGTGTCTGTGCCTCTCTACTTTTCACTGTGCAGAGAGTGGCAAAAATGATCAAGCAACGGCCTATTAATCAGAGATGACCTGCCAGAGATCATTAGCTACACTGAAGGTCACAATTGTTGGAATGACTTAGCATGTTGGAATGTTGTTGCAGTAGGCTGTGAAAGTTAAATGTAATATTCCAATAATAGCCTCGATCCTAAGTTTATTTTAATATTAATAATAATTTACTTAAATGTAAATTGGAACTTAACACAGTGAAGCCAATCATATTAATGGATATCATTGTATGATTCAGTTGAACTACACACTCTTAAAGCTTCACTTACTTTTCATAAATGTATGGAACCGGTTTTGAGAACATTTTGTTCCCATCTTCAGCCATGCTAAGGTTCAACTGTCGGATCATTCGTTGAGCTGTGGGAATGTATATTCTGCTCTGGTGGCGGTGTGATAAACTTGTAGTTTATGTTTTCATCCCCGACAATGTCGAAGTTCATTATGCTGTTTTTGTATTTGTAGATGTAGATTTTCTCCCAGGTTGCTAATTCCGTAGGTCCTTGTACTGATTTTAATAATTTTGTTTTATTTATTATGTCGTGATTTTGTGTCCAAAAATGATATGCTACTGCTGATTTCTCTATTTGCTTGTACTTTATGTTCCTGAAATGTTCCTTTAACCGTGTGCCAATGTTTCTCTTTGTTTTTCCTATGTAGATTTTTTCACATTCTGCACAGTTTATTTTGTAAATACCTGATTTTTCTTCTTGTGGAATACTGTCATTAACATTATCTATCAGCAAATTTTGAACATTAAATCTATTAATCGGTGCCAACCTGATATTAAAATCTTTAAGAATATTCTGAAATTTTTTTGTGGCCCATGGATGATATGTGAATTTTTTAAAAATAAGTTTATCTTTTTTTGCTGAAAGTGTTGTGGTTTCTTTGATATTTTGTCTCTTGAATTTCTGCACCTTTTTATGTACTAGTTCTTTTTTAAAACCATTTTTAACTGCTGTTTCTTCTATTTGTTTGTATTCTTTAAAATATTCTTCTTTGCTAATTTGTAGGTTAACTAGCCGGTGTGTTAAACTGTTAATTACTGCATGTTTGTGTGCTGTAGGGTTTAAATTTTCAGCTTTGATGTGATTATCTGCATGTGTATTCTTTCTGTATATTCCAAATTTAAGTTTTTCTTGGCATTTCATTATTTTAATATCCAGGAATGGCAGCATGTTATCTGTTTCTATTTCGTATGTAAATGAAATGTTTTTATCTTGAATATTTAGAAGTTTTAAGGCATCGTCAATGAGTTTTTTGTCAACTATGGCAAATATATCATCCACATATCTGTACCATACCTTAAATAATTAGCAACCTGGGAGAAAATCTACATCTACAAATACAAAAACAGCATAATGAACTTCGACATTGTCGGGGATGAAAACATAAACTACAAGTTTATCACACCGCCACCAGAGCAGAATATACATTCCCACAGCTCAACGAATGATCCGACAGTTGAACCTTAGCATGACTGAAGATGGGAACAAAATGTTCTCGAAACCGGTTCCATACATTTATGAATAGTAAGTGAAGCTTTAAGAGTGTGTAGTTCAACTGAATCATACAATGATATCCATTAATTAATAATAATGTTAGGTGATTAGTGCTGTAGAACTAAATCCCAGGAATGGAACAACTTGTGGCTAAGCTGGAAGGACTTAAGAAAGATATGAAAGATTTAAAGGGAATGGAAAAGAGAATTGAAGAAAAATTAGAAGAAAGAATGAAGGAAATTAAATCGATGATAAACTTCTAAGGAGAAATAAAAAATGAATCAGAGAATGTAAGAAAGGGCTGATGTGCTTAGAGAAAACCAAGGAAGGGAATAAAAGACTAAATCTAATTATCTTTGAAGTCCAAGAAAAAAGTATGGCAGTAGGTGGAAGATATTTTTAAAGAAAAATTAGAATTTGGGATTAAGGATGGGAAATTGAGGACTCCTGAATTGAATGAAGAGGATTGTGACCCAGACCATTTTGGTGAAACTATAAGTGAGCAGTTTAAATGGTTATAGTGTTAAACAACACAAAAAAATTTAAAAAATCTAAGATACTCATAGAACAGGATCTAGGAAAACAGAAAGGAGAAATAAGAAACCTAGAAGTAAAAGAAATGAAAAAAAGCAAGGCAAAAAGGAAAATAACATTTATTAAAGGAAAAGAACTTTGTATTGATGGCATAAAGCAGGCAGGATATGGGTCAGCTGAAATTGACACTGGAGGAAAAATGTGATACTAACCATACGGTTGAGAATAGGATGAGCATACAGGAGCTAATGTTACTAATGAAACAAGTGACAGCATCAGATCAGCTGATTGAGGAGTCAAGAAGTTCTGCCTTGCTGGGATCAACATTGTAGAGAGATGAAGGGCTGAGTGGTTTCTTCACCAGCTGGGAGTATCATTGATATTGAGTGCCAAGATGTGTTGAATATGGAGAAAAGAGTAACCAGGAGCAGAATGAAATTAGAGCAATTCATATTTGAGAGGTAAGGATCAGTTTAGGATTTTGATTGTTTTGGTTTGTTGAAATATTAGGGGACTCCTAGAGAAAGTTGAGAAAGGTGATTGGCACATTTACTGACATTTGGGAATATCAGAATGGCAGAGACATGGTTAATGAAATTAGGGGTATGATTATTTTGGGAGATAAGGGGTTAAAAAGCAGGAAAAGGGTGTGCATCAAAAGAATAGGGATGTTTGGAAAGTAGAGGGATTTAAGCTAAGAGTAGAAATATTGGTGCAGTGATGTGATGTACTATTGGTGGAATACCAGTAATAGTGGTCATGTTGTATATCCCATCAAGCTCATCTGGGATATTATGATGCAAACATACTTAAAACTTTAAAAAAATATTGGAGATCAGAATAAATATTCACAATTAGAAGTTGTATAACAGGTCTAGCATTTTAATGCTAGGGTGGAAGAAAGTTAACTGCAATTAATTGGTCTGATGGATGAGTTGGATTTGGGAATGGACTTGGGGACAAATTCATTCATAGTGATAACATTTGTAATAGTGAAGGTAAAAAAATTATTGGATTTTGTGGTTAAGAACCTGATTGTGTGTAACAGAATGAGAGATAAAAGTTAATTCAGGAGACTTCATATTTATTAATGTGAATGGACAAAGTGTTGTAGATTATGTCTTATGTTCGGACGTTTTTATTGCTTGATAATAGATTTTGAGTACTTAATTTTAGTATAATCTAGTTATCTTTTCCTGATGAGAGTTCAGTTTACGAGTACAGAAGGAAGCAAGAAAACATTATTTTGAGGTGTAAGGGTGATATTAGACATATAATGCAGACAGCAAGAAGGAAATATATTTAGTTTAGAATAAAGCTAAGGGTACTAGGAGAAAGTTAAGGAATACATAAAAATATGTAAGGGAGGATAAAATTAAGAAAGCATGAATAGTCTGGAACAAGGCAGTATATGTGCAGGAAAGAGTATGAAAATAAAACATTGCACAACCAGCAAGAAACAATATTGGTCTGAAAAGAATGTAAGAAGGGTAGAGAAGGAAATGAGAAGGTGGAGACAGTCTGGTAGTCCGGAAGAGGGAAATTTATTTGTTAATGAGATGGGGGATATAGATGCATACTAGAAGTAAAAAAGAAGGAATGGGGGTATTAAAATAAGCCATTTGATATTTGAATGCATCTGAATTGTGAAGGCCCTATTAGGTGGGAACAAAATTGGGACAGATAAAATTCCTAGGATAGAAATTTTGCGATAGTAGTATCATTTTATTTAAGCTTTAGATAGTGAAGTCTTGTTACCAAATTCACAAATGAAATATAAAACTATGGAATTGATGAAATTCCTGGAACATTTTGAAAAGTTTGGAATAAGGACATTAAAAGGCGATTAATTTTAGTTAAATTATTTAATCAATTTGGGGTGAATCCAAAACAGTGAAGAATAGAATTAGTTGTACCTATTTATAAAGGTAAGGTATTTATAAAGGTAAGGTCTAAATTGATAACCATGTTAATTATAGAGGTACTACCTATAATAAATAATAGAAAAAAGTTTTCTGGAATTCTGATCATTAGGTTACAAGAATGGGCAGAGAAAGATAATAGCTTTTCAGAATTCCAGGCAGTTTTAGAAAAGAGAGAAAGCTGACTATATTTTTGTATTAGAAATAAAAAAAGGGAAAGTGTGTATATTATTCATTGATTTAGAAAAAGCTTTTAATGCTATGAACAGAAATGTTCTGTGGTTAAAATTAAAAAGAATAGGAGTCAATATGAATTTTATGTGTGTTACAAAGGTTATATTATGAGAATCAGTTTAGTATCAAATATTCTAGGTACACAGTGACAGAATACATACAAATCAAATGGGGAGTGAGGCTAGGATGTAAATTAAATCCAATTTTATTTAATTTATTCATAGATGAATTTCAAAAGAGATAACTAAAGAAAATATGCATTCACCAATAATTAATAATAGAGTAATTCCAAGTTTACTGTTTGCAGAGGATTTGGTAATTGGATCTGTATCCAGTATAGGGTTGAAGAGAGCAATTGAACTGATTAATACCTTTTGTAGAGAGTGGGATCTATTTTATTAATTAAGAAAGAATGACAGTTGTAAATTAGAAATAGATATACAAGCAGGAAAAAAAATATTTAGGGGTTAGGTTGAATGGGGAATGGAACGAGCAGAAGCAAATGACAGAAGTTTATGGTGGAATAAGGGATTGGAAATATGTTGAACAAACATGCAGAATTGTTTATAAGCAAATTCTAAGATTATCAAGAGCATCACCTAATGGAGTAGCTTTGGTAGAATTACAACTAAGGGCAGGATAGTGGAGCGAATTATGAAATACTTATGTGTAATAATGAACTTAGAGGAAGGAAATATAGTAAAAGAAGGTTTTAATATACATGAGAAATGCAAGTGAAAAAGACTTTGGGTTGTCAAAGTGATGGACATTTTACAAAGTGTTGGAATGTGTGATGTATATGAGGCAAAATAATACATTAGGAACTTTTGGGTAGAAGTAAGACTTAGAATCGGAGATGTAGATAGGCAAGAGATACTTGGTAGCCTGAGTGATGATGAATCTTTAAGATATACTGTGAAACAAGAATGGAGAAGAGCAGAAATATAGATTATGTAATAAAATGGGTAGAGAAAGATTTGCTTGGACTAAAACAGTAGTAGTTAAATTAAGAGGTATGAGAGATGGTGGAAATGTAGATATGGTCCTATGTGTGGAGAAATAAATAACAGTATTCATTATTTGTTACATATAAGATTAAAGATATGCCAAAGGAAATGGGATGAGGTATGGAAAAGAATATTATATATAGAAATGGAAAATAACATAATTTGGTAGGAGAATACTTGGGAAGATCAAGAGACAAATAAACCAGAAAGGCAAAATATTATAAATTTGAGGAATTTGCTAATAATGAATAACTAAACCAGGTATTGGGGCTTACTGGATGGATGATTTATATAAATATAGAATTAAAGACAAGGATGGAATGACTTCATCAATACATGCAGCAACTTACAGTTGGGCTCTATTGATGAATATAGGGAGGGACAGGCTTGCAACTTAAAAATAAGTTTTCTAGTAGTGGGTAATTTATAGCTTTCTAACTATTTTTTATTGTTATTTTTACCTTTTCTTGATTTGGGGAAAGATGAAATAGCTTTTAGGTGTAATTGAACCCAACACTTCTGGATAATCCAGAGAAACTGCTGATATTAATATACGAGTATAAGTAAATATATGAGGAGGAATCGAATGCAAACCTTAGGTATTTTGTTTGATTTAATTTATTGAACAAAAAGTAGGACACAAGTGTATTATTTTTTTTTTTTTTGACATAGTCTCCCTGACATTCAACACATGTCTCTAGAGCATGGGAAGTACATGGATTCCTCTGGGAAAAAAAACTTATGATTGTGCGCACAGCCACTCATGTACTGCCTGGTGCAGCTCTTCATTAGAATGAAATTTCTTTCCTCCCATCACCTCTTTGAGTGGTCCAAACATGTGGTAATGGCTCGGGTGAGGTCTGGTGAGTATGGCTGATGTGGACGAGTATCAAAGTGAAGCTCAGTGATGGTTGGAACTGTTGCACAGGCAGTATGAGGCCGAGCATTGTCATGTTGCAAAATGTCACCTGTAATCAGAAGTCCACTTTGCTTTGATTTGATTACAGACCAGAGTTGATTTTTCAACGTACTGGAATATGGCGCACTGGTGTTGTGCTTCCCCAAGGCATTTAGTGTTTCAAAATGTCTCATCCAAAAGAGTCAGCATAACCTATCCTGCAGATAACTGCATCTGGAACTTTGGTGATGAATGGTGCCATTCCTTGCTTGCTCTATTTGTTGCTGGTTGCTGGTAGTGTCCCATGTTTTATCTGCTTTAATGATTTTCACAAGAAAGCCATCATCTGCTTCAAAGTGCCGCAAAAGCTTTCACAGGCAACAATGTGTCGCTCTTTCAGTTCCAGAGTGAGCTATTGTGGCACGCAGCTGGCAGACACTTTGCAAAACTTAAGCACATCATGAATAATGTGATGTGCTGTGCAATGATTAATGTCCAGATTTGAGGCTATTTCATTCATCATCACAAGGCGGTTTTCCATCACAATGGCTTCAACTGCTGCAAAAGACTCTTGGCAGGAAGCATTTGCCACAGAAGTCACACCGTTTATGAACTTTCTACTCCACTCGTATACTTCTAAAGTGATAAACATGCATTATAATACTGGACCTTCATTCTACGATGGATTTAAATAGGTTTTGTATCTTCACTGCTCAGAAAACATATGACAGAACATTGTTCTTCACTGGTGCATGTTGCAAATGGGTCAACCATTTCAAGCTGGTATTGTGGCAATGTTTCACTTGTCTGCAGTATGCTGCCATTCTTTAAAGCATTGGTAACAGTACATCCAACTTACAGAACAATAGCATGAAGATTCAAATATTGATTACATTTTTAAGGTTTTCATTTGACACCTCGTATTAAAGATCAATAAATTCATTCATATTGCAATATGATCTCTCCCCACCCTATAAAGAGAATTGAACATGTGTGCACATTTTCTATTGTTTATTGCTTTAGAAGTAATAGCAAAGAAAATAAAAATTGGTGTGCTGTTTGATATTTATAGCTGATTATTGTATTTTAAGGATAGTGCCATCATGTAAAAAATGTGCACTTATATTAACTCTTAATAAATGAAATTTAACAAATTTATTAAATAAATTGGTTGTGAAGCATAAATTTTTAATGAATTTTAGACTGACAACAATCATAAACTAGAATAATATAATTGGTTATTTGAAACCTATTTAATGAATTGCATTTCCATAACTTGAATCACAATCTAGATCATCATCCTGGATTTACTATAATAAATTTCTTATTCTTTTTCATACTTATGCTGCTAAAATATTCTTTCTATGATTATGGTCATATTACTAAATCTTATTTTGCCCAATGCTACATCTTTGGTGCTGTTCCATATAAGATTATGTTATAGAAGGACCTATGTACTAAATCTATATTTAACTATCCTGTCTCAATACTCAGATTGTCTCCACATAACATTTTATTTTCTATCAATGGTTCATAGACTATTTCTGAATATTTTATGTGCAACTCAGGTATCTTATTCAAGTAACATTATTACCTCCACTGACTAATATTTTTTATTGTTCCTACCAACCTCTATTGCTGCATAATTTTATGCCCAAATAATAAAATTTTATTATACTTAAATACCAGAGCCTTCACAAGTTCAATTTTCATTCTTCTTTAGTTTCTTCCAAACTGTAATTTTGGTTTTATTGCTGTTTATTTTCAGTTCCCATTATTTACAAAATTTACATATTACTTCTATCGATCTCTTCAACCCCAAATTTGAAATGGCCTTACAACTAAATCATCTGCAAAAGCTAGAGTAGTAACTTCTTTGTTTATTATCATTGGTATATATCAAGGGTTAAGCCATGGAAACTATTTTTTACTCACAAACAAGGTACAATGTGAAAAATCTGAGATATATAATTAACAATACATGGCATTTATTTTTGAGTGGTGTCATCAATTGAAGGTTGGATGTAGGTGGCCCTTGTAGGGAAGAGAAAAACAAGGCAACCAGACAACATTGGTTTATTATGGGATGAACAAAAGTTACAACTACTTACACAAGGTAGCAACTCCATCAGGTAATGGGTCTCCCAGGTAATCCATGGTCTTTAGCAGCCTTCACAGTATGCTACAAGTACATTGGTTTGTTGCCAGTAATGGAGAAGGCATTGAATACCATCTGCTGCATGTTAGTTGCTAATGCGAGCCACTTCACATCAAAATGTCCACTTTGTTATCAAAATGTTTCCCATGCAATGCCTGCTTCACTTTGGAGATGAGATTATAATCACAAGGACTGAGATCAGGCAAATATGGCAGGTATGGAAGAAATTCCCATCCACATTGCTGTAAAAGACACTTGACACTGTTGGCTCTATGAGCTATTGCATTATTGTGTAGAATAATGGCATTGTTCAAAAGTTCTGATCATTTGGTGCATATGGCAAGGTGCAGTTGTGACACCGCAAAAGACCTGTAATACTGGACATTCACAGTGGTTCTGTCAGCACTAGATGACACACAAGCACATCTTGACTGTTATACTGTCATGCCCTAGAATGACCATGACTTTTGTTGGTGAAGGAGTTTGGCAAAATTTTTATTTGCTAGGTGATCCAGGGTAAAGTCATTTACTGTCTCTTGAGTTCTGATATTTATGCTCTTGCTCACGTTTCATCATTTGCAATGATGTGATTCAACATGGCATCCCCCTCCTGAAATCTCACTAGATTGATGCTACATGTTTCATAGCAAGTCCACTTCTGTACCTAAATTAATTGATGTGGCACCCACTTTACACACATTTTCTATATGCTCCAAGTCCTCCCATAAAATGTGGTGCACTGTTTTTGCCGGAATTCCTGTTTGCTCTTCTAATTCCACAAGCATCCAGTGCCTATCATTGCATAGGCACTGTTGCACTACCATCACCTGTATATCCTTGTCTGTGGATGCAGGATGCCCACTGCATGTCAGATCAGCAGTTGACATTCCCCAGTTTGAAGGCCTCTGTCCACCTTGCCACTGTTAATAAGGCAGGACAAGTCACCCAATGTTTCCTGTAGCTCTGTGTGGCATTCTCATGCATTCCTGACCACTGTTGCTCACCAACTGAACTTCGGAGTATGCTGAGACTTACAGATCTGATCACATACACCATCTGCTGGCTTAATTCAAAAATACTTCCATGCACTTTCAATGGTATATTTTAGATTTTTCATGTTGTCCCTTGTTCGCAAGAAAAAAAAAAATGGATGCCATGACTTATGACTAATTTCATGTGTGTTTGGCCATCTAGAATTTGTTTTAGGGCATGCAGCTGTGTGTGCTCAACAGTACTTTGAAAAAAACAATAGTATATGTATAAGAATTTTGTTACTGTCATATTGAGCATCTCCCTATGGTATCAATCTTTATTGTTTTCAAATTTTACTTTTTACATATTTTGAAGCTTGACTGTATATTGTATTTTGTGTATTTCGCAAATTTTTTTATGCATCACTATGTGTTTGTTAGTTTGTTAGGAAGGAAGCATACATGTAAGAAAGTTTTGTGTAAGCTGCTGTAACTAATAGAAAGTGCTTCATTTCAGGCAGAATATAAATGAGATTCTTAAAAATGGAAAATCTGCAAGGAGTACATCAGCTTTCTCAAAGAATTTTCAACAACATAAATCACATAGTGCACCACAACGTGCAGGATCCACACTTTTGCTTAACAAATCCAGGTAGGATCTGACATTTTATTATTATAAAAATAAATTATTTTTTAGCTTCAGATAAGCTTAGTTGAGAGCTTTTACATGTTCTCACTTCCAAAAAAAATGCGTAATAGAAGTCGAACCATGCTGATGATAAGGGAATGGCCTGTGTTGCCTTTCTTTCAAAACATGTCCAAGTAAGTGAAACAAAATTACTAAAATTCGAGTGATTTTCTCATAAATAATTTGTTATATTAGGTAATAGAAGCGTTGATTCAATTTGTGGTTGCAGTTATAAACATTCATAGCTATCTCAAATTATATTAGGCACTGATGGCTTACACCCATATATTCTTGTAGAGTAACTCAGTGTTAAAATTACCAGCAAAATAATTTATTTGGTAAAATCTAAATGTCAAACTTCTACATGTTTACTTGCATAAAAGAGGCACTTTTTATTTCAGTTTTAAATGCGGGAAAAAAGCTTCAGCCACCTACGAGACATTTTATGTGCATCCATAGCTGGTTTTGCATTTTGATATTTCAGTAACACAGAGAAATTAACAGCAACTTTGAAATCTGCAATTGATATATATATTGAATGATAGCAACAGTACATAAAAAGAGATCAAAAGTGCCTAGTCACTAATAACACAAAGGACACAAAGGAAGTAATGTATGAAGTGAGGCAAAAATGCAGTACAGTGTAACATAAAATTAAACAAAACCTAATAACATTTTATTACCTGAGATGCATAGTGCTACTAACACTATCTTTACCTCATTTACTATCAGTTTCAGTTTCACTGTCCTCTTCCACTCTTGTGATTTCACATGCTTAAGTATTTCAACATTTCGTGTGAAACTTTGATACCATTATTACTTAATTCATGTACATGTTTCAATAGTTCATTTTCAGTAGATGGATATTTTCTGGTGTTTTGGCCACATAATATATCTTTTTTAATTTGTTCAGCATTTTCAAAATTGCTTATACACTTTGCATTCAAATACTATAAACCTCTTGACCCACAGATCTATTTTGTGAATTTCTGCAAATTGAATCGCTTTCAACTTATAGGACTACTGAACTAAAATATGATAATATTGAATTATTATATGATAAATAGAAGAGAAAATTACAAGATGAATTATTTGACTCTCTGCATTACATCATGCTGCTAGAAGCACGGGAACTCAGCAACTGAGTGTGTAAACATGAGGCCAGGATTTACATACTGGAAGGCCACCACTCACTCATAATATCTCACAATATCTGATCATAATATTAACATTTTTTGCTTGAAGTACATTTAGTTTGTATTTCCTAAAATTAAACAACACAATTAATATAAAAGCACCAGTTAAAAAGAGCAATAATCATTCAGTTTTATTTGCATTCTTTCAAGTAAGCAATTGTCTACTGTATTGTTAATTAGCAAATGAGTCAGTTTAATACTCTTATGCTTCATGTACAATGAAATTATATAGAACATGTTCCACAGGGTTTTGCCTGCATTATCAGCTGTGAGTTCTGCCAGATTCAGTGTTGGTTAGATGGACTTGGTATAGCTCTCGTGGACATTTTATGAACTTTTGGATTAATTTGTCTTCTTTTCGGATGTCTAAGTTCATAACCTTCATATTTTTATAAAAATATAACTAATATATGTATATTAGTTGGTTCACTGACACAAAATTAATTTTAAATTTAAACTGCCTACTAATTACTCCACTTGTAGCCCTAATTGAGAGTAGTATTTTCTTTTAGCTTCACTTGTACTTGTTTTTGCTAAGAGAACCTATGTTTCTTGGAATGTCACCTGTCTGTTATTCCCGGAATCACAAACTCTTTGAATTTATTTTGAGATATCTTGGATATAATTTTATCAGACAATTTTTGCCATCTTTTCATATACAAGGTTAGGTCCCTTGTAAGTTTCCAGTTTCGACAATAAGTATTATCGCCTTCACAAAATCCTTATCTAGTATCATACCTTATCTGTTAAGTAAATAATAATTCAGTTGTTCAGATATAGTTGCATAAAGAAAGTTATGTGTAGAAGATTGTTACATATTCAAAATGGAGTATTGAGCTGTTATTAAATTCTTCACAAAAGGAGGACTTACTCCAAATGAAATTAAACAGCAATTGGACAGTGTATATGGGGAAGCATCCCCTTCATATTTTACCATAAAAAAATGGGCCAAACTTTTTCGAATGGGTCAAGAAAACATTGAAGGCAAAGAGCTTTCAGGACAGCCCTTAGATGTGCTCACTTCTGAAAACATCGCTCTTGTGGAAGGAGAAGTTATGGAAGACTGGCGGCTCAAAGTTACAGAAATAGCAGCAAGGTTGGGCCTTTTTAAAACAAAAGTTCTTTGAATTATTCATGAACATTTAAAAATGAATAAGGTTAGTGCAAAATAGCCTAGACTTCCTTTCCCCACTCCAAAAGCAGCAACAAGTCATCTGTTGTCAGACATTTTTGGAGCTCTGCCGTGGCAACAAGAGAGAAGTTGTGCAAACCACTGTTACAGGAGATGAAACTATGGTCCTCTACTATGATCCCTTGTCCAAAAGAGAATCAATGGAGTGGCATAAACTGGCGAAGCACCACCCCTAAAGGCCAAGGTCACTGAATCAAGCAAGAAGATCATGGCCACAATCTTGTGGTACTGTGATGGAAAACTCTTCATTGATTTCAAGGAAAGGAACACCACAATAAATGGGGAGTACCATGCTGGCCTACTGCACAGACTATATGCTTCCATCAAAGAGAAAAGGCGAGGAAAGCTGAGTGGTGGTGTGCACCTTCTTCAAGATGACATGCCTGTGCACACAGCTCTTGTTGCAAAGGAAGCTGTGAGGAAATGTGGCTTCAAGGACATCGACCATCCACCATACAGCCCAGATCTAACTCCCATGTGATTATTTCCTTTTCTTAAAACTGGAGAAGGACTTTTGAAGAATGCCCATTTTGCAGACAAGACTTCTATTTTTTGGGAGGGGATTGAAATGTTAATTCAAAGATGTGTGAAGTGTAATGCAATAAAGGGTAACTATATTGAAAAGTGAAATATAGCATTTGTCTTTATCACACCTAGAAAATGGTTAGGCTGGAAACTTTTGATGTACCCTTGCATTTTTTTTAAACCCATTCACAAGTTGCCTTTGAAAATTCTACTGCACCTGCCACAGCCTCTCAAATGTCCCACTGGGCATTATGTTCTAGTACAGCTATCATCTACCTTATGGATATTCCTGAAAAGAAAAATGCATTTGTTTGGAAACATGTTCGAATCTTTCATTGTGGTAAGATTCGAGGGTGTTTATGTGATAAAAGTTATTGACATATTCCAAGTCATTCAAGAATCATTTGTTCATAATTGTATCTGACAGTATTCTATATTCCTGAGAAATTTTCATGCTTACAATGAAAATTTCAATAAACTGCATAGATAGACTATCCTCATGCTGGGAGTCACGCCTCCTTTCAAGCTGAGAAAACTAAGCCCAATTTCATTCAACTGCTGATAATTATCGTGTTGTTCATGATGGCCTGGTGGCTCAGTTGGTTAGAGTGTTGTGCTCCAAATGGGAAGGTAGTGGGTTCATTTCTTTAATCTTCATAATTTGTCTACACTTTACATACTATAATAAATGTTACCTTTAAGCATTATTTCATATTCGTTGAAAATTTAGGTTAGCTTAGCTTATGTTTAAAAAAAATTACAAAAGTTGTGCTGTTAAAGCACAGGTTGCAAATATTTGTTAGCATAAAATGAAAATGAAAGTAGAATAGAATGAAAATTCTATAAATGAGTTGTACTTAAGCCGAATAGTTTAATTGTGCGACAGAGAGAAAAGAACATGCAGACTGTCTTTATTTAGAATGATCTTTGCTGTGGTAAGCTTTACAACAAGATTCAGGGTACAACGGAGCATCACATGAGGTGTACATATTTTTTAATGTTCATTTTCATTACTGAGGCATCGCAGGCAGTGGATACTGATGATCAAGGAATGGATTTTAAGGTGCAGCATCTTTACAAAACTATAACTCTTTTCACACCATTTGTTTGAGATTTATATTTTGGGACATGAAAGTTACACCTTTTTCCACTTGTTCGTGGGATTAGTATTTTTCAACCCCCTCTATGAGCTTCAGTGCAGTTTTTAACCTTTTCTTAATTGTTTTGTCAAGAAAATTGGACGGAAAAATAAAATTATTTTCACTCTTCTTGAATAGCTACATAATATTTTATAATTTCATTTTTAGAGCATAATGAGAGCTATAAAATTTGCAGCCCCAATTCCAAGCTAATCTAACAGAGCCTGCAAGAAACAGGAATTTCAAATTGATGAGAAATATGAAAGAGTTGGAATAAACCATTTGAAGCACTTTTAATATGATGATTGTTGTAGATGTCTACTGGAGGTTCGTGCTTTGTACCCCAGGTCTTTCAGGGGCCCGAAATCGCCTTTTGTGCTCTCATAGTAACGGGAGAAGGGAGATGAAAAGAAGAGGTTCACAGCAGATGAGAATGCTTCATTAAATGCCTAGAAGTATTTATTCACATGATAATTTGTTGTCGGCCACCAGTTTTGTTATCTCTTTGACATTAACACTATGTGTTACATAAGCTGCCTGAAATTGCATCTACCACCCTAAAACTACATTGTGTGCCTCTTGTCTTCCACTTATTTACTAAATTCAAAGTGTCTCCTTATGTTCATAAGAGCTCAAAGGGTTCACAGAATAGCACCCATAAACTACTGAGTCTTCAAAATATTCAAATATTGGTGAGTTCTTGTGTTCCCATATGCGCTCATTTTATATCCATCAACTCTTTGAATGTTCATTGGGGAGTTCGTGATCATTCAGTGTAATGACATCATCGCCGACACTGTTCCTTTGCTATCTTTAACAAATTTCAGAACATCTCTAGCAACTAAGGATACAAAAGACCTAATGTTTGACTCATGCTGGAAACCTGCATGCACTTTGCATTAGAGAGACTTATTGCTTGAGCTATTATCTGTAAGTGAGAATACAATAAATTACAATTGTCATTCTTTGCCTGCCATCAAAAGGATATGCTTCCAGGTAGCGTGAATATATTTTTGTGATACATGAAATGTTTTTGCTTCTTACTACAGGCTATGTGAAATATTTAATAATTATTAAATTATATGTAAACATTCACTCTCAGGCAAGCTTGGGTGTGAGGACTTGTCACATAGTACATACAAGCATGCAAAGAATGTTGAACTCCACAAATCCCAACCTAAGCAAACTATCTTGATATGTGTCTTCATATGGCTTCCTTTGGAAAGGAAGTAAAGCCATGTGTCCCATGTTGTAGATTTATGGTGTGTAAAAGAATCTGAAGCCTGAAAGAAGAGGCCTGTGAGTAAAATTTATCACTCATTTCACATGATGAATTTAATGGAATGCTAATTACTAGGTGTTAAAGAGTGTCGTTAAATAAAATAAACCAAACATGCCTTCACTTCAGAATCTGAAAGCAGCAGTTATCAACTCAGTTCTCTACAAATCTTATAATGGCATTATTTCAGTCAGGGATTTTAATTTATAAGGTCAACAGTCATGCATAAAATTATTTCTTGAGAAGTACATACAAATATCAGTGACAGATGATAGCACTTTGAGACAAAGGAACATAAAGCCAATTTTTGAAACTGTTTTGTAAAAAATTAAAGAGGTGGTCTGAACACATGCAGTGGGATTCATGTTTGATGAAACAGCTGAAATGCTGCAAAGATATATATTGAATGTACAGTCTGGCGATCAGAAGAAGGCAGTGCAGACTTAAGTGTGAGGTGGGGGATGAACTGTTTTGAGTGTATGTGGAATACACATGTTGCCACATGAATCAGGACCTGTCAGACTCAGATCTTAAATACCCGCAGGACTTTTAACCATGGGCAAGTATCTGATAACACTTAATTATTATCAGCACTAGTATGTGTGAACATGGTGAAAAGGGTAGAAAATGTGTACATAGCACATTCCTCTTGCTTGTTCTTTTGATTGCCAGACAATACTGATGTACTTATTATCTGGTGAAAGGGGAAACTCATGCTCTTTGAGATGTACCAACTTGAGAAGACAAAATGCCTGCACAGTAATGCGGTTATTTAATGATAAATACATGAAGATGTGACTGGAGGGTAGTACAAAAAAGTTGGTGACTGATCAAGCATGCTACATTCTTTTGGCTTTCCAACAACTGGAGGTCATGTACCCCACCCTCAATCATGTGACATATATTGCACATGGACTAAACCATCTTTATGAAAGAATCAGGGAAGAATACAATAGAGTACATTAATTCATTGCTGCTTGGAAAGAAGATTCTTATAAATTTCTGAGGAATACAATAGAGTACATTAATTCATTGCTGCTCAGAAAGAAGATTCTTGTAAATTTCCAAATTGTCAACTTTTGTACCAAGAAATTATTGGGCTCCACCTACCAGTCATAACCAGGTTATTGCTTAATGACAAAGACCTAGGGTTGCAGTGGATGGCTACAGGTTTTTGCCTGTGTGGTTTAGAGTTTAGAAGAACAAAGTATGAATGAGGGACAACTGTGATGGATTTCTGAAGCCAAACTTGAATTATTTTAAGGAATGAGTATGGAAACCTTTGCAACTTGCACTTTACTCCCTTTCTGTGTGTTAAAATATTCTTCATTGTTTCATTTACTCCCTTTCTGTGTGTTAAAGTATTCTTCATTGGTTTCAGTAGATATTGAGCAAAATTTCTCCATATGTAAGTGTCTCCTGAGCTCAAAGTGCCAGCAACATTCAGATACATAATTATGTTGTGCATAATCTGGTATAACAAATTGATTATAAACCAATTAAATGCCATGTTTACTTCATAAAAATATAGAAATGTTGTGCATAATCCAGTATAACAAATTGGTTGTAAACCAATTAAATGCCACTTTTACTTCCTAAATATTTCATGTTATTTTCTACACTGTTGATGCTAATTTTTTAGACCTGAATAAAGGCATTTTATCAGCATCTTATTTGGTCCTTTTTGTATAAATTTTCAGAACTTTTCTCTTCCCTTTCCATCCATAATTTGGTACCTTAAAATCGATTCTCTTCTGATGATACATGAGATTGAATTTTAAACTGGGGATAAACTGCATTTTTTGAGAAATTTTTTCAATTTTAAGTTTAGAATACCTTTCTTGCATTTGCTGTTCATGGGGACAGGAAAATCAGAAAAAACTCAGACAGGGGAAATTGTTCTGGCAGGAATCTAACTACAGACCTTCTATTCAGTAATCCATGTCTTTATTGGTGAGGTGCACAATGCTCACAATTCTTTCCCAACATTAATATTTTGTTACAGTCAAAAGCATCACAGTGAAATAAGCAATTTTTAAGAGCATGAAGATAAAAGAACGTGTAAGCAAGCAGGGGTACAACTTATTCACGACATGGTGCATCTATCCCAGATACCATATAATAAATAATATACTGTAAACCATTTTTAAAAATAAATGTAATAATAATAATTTAAATTTTAAATAATAATCTTTATTGCTTATAGATGTTATTTTACAAGTATTGAGCATAGTCAAATAAAATATATACAAAAACCTTTAATGTTACTATAAGTATCAGTAAATAAAATTGTTAATTGGAACATTGCACAGTGAAGCTAATCATATATTAAGATCATTGTGTGGTGTGATTTTAACCCCAGAATGCACAAACATCTGGTTACAACAGCTTAACACATCGGCTAGTTAATCTTAAATTTAGGAAAGAAAAAATACAAACAAATAGAAAGAAGACAGTGAAAAATGGTTATAACAAAGAACTAGTACACAAAAAAGTACAGAAATCCAGAGGGGAAAAAAACTTATTAAAGAAACTGCAACACTTTCACCAAAAAAAGGTAAGCTAATTTTTAAAAAAATTCACATATCCATGGATCACAAAAAATTTCAGAATATTCTTAAAGATTTTAACCAAGTTTAGCACCTGTAAACAGATTTAATGTTTGAAATCTCCTGATTGATAATGTTAATGACAGTATTCCAGAGAAAAAAGCAGGTATTTATAAAATAAGTTGTGCAGAATGTGAAAAAATCTACATTAGAAAAACAAAGAGAAACATAGGCACACGGTTAAAAGGACATTTTAGAAACATAAAATATAAGCAGTTCGAGAAATCAGCAGTGGCATCTCATTTCTGGACAGAAAATGATGACAAATTGAATAAAACAATATTATTGAAATGAGTACAAGGACCTACAGAATTAGCAACAGGGGGGAAAATCTACATTTACAAGTACAAAGACAGTTTAATGATCTTCGACACTTCCAGTGATGAAAACATAAACTTCAAGTTCACCACACCTCCACCAAAGCAGATTATACATCTGCACAGCATAACGGTTTACCCTTCAGTTGACAATGGACTGACGATGCAAATGAAGGGTTTGTGAAATTGGTCCTACATATTTAAACAAGTAGTTGCAGCAAAAGAGTATTAGGTCAGTTTAAGCACACGATGGTCTTAATAACAATCAGTATTACAAATAATCACAGATTCAATTAAATATATGAATAATAAAGCAATGTAGAAAATGTGTTTGAAAATTAATGCAATTAACAACAGCTAAGAATCAGTATTACAAATAGTCACAGATTTAATTAAACATATCAATAATAAAGCAATGTAGAAAATGTGTTTGAAAATTAATGCAATTAACAACAGCATGCACAACTGTTCCTTTCATAACGTGTGGTAGGCTGCATGAGTAGGCAAAACTTTTCCATCCTTAATGGTGAAAGAATTAAAAGGTGTCATTTTAGAACATCACTATGTTCATGATGATTCTGAGCACGGTGTTCAAGTATATCAATAACTTGTCCTGAAGTACCTATTGAGTAATGTGAAATTTTAAGGAATGAAAATGTCATGCAAGATTCTTGTTAAACTTGCTCTAAATTATGCTAAGGATTCTTCACAGTGAATGAGTAGAGCAAAGTAGATGCATTGCAAAGATTCTGCACTGTGCATTTTCATTGCAAATAGGCGCCTACATGTTGCACACTACTAGTATTTTCAAACTTAAATCATGATCATGTTGCTTATTAATATAATAAATTATTACTTCGATCTGAATGATGTAATTAGTTTTATTATAAAAACAAACAACCACAATCCTATGTGAGCAGTATTCCACATCTTCATTTTTAATAAACAGATTAATTAAAATAATAGCATAAAAATTATTTTATTTACAGAGTTAAAAAATTCTTTAACTGTTGATGTTGATGAGAAAACCTTCAGGAATATGTCACTGGCCCACCCAGTATTGTAAAATGAAAATGTAGATTCAAATACTGATATTTCAGTTAACTACTAAGAAAATGAATTAAATATAACTAAGAATATTTTTTTGTAATTAATTGAAACTAAATTAAATGAAAATGGGATTCATTTCACATTTGTACATAATTTCCTGATTTACAAACACACAGGAAGCTTCTTAATACCGTTATCAAAGAAGTAGTTGGGATTGAATTTCCAGCTAGCTGCAAATGAATGCTTGATGCTGTTGAATTGCTGACCCCCGAATGCTTCTTTTAATGGTTCAAATATGGTAATAGCAAGGCGATGAGACTGTACTGTAGGGAGTGTTCCAATGCTTTCCAGTGGATTTTCTTCAGTTTTTCCATTATCAAAGCAGCTGTATGCAGACTTTTCTTCCAGAAGAACTTATTAAATCATTGATCTCTCTCTCTCTCTCTCTCTCTCTCTCTCTCTCTTGGCCTTAACCAGAAACTGGCAGAAATAAGCTGCATTGAGTGTTCAATGTTCATTTAGAAAATTTATGGACCAAATGCCTTGGGAGTCTCAGTAAACTGTAAAGAGAACCTTTCGAACTGACAGGCAAATTTTTGATTTTACAGGAACATGTCCTTTTTTTCTTTAATCCACACTTCTTGGACTCAGGAGTGCAGTGGTGTACTCAGTTTCATCACAGTTTACAATTGCAGAAACATTTCTCCTTGATCCTAGCATTGAGCTAAAGCCTCTGACAGATTCCCACACATGCAGCCTTTTGATTTTCATTGAGAATTCAAGTAACCCGCCTTGCCAAGACCATTCGGTAATCCAAGTCATCTGAAATGATGGGTTGAACACTTCCATAACTTATCTCAACCTCAGAAGCAATTTCAGAAATGATAAGACATTGGTCATACTTGATAAAGTGCTGAATGGCCCAAATGTTTGTTTCCATTATTCTCATTTATGGTTGATGTTAGTGACTTTTGTTTTCCACAGTTTCTTGTTCTGTGAAACTTCTGTGCCAGTCATACTGTTGTGTATTGTGAAAACTGTTCCCTTAATCTTTGCCAATTTTCAACTGGTTTTTACACCCTCCTGCAACATAAACATAATAGTAATGCATTGCACAATCAACGAGTGTACTCCTTACTTGGGCATGATGCCTAGTACACAAAATCTGTGTGCTAGGCAAACTGGTTCTTCTCCTATTCTTGAAACTCCAATGCATAAGATCTAAAAGGCATGTCTTGCTCTTACTATCCATAATAGTAAAATCAAATTTTCATTTTATATTTTATTTACTCTAATACTTAATAAAAGCAATGAAATAAAAGTTTGCATATTATCTATTTTTCTGTATAATTTTTGTCTTTTTTCCTGCAGGCATTAATCCGGATAATTGGAAGACACTGTAGCAATGAAAGCTCAGTGTCTGACTGCATGTGCAACAAACAATAATATGTGCAGCTCTTCCCTTCCAAAAATTTATACATTCTTGTTGAGAGAATTAGGTAGTTTCTTTTAATGAAACATGGTATGCACTTGCTTTATATAAAATCTATTTTTAAACCAGTTAAATCTCTTTCCCACAGGAAGGGTTAAAGTTCTAATATGGTTAAAATGGCTAAAATCTTCAACACTCTTCAGCATTTCACATTTTAGAATTTTAACCCTTCCCATGGGAAAGAGATTTTAACTGGTTTAAAAATAGGTTTTATATAAAGCAATTACATATGTTTTACTGTGTTGATTCCAATCCAGCTTTATAATAGCATGCACTTGTCACATTAAATTATTTATAGACCTTTGTTGTCTAAATTTGTCTAAAGGCAAATAATGTAACAGTGTTAATGAAACCATGAGCTCGTTAGTTAGAGAAAAGCTTTTTAATTTGATGTTGCATATTATTTTGTTACAGCTTGTCTTCTCCACCAAGGAAGCTACGCAAATATGCTCCCCAGCTACATAGGCTTGGTCATGCAAGTCGAGCAAAGCGAAGTTTAGACTATGGGTTGAAGAAAGGGTGAGCGAGTTATATTTTGACCTTTTTTTTCTGAGCTGCAATAAATTGAATGTACGAGGGACAGTATTTTATACTTAAAATCATTATAACTCCGTAAAATAGGAAATTAGTAGCATGATTTTTCATCCTAAATTGAATTATGATTTTTCTGGATGAATATTATCTTGCGCTTTAGACAGTGGAGTGGTAATATATCCTATTAGAATTTATTAAATATGTTCACATAAACTCCACTTACTTGCAGAGCATTAGGACATGTTTTGGGGAACAGTCACTCCCAACATCAACTGTTGACCAGTTATTCCTAGTTGATGTGGTGGCTGAATTCAAGGTGTTTATGTGCTTCTGGCCCCCTCTGATGGTTCAATAGGAACTTGTTAGTTAATCAGTGATGGAACATAAAAATTCATTAAATTTTTCAGAATGGAAACCTTTTTCCAAATAGATAGCTTTATTGGGTTGTGAAGTTCTTTTAGCAGCTTAGCTTCTGGTTTCATTTCGTTATTTTTAGTCCAAAAGTGAGCTGCCACTACTAATTTATCAATTTGTTTAAAACCAATATTCCTAATCTGTTCCTTTCTTCAAATCTCTACATTTCTCTTCATTTTTCCGTTGCAATTTTTATTACAATCTGCACTTCAATTTCATAGATTCCTGATTTTTGTTCTATTAGTATGACATCTTTTACTGTTGAACCTAGATTTGTTTATTATATTTGTTCTTTGAATATCCTATTGAATATGTTGTGGTAAGTTGGATATGTGAAACTTGTAAATTTGTACCTTTCCTTGATGTTCTTCAGTGTGGAAACCTCTGTCTTTTAAATTTATTAATAACTAATATTACTTTGTCTTTGTTGAAACTGTTGATTATCTTTATAATTATCTTTTGCATATTTATTTGGAATGGGGTTATAACTATAATTTTTTATGTAGTTTTCTGTGTGATTCTCTTTTTCTATGAATTCCAAAGTTCAGTCTGCCTGCATTTCTTATAATTGTTAAATCTAGGAATGGGAGTCACCCATTTTTCTGCTCTTCCATGATATATTGTATAGATTTATGTTGTAAATGAAGGAGTTTCAGAGCATCTATTGAATGTTTTTTCGGTATTGCAAATTTATCATCCACTTTACCTATGCCATGTCTTGAAAATTAATGGGAAGGCTTTGATGATATATATTTCCAAAGAGCTCATAAAAATCTGCTAGAAATGGAGCAGGGGGTTTACCATTGCTATACCGAAACTTGTTGGAATAATTTTTTGATAAAACTGAAAAAATTTTGCTGAATGCATTATGTTAGTAAGTTTAATAAGTCTACCATTTCTTTCAAGTGTAAATTTAAGGGGGTTAACCATTTACTTTACATTAGCATAAGCTTTTCTATTGGGATCCTAGGGAATAAGGCTTTTACATCAAACATGAACTCAGCAATTTCCTACTTCAAGCAACAGAGGCCACCACAAGAACATACGGGTGTCTAGCCATCGTTTTGAGTAATGGTGGTTCAGTGAGCAACTGAAGGTGGGAGAGATTCTCCTGAAATGCGTCTTATTTTTATATAAGTGGAGTTCTAAAAAATGAATACCTAAGTTTAGGATATATTACCACTCCATTGTCAACAACTTCGTAAGTACAATATCCATACCCTCATGTTTCCTGTTGCAATTCTGATATTTTGAAGTTTTAAACTAAAGCGATTGAATTTTTGATGCCCAAGCTTTGAAATTTTTTAAAAGAGTTGAATTTGTTCTTTTAACACTTTTTGCATTTTATAATTGGACGAATTGATATTGTTAATTATTGCTCTCTACTGTTATCATTTTTATGGATTTTAGGAAATGCATAAAGTTTAGGTAGCACTGATGTGACTCTGTTTTTCAGATTTAAAATATTTCTACCACTGAAAAACAGTAGTTACAATAATAATCAGAAAATATTTGAGGTCATAACCAGTATTCAAACCACAGATGTTTGGCTTACCATGCAGGTGCTAGAACTATTGAACTCCCTGGACAATCAACACTTCTTTCATTTATGGTTGTATCCTAGAGACCTTTAAGGCTATCTCATTAATGATATTTGCTCCTAAAGTCTCAACCAAAAGTCAAACTATGAATCTTTAACTTAGCATGCTGATGCTGTAACCTTTAAGCTACCATATATTTTGGCAATTCAAATGTTATCTTTTTTTTCAGTGAACATTTAGTTAAATGCAAGAATTCTTTAACATCCTTTAAATCTTTAAAGTTAATAATATTTTGTTAAGAGGAAAATATTGCTTTTAATCTGCTGATAATCCTTTTCTGAAACCAAGTGTATACACTTTCAATTACCCAAATATGAAATAAAATTCTTTTCTTAGTACATATAAGTATTATTATGAAATTGCTGTATAAATGCTTAAATAAAAATAAATAAAATGTTTAAAATAAAATCAATAACAAATCTTGGATAACAAAGGGAATAATGACTTTGATTATTAGAAAACAAATCCTACATAGATTCTCAAACACTCATTTCGATAATTATTGTAAAAGTTATAAAAAATAGTTTTAAAATGTGATAAAAGCAGTTAAAAGAATAGAAAGTGAGAAATTCCAAACAAAAGAAGAGCAACAGGACAAATAGTGAAACATACCTTAACCTCAAAAATTGATAACACATATCTTCCACTAAAAGAAAATTCAATGTTCATAATTATCTAGCTCTTATAGCAAGGATATTTAACATTTATTTTATTAGAAAAGGAAAAATATTCATATAAATTTTGTCTTCGACAATCTTATATTATTAGGAATAATGTCAACACCAGTACTATGTAAATTATAATTAATCTGTTGTCTAACACACTCTTATGCTTCACTTACTTTTAAATATGGTGGGACCGGTTTCAAAGAGACATCCTCTTCGAAGATGGACAGAATAACTCTTCGAAACCGGTCCCACTGTATTTAAAAGTAAGTGAAGCATGAGAGTGTGTTAGACGATAAATTAATCATAATTTACATTAACCAGCTTCACTGTGTGAGTTCCAACAGAATTTTTTAAAAATGTCTTATTTTTTGAAAGTTCTTAAATGAATTAGTACTGTGTTTCTATATCCTACAAATAATGAAGAAATATCAACCATATGGATTTAATAATAAAGCATTCTGGACATTTAATAACACAACCTCATTTAAATATATGTAATAGTTCAATAAACAAAGCCATTTTCCCAAATATTGTGAAAGAAGCCAAAGTAAAGCCATTATTCAAAAAAAGGCATCAAATGAATATATCAAACTACAGACCAAATACACTTGTTCTCTGGATTTTTCAAAGTGCTTGAAAACTTATTCATATATAAAACACTGCTTAACTTTATAGAAAATAACAAATTAATATCAGACACTCAATATGGTTTTCATAAGAATAGATCAACAGAAACTTCTTATTTCACCTTGTAAACAATGTAATTAAAACATTGGATAATAAAGGATATATATCTGGAATTTATTTTGATTTATCCAAAGTTTTTGACACTCTCAACCATGAAAAACTCTTCCAGAAATTAGACGTAATGTTCTTTCCTGGATTAAACCTTATCAAAATTATTGGGAAAAATTGGTTGAGGTAACAAACAAAATTAATGGTAAAATGACATCATCTCTCAGAAACAAAAAAATGGTAGTATCGCAAAATCGGTACTGGGACCATTGTTATTTCTATTATTTGTAATAGAATTTGTAATTTGTGATAGTCGAGTACCAGAAACTGAAGATAGGAGTGATGGCTCCTGAAACTAGTCTTCCATTTTATTGAATTTTAATGGTATGTATGTTACAATCTGGACTCAATTTTTTGAAAATGTTACTATTGGCATCATTCTTGTTGTTTGTAAGAACTCTGTTACTGGTGTGTACTGAAGTTATTTCTGATTATATTGATGTATCTTACATCTTTGCATTGTAATGCACTCAGTGATGTAAAAGGGTATATATAATGATGATAATAATGATAATAAAAATATTAATTCTTTTGTTATAGTGGAATTATTTTCAAGATAGACATATGTGTCGCTCTTTAGAATATTTTATTGCACTTAAGGACTATAACACCTGAACACTTTATTATATTTTGCTCTTAATTATTTTAAAATGAAAGAATACTTATTTAAACAGATGATTGTTTTATTAAGCACCTTAAATTGCAGCAAAATCAAAAATTATCTCTGGTGAGAAAAGTTATAAAGGATATAAAACATTGACAAGTTTGGTTAAACTGTGAGTACATTTTTTGGTGCTTCAAACATTAAAAACACAAATATTGTACTTACGAAGCTGTTGACAATGGAGTGGGGATATATCCTAAACTTAGGTATTTTTTTTTATATACTAAACTTCATTTACTTACATAAAAGTAAGACGCGTTTCGGGAGAATCTCTCCCATCTTCAGTTGCTCACCGAACTGCCGTTACTTGAAATGAGGGCTGAACACCCAGATGTTTCTGTGGTGGCCTCTGTTGGTTCAAGTAGGAAATTGCTGAGTTCATCCATATAAGGAAACAGGAAATTCATTAGGTTTTCTCTATTTTTTAATATAAATTTTTTTTCCCAAGTCGATAACTCCAATCGATTGTGAAGATGTTTCAGCAGTTTAATTTCCAGTTTTATTTCATGGTTTTTGGTCCAAAAGGGAGCTGCTACTGCTGATTTATCCACCTGCTTAAACCGAATATTCCTAAAATGTCTCTTTCCTCCAAATTTCCAAACTTCTCTTTGGTTTGCCTATGTAGCTCTGTTCACAATCAGCACATTTTATTTCGTAAATTCCTGATTTCTGTTCTGTTGATATGGCGTCTCTTACTGTGCAATCTAATAAATTCTTGATGTTGTATCTGTTCTTTGGGGCTAACATTATCTCATGTTCTTTGAAAATTTTTTTGAACTTGTTGTGGTAAATTGGATGGTAGGTGAAACTTTTTAATTTGTATTCTTCATTTGTGTTTTTCAGTGTGGAAACTTCCCTTATCCCTTTTTGTCTTTTGGATTTATTGATAAAGACACAAAGACACAGATAAAAATTCTTTCCCCCTTCTCCAAACTATTTTGTGTCCATCAGATGAGCACAAATTGAAACGGACTTGTATGTGAACAGAACATAGTCCTTTATTCATTTCTCCAACCCCTATGGTTCATTTTCAAAATGCAGTCATTCAACTCATTGCATCCAGAGCAACCTGGAATGAGTTTCAGGTTATTTGCTTTCAACCTTCTCTATAGTATTCTATTTTGGCCAAAATTAGGCTTCCATGCATGTTAACAAATTGCTGGGCTACAGTCATAGCTGACAGGTTGCACTCCTCTAAGAACTGTCAGCACCATGTACAATACCTGTCTTCATTTTGATTTGTTTGGACAACCTGAATGTGGTCTTCTGGCATATTCTATGGTCTCCTTAAGCTGTTTTATGCCATTGTGCACTGCGCTTCTAGCTATATTCATTACATTTGCAGTCGGTCCTGGTTGTGTAGTACTTGCCTCCTAAACCTAAGATCGCCATTCAATTTCAGCCAGGATCGATGGACTTTTTGGGGGCATAAAAATCCTAAGTATGGCTTCCTTCAGAAGGGAAATGAAGCCGTGGGTCCTGCGTCATAGATTTACGGCAGGAAAAAAGAACTTCAAGCCTGAAAAAAGAAGCCTCGGAGCATAAAATAAAAAATTACATTTGCAAAGTAACGTACACTGCATCCATCATTGTTTAGGGCTACAGCTGGAGCCACATCTTGTTTGTATTTTTTTAAGAAGAAATGTGACAAGTCTGCTTATACTCACAACATGTAAAAATAAAGAAAAAATGATTAGGAAGTGCAAAATGATCAAGGCAAATTTGCTATATGTGAGACTTTCTACATATAATTGGAATATCTGGTTACAATAGCTTGTTTATATATTAAAAAATCAACATAGCCTGCATGTCTTTGCATGATAAGAAATGCATACCATAATATTTTATAACAAGCAAATGTATTGCAATATATAAGCAAATATAAAAGTGTCAGAGGTTGTTTTTGTCTCTAATTGTAGTTTTGAGATATTATTTCCTTTTTTTTTAGTTATTGCTTTTGGAGTTTTCTCTGGTAAAATGCCAACATTATATATGTAAATGGCATGCTTATGAGCATAAAAGTTATTTTTAAACATTTTCTATAATTTCATTATCCACATTATATTTTCAAATTACTTTTTAGTTTAAGAGCTGAATAATATTACTATTTTCTTAAGGAATTGTCATGCATGAACTGGTCTTTCGTTACATTTAGGAAGTAGCTATATGTTCCTTATAAAAGGTTCTGGATGTGTCAAAGTTTTAATGACAAAGTTGATTATTTCTGTAAGATTCAAAGAGTCTTTCAAAAAGAAAATATTTCAACAATAAGCTTAAGAAATGCGATTCTGAGAAACTTCTTACAAATGAGTTGACTTTTTTTTTTTTCCCCCAGTATTATATCATCACAAGATATAGGAAAATCATTAATTCTGGGGAATGCAGGAAAAATGTATTGGAGTGTATATGAAGCCGAGAAAGAAAATATCCACAAAGGTAAAGGATCCTATAGTGCACCTATCTTCAATGAACTTGATAAAGAACAAGAAAGAACGATGACAGGAGCAAAACATTACGGTAAATGTTTAGAATATAGAATAAATATCTTTTGTTATGCTGCAAATATTTAATAATTAATAACTGAAATTTGCTGTAAAACACTGCAAGTATTTTGCAGCAAAATCATAAGCATGCTGCATTTCAAGCTTCAATACACTGCCACTCAGTGTGCAGGTTTTCATAGAAGTAGTAAGGTATTTTGAGAACTGTAGTAGGTAAGTTTTAAGGAACATTTATTATAGTTGAACTTCAGTTAATTAAATTATGTATTTGTATTTACCATGTGGATGTACTTTTTGTATTTGAAATGTGTCTTATATCATATCATATACTTTATTCACCTTTGGAAATTTGTTACAATTTCATGGCTTCGTCAATTACAAAATATAACAATTTCAAACTATTAATACTTATAATTTATCTGTATAGGTAATTTTATTAAAGTATGCATTGAATTCTTGTACACTATAAAAACACTGATTGTTTCATGAAGAGATTGCTGACATTCCTTAGTATGACCATTAATACTTTGAGTACCAATATGCATTTGATCATAATTTTTTTCAGATACCTATTGTAATTTTTTCCATAATTCATAAATGACACATAAAATATTAATTTAATGCAAAAATTAGTCCTTGGAAATATGTATAGACTAATTTTTTAAAAATTATCGAATAAAGGGATTAACACTTGCTACTGTTAACTTCTCATATAATCTAGAAGAGTGTATAGTGGATATAGAGATTGCCATAGAGAACTTTAACCTAATAGATAAAACTTTTGTTTGGGAAAATGAGTTAATTTATTACAGGAAACCAGAAACAGTAATTTTGGCCCTAGAATTTATCAGAAACTTACAAAATCTCTCAATAACAAAGATGTGATTTACACAAAGGCTGATAAGGGAAACAGGATTGTTATTTTGGATAGGGATGATTATAAGCAAAGAATGGAGGAGTTACAGGGAGCTCAGGAAACTTATTACTTTTTTTTTTTGAATGGTGTTTAATGCCCATTTTTACTACTGAGGTACCACAGGCGGTGAACATGGTGATACTTGAGATGAAATGATTTATTGGGAATTTTTTTTTTAAAGGAAGGAAGCGTTCCAGGCCTAAATTTAGGGTATCTCCCATCATTTGCCATTTATGAGGACTGAGGAAATCCTGGGAAATACCTCAGTCAGGGAGGACGATCCTGGCAAGATTCAAACCACAGACCCCCCACTCACAAGTATGCCTTAATGACCTCGGTCAACCCATGGCTTTTTTTTAGTACTTCTGAACATATAAAGAGTATAGCACTTAATGGTTTGTCAGATGAATGTCACGGTCACCTTGAAGACATCACAAATACATAAAAACACAGATATAGATATAGAGATAGAATAAAGATGATGAAATGGAAGACAAATCCATAACAGGGAAATACTGCACTGCCTGCCATTAAACTTGGAACACATTGTGTGTATTCATAGTAGCCATGTGGAAATCATATATCTTCTCGATTTTATTTTGATTTAAAGTAAAACACTAAAAATCATGTCGTCACATTAAAACTCTCTTTAAGTTTCACAAACACACTTATAAAAGTAATTTTGGTACATGTTTCGTGAGGTACATTCCTCACATTGTCAACCAAAACGACGTTTTTGGTTGACAATGTGAGGAATGTACCTCACGAAACATGTACCAAAATTACTTTTATAAGTGTGTTTGTGAAACTTAAAGAGAGTTTTAATGTGACGACATGATTTTTAGTGTTTTACTTTAAATCAAAATAAGATTAACAAAAGTTTCACTGTGTGGATTCCCAAATTCCGTAAACATATCTTCTCGATTGCTTGTTTGAAGGCCCATTGGGATTATTCTTGTCTTTGTGTTCATCCTACCTCAAGCCATTGATCCTCATATTTATTTTGCTTTGGACGCATTTCATGCAATATGAGCACTAATTTTTTGAAATGACATCCCATGATCAAATTCAATCACCTGCTAATATTGCGATTGCGTTTTTGCAAGTCATACCTATTTTTTCTGAGAAAATGTGGGGTCGGTTTAACATATCTGTAATGGACATTAGGCTGATGACCTGAGATATTAAAGAGTGTCAGTAAATAAACCAAAACTCTATAGGGCATTGCAATTTTATTGGCCAGCAGTGTAATTCAGCACTTGCTGTTTCAGAAAATGCACTGAGGAAAACCATGGAAAAAGTCAGGTTAGCTATTTGAAGGGTTGAAGGATCTCCCATATATGAGACCTAATTGTTACCTGAGCCACCCTCCTTGTTCCATTGTTACTATGTAACAGAAAGCAAATCCAAATAATAGTTCAGCTGACATTTGCATATAATGAAATATGCACAATAGTAGCTAATCATATGATGTCCAGAAATAAACTATGAGTGAAGAAATAGTGCATTCAGCATATATTTATATCCAAGCCAAGGGAAGTTAATGAATGTGATCAAGTTTTAAAGGCCATTAATTTGGTTGATTGGTTAGCAAATGGCTTTAGGGCTGGTTCAGTTGTTTCATTTTCTTCTTGGCTTCCTAGAAATGAAAAAAATATGCTGACATTTGTGAAAGTTTCAGGTGACTTAGATAAAGCTGGCAGCTCTAAAGGCACAGTTTCTGAGGCCATTTACCAACACCATGAGGAAACAGCTGATATATCTGACATACAGCATTCTCGGTAAGAAGGAAAGCTTTAACATTTTTGTAAACTTCTTTGTTAGCAGTTAGAAAAGCTTCTGCCCAAAGTTAGGGTGTGTGTAGGATTCCCCTTCCCCTTTTTTCCCCTCCTGAGGCACCACAAGTGGTGGACACTGATATACATAAGATGAACTATTAGGAAAGAATTTTTTTTAAGGAAGGAAATGTTCCAGGCTTAAGTTTAGGGTACCTCTCTGGTGTTTGCCATTTATGAGGACTAAGGAAAACCTGGAAAAAACCTCAGGGATGACAATCCTGGCTAAATACGAACCCCAGACCTCCTGCTCATGAGTCCATGCCTCAACGATCTCAGGCACCTGTGGTGGTAAAGTGGCTTAAAAATATGTACCCTAGTATTATAATTTAAAGCAGTAATAGCTGACTATAATTACTTTTGTGCATATGTATAGATGATCTTCAGGCCATGAATATCAAACAACATTTAGTTATGATGAACTTATTTTCTTAAAGCTATTAAATGCAAAGTAGCAAAATAATCTGATATGGAATTGGTTTGATACACATACTTCATTTACTTGGTTTTTTTACTAATTGGTCTTCATCTGATGATGGGAGCAAATGTTCCCGAATGTCCAATTAAAAACCAGTAAGTGAAGTATGTCACCAAACCAACTTATATCACATTATTTAGTAATGAATTACTCCTTATAAAGGTTTTTTGTTAAAATTGGTATTACATATTCGTACACATATGAGCAGATGCTTTCAGTCAGTCCATATTCTTAACAGTATCATTTATCATCATCTTTATTCTTTTATTTACTCACAAAGTTATGCTATCAAAGCATAAATGTGATACAAAGAAAATGAAAATGACTGTGATTGAAGTATTTGAAATAATAAAGATATCAAGATGAAGGTAAAATGCATTGACAAATATTATAAGTTTGCAATAATAACAACATTATATGTTGAGAATAATAACAAATGGTTAACAAATTCAAAGAACAATTTTTAATGCAATCATTAGTATAACGATATAGAAAGAACAATTTTGATAATACATATAGTGCTTAAGCAAAAAGATTTTCTGCTACCATGTGTTTCTGATAAAACTCCACCCATGTTGGTTATACAGAAATGTCTTTTTATCTCTGCCACTAAACTTTATCTAGCCTTAGCAAAAGCATTATTTTGATAATGGCTGGATCTCAAACCACTAAAAATTGCACAATTTGGTAAATGAAAAATGAAAACAATTTTAGGCACTATGTGGGTGATGCTGCTCTATCCACATAGATGTGAAATAGCATGCAGATTTTGGTTGTAACCTGAAAAGAATAGATAGAAATGTTAATTATATACAACTGAGTCAATATTAGGTGACACTAAAACTTCACTAATATAACGAAACCATGCTTTGAATGTTAAAGGGAATGCCGTAGTAATATGTGTTTCTACAACACTCATAAATAAATTTGCCAGAAATGGAGAAAGGGGGTTACCCATAGCTAAGCCAGAAATTTGTTGGTAAATTTTCCCATTGAATGTGAAAAAATTTTGGTTTATACACAATTTAGTGAGATTGGTATAATCCTCAATTTCTTCTGCTGTCAAGTTTATACTTTTTAGCCAATTCTGTAGATTAAGAGCAGTTTTTTTTTGCAGGGATACTAGTAAACAAAGATGCAACATCAAACGAAACCAAGGCGTCATTCGGCGAAATCCGCTCATTATTAAATTGGTCCACAAGTTTATATGAATTGACGATATTTCTACTTTCAAATTATTCTAAAGATGTGAATTTTTTTACCAATCACTTGGCCAAATTGTAGGTTGGTGAATTGATGTTATTGATTATTGGGTGCATGCTTTTTCATGTGGATGACATTCTGGCAATAGTTCCAAAAAAACAAACAAAAGATGCCCTAAAATTACTAAATTTGCAGGACCAAAATATTAAATTCTATGGAATTGGGGGAAAATGGTCTTTTACCGTTTTTGGACCTAAAAATATACAGGAGAAATGACATAATTTCATTCGGCATATATAGGAAACCTACACATACAGATAACCACATAAAGAATAACAGTTTCAACCCTAAACCACACCAACATGCCATTATAAACAGCCTTGTCCATAGATTGATAAACATCCCACTCAACAAAGAAGAATATTCAGCAGAATACCATTATATAATCAAAACAGCCCTCAACAATGGATTCAGCAGCTCTTTAGTTGATAAGAAGATCAAACATTTCAAAAGACAGATAGATATTAAAAACACCACAACTCTCTCCACGATAAAAAAGGACGTGGTTTTTAAAAGATTCACATATCATCCGTGGGCAAACAGGGCATTCATGAAAATCTTTAAAAATTATGATATACATTTGGCTGCACAAAATAAATTTAGTATTGGAAAGCTTCTGAACAGCAACAAAAAGGATGTTATTCCACCCAGCAAGAAGTCAGGAGTGTATCAGATAGACTGTTTGGAGTGTGATCAGATATATATAGGCAAAACAATACGAAATTTGGAGACAAGGACCAAAGAACACTTCAGAAATTTAAGATATAAACAAGTGGATAAATCGGCGGCTGCAGATCACTTTTGGACTTACGATCATAACATTGCAGGAGAAGCCAAACTGTTAAAAGCTACCACCAATCCCAAGGATTTGGCAATATGGGAAAAGATTTATATTTTAAAAAATAAACATAGAGTGATGAATTTTGACATTCCACCAACGGACTTTCTGTTCCGTTATATAATGGAATCATCAGATGCCTCTACGTCACCTGCTAGAGTTAGTTAGTCCCCAGCTGATGATGAGAGCGAATGCTCTTGAAACATGTTCTGAAGAATTAATCAGTTAGTGAAGTTTTAGTGTCACCTAATACTGACTCAGTTGTATATGTAACAACTTCACTGTTCCTAACTTCTTTTAAGATTACAGAAATGTTAATGCTTGCAGTTAGCTGCATTAAAAACATGTGGCACCAAACATTCATTTTATTTAATACAAAGCAGTATAACTCATAATTTCAGTAAAATATTGTGGTAAGATCCTAATTCTTCAGTAATCTAAAAGGTAGAACAAAATTTGAAAAAGAAATGATGGGAGGAAAGAATTATATTCATAGGATTGTTTGCAATCTTTGGAAATACTACAATAATTATAATTGCAATTATTTTTTAGTATGAGGGACAAATTATTAAATGTTAAACTGGTGTATGTGGCATACTGTCTAAACTTTGTCTTGTGCTATTTTGATTCTGAAGTAAACAGATAGGAGGAGCAACTATAACCTCTGTTCTGTATAACTCGGCACTAATCGTTGCACCTGTGTGCATATTGAAGAAAGAGTGGAATAATTTGATTGAAATAAACCTGGGATTGTTCATTTTATTCTAGGTGCCATATAAAATAAAGCCCCTGTTAAACTCTAATCATACCAGATCAGCTTAAAGTAAATACAATAAATACAAGTGAAGTAAATACAATTGGGCAGAGCTGTTATTGTAGTTCAGTGCAACAAATTCATGAATGTAAATTATAATTAATCTGCCGTCTAACACACTCTTATGCTTCAGTTACTTTTAAAGTAAGAGTCATCAAGTTGGTTGAAGATGGAGAGGATGTCTCTTCGAAACCGGTCCCACCATATTCAAAAGTAAGCGAAGCATAAGAGTGTGTTAGACGACAGATAATTGTAATTTACATTTAACAAGCTTCACTGTGTGAGTTCCAACAGAATTTTTTAAAAATGTCTTATTTTTCGAAAGTTTTTAAATGAAATTCTTGAATGTTTTTGCACGTATTGTGATTACTATACACTTCCTCAGCATGGTGTAACATCATGTCAAGTCTCTGTGATGAACATCCTGCTGTTCAGACTCTTTCAGATAACAAAACATTCGAGATCCCAAACAAGGGGCGACATAATCTATTCTGAGTCAAAATATTCACTCTTTATGGTTTCACTTACCTGAGATTTCTCAGGATATATAGAGTGAAACCATAAAGAGCATTCTAAACATTTTGATTTAGAAGAGATTATTAATGCATGTTTCACTGTGTTCGATTCCAAATTGAATTAATATTGAAAGGAATGACTTATTTGTAATAAAATACTCTTTTATAACATTGCACTCCTTCTGACTCAGAAGGGATTGGGAATGGAACTTCAACTTCACTTTGGTCACTCAGTGGTTCTTGACATGTGTTCTTCAGCCCCAGAACTCTGATTCTCCCCATCCTCCTTCACCCTAGTCAAAAATAGTATGATGAATTAGGAATGACAGATAGGATACACAAACTCATATTGCACCACAGTGTAATGTGTGCACAGGCTTTTAGGATTTTGTTTAAATAAATAATTGTGCTTTATTGAAATTGAAAAGGAAACATTGTGCAGAAAATAAGAAAACTGCCACTAATTTGTTAAATTATATGAAACAAGAGGTATAGATAAAGAGCTTCCAAATTATTTTGCATTTTTTGTTGCTATGAAGTTGGCTGCATTTCAGTAGATGTTAGTTTGAAGGAAGTTCAATGTAGCATTTTATAGGCAAGCTGGTGTCATCAAGTTCAGTTTGTAGAATTATTAGAGATTATAAGAAATATGTGGAGCAAGGAGTATTGTTTGAATTGAATTCTGCATAATATTATGGTACAATCAAATATATAATACTATGTATAAGTAAACAAATTTATAATTATATTAATTGATATCATTCTATGATTCAGTTGAACTACACACTCTTAATTTATAATTTTTTAAAATATTTCTTAACTGCTACTGGATCCTAGACTCTTAGCTCACCAGCAGGAGTCTTCTGGAATCCTAAGAAACTAGAGCCCAGGTATCTTAATTGAACATTTTCTTTACTAATATACAATTTAAACTAATTAGATACAAAAATTATACAAATATTTAAGAAAAATGCATCAACTTCTAACTTTTAACCTCTTTTTCAAATAACTTAAAACAAAAAGAATGTTCTAAATATCCCCTCCAAATATAACTCTAATTCTTTTAGGGTTGCTTGCCTATCTTATCCTAGTCACAATAAATGTAACTCCAGGTTATGGTACATTGATTCTATCTTCATTCTTTAATTATCTATATTACAAATCTTCTAAAATTCTTTCTCTTTTAAATTCTTCCTTCTTAGCCATTTCTCCCTGACTTTACCCAGATAATCTCACACTGATTTTATATTTTTTCTCCTTTACCAGTCAAGCTCTTTTTCATTCATATTTCTCTAAGTTATTCAATTTTTGTTGTTTTACTTGTTCTCTGCATATATTTATTTGATTGCACTATCGTACAGAATGAAAGTCCATGTTTGAATCTCCACCTTTTGGGCACTTTCTACCTTTAATCACCCCTTAAACCTTTTAGATTCATAATTCTGTTCTAGCCTAGGCACATATTCCCGAACTAATCTGTAACAAAATTCTATATACTTTCTCCTTCTCCACACAGATACAGCCTTCTCCTGATACAGCCTAATAGAACTATCTTTCAAACTACTAAAAATATCCTATCTTTCCATATCTTCCAGTTTCAATTTTACTTTTTTCCAGAAACCTCTATTTTGACATTCCATATTAATCCATAATCAACCTTATCCATATGTTGTACAATTTTCTGCACTTTAAGATACCAAGATCTTTTATACATATACTTTTCCTGTATAAAACATATTTTAATAATGTTATTAGCTTCAAATGTTATAATTCTGTATTGATATTTCATAGATCTTTCAACAATCCTACTTTTAATTGAGTATTTACCTAGTTCTAACTGTATTACATCATTTGGTGATACAGTAGGTAAATCTAAAAGCAATTTACAGAAGGTTCTATTGATTTTATCAGTATTTTACCAATCTTCATCCATGCCCCAAATTTCTACACCATATAATATTTTATTCCCTACTGTGGCTGTATAAACTCTTTCAAGCCAGTTAACCAATATTTCTTGTATTTTTGTTAAACAGACTCTTATAATGCTCATAGCTACTTTCCATTTTGCTATCATTTTTTTCGCTCATTCCAACTTCAATTTAAATTTAATCTAACCTCTAAATAATAAAAGTTTCTTATCACATCTATTTCTCTTCCATTCATCTGCCATTTCTTATCCTTTTTGAAGTGCCAAGCTTAAATATTGTGCTTTAGTTTTCAGATATTTCACACCCTTTCAACACCTTAGAATATTTTGAAATTATTTGGAGATACTCATTGGAGTTTTCTGCTACCTGTCTTTTTTCATTTTTTTTAATGCAACCCAAGTAGGCTCTCAATTTGAAACAGTTTTTAAAACCATAATATTTCATTTATTAATCTTTTAATTTACTCTTAATCCCAATTTCTTACAAAAAGTATATATTATTTCATTTGCATTTTGCAATTCCCCACTAGATGTAGATCCAACTACAAGTTGTGTGCAAAAAGTAAATCTGGATTTCTTTATTATTAATCACTGACATGTGCACATTTCCTCTTTGTATCTCCTCCAAAATGTCATTGATATTGAAGTTAAATAACACCAAACTTTCAATATTAATTCAATGTGGAGTCAAACACAGTGAAACACACATTAATAATCTCTTCTGAGTTGGAATATTAGAACACTCTTTATGGTTTCACTTAAATGAGATTTACTCGGGGCATATGTTTCATGGACCTTTTATGCACATCAGCTGTTCAGAGATTATTAATGCCAGACTTATATTACAACCTTGTTTCACTCCTGTGTTATTCTGCACAATTCAGTTATTTTATCACCTGCAAATTTAATACAAATCAAGTTATCTAAATATATGTTATAATAGTTTTATGAATGGGTTACTTCCCTTTACTTTTTAGCTTTGTCCAAATGCTTCTCTATTTATAGAGCCAAATGCCTTCTTGAAACTCTATCTCTTTTATTACTTTATAACATTTACAACAGTATAATATTTATCCTAAATTGTTTTAATTATAAAAATAATGTCTGATGTTCTTTTCCATTTTTTAAATCCTATTTGAAACTGATATTTTCTTCTCTACCTGCTTCTGTAATCTATTTGAAATTCCAGTAGAAACCTTTCCTTAAATGGAAAGAAGACTTATCCCTTATAATTAACTAGATTATTTATGTCTCCCTTCCCTTGTATATAGGTTACTATCATACTTATTTTTCACATCGTAGAAATATCCTTTATTTCTAATATTTTGTTAAACAATTTTCTCCTAGCATTAGCATAAGGCCAAACCTTCCAAAATTCTCTCAGATTTCCAGCATTACCACTGGCTTTGTTTGCCTTTAAATTCTTCATTTGATCACATAATTCTACATCTGTAATTTCCATTTCTAGATCATCAATAAACTGCTGGTTCTCAATCAAATATTTTTACTCTAATTGTATTATCTTGCTCTAATATATATCTGCAAATGACTATGTACATATGAATGTCAATGATCATTTTGAGCATAAGATGTAAATGGTCTGTTTTGCAGGTAGTGATAGTACCACAGTGCTATAAAAGACGATTTTATTTCTGAATTATGATAAGTAACTGTACAATAACAAGATCCATGCACTATAAAGTCTATCCTGTTGCATTCCTCAATGTTTATTGGTCACTATGAAATGTTTAAATGGGCCTTTAAGGGATAGATGATTTAGTTAAACAAGTGTACTGTAGTGCTATTAAATAAAAGAAGTTATTATGCATTATTTATCATTCCAACAATTTTGATTAATGTGTGCTAATGCTGATCTTCCTTATTGTTAGTCAGTCTCCAACAAGGCAGTCAAAGCGATACCCTTTCCAAGAAGAAGTGTTATCATTGAAAGGAATTTCTTCAAAGCACACATATCTTTCATCTAGGGAAATTTCAGGCAATCGGTAGGTGGTGTTGAATTTACTGTTTTTGTATAAAACAGACCTTACATATTACTTAAATATTAAGCTGCTCACACACTCCAGAAACATAGGAATCAAATGCAACTGAATGAGATGTTTATTCCAGAGATATTGACTAAATGGCATAAAAAGGAAAGCCATACTAGGTATTGGTAGTTAACTATTTAGTTTGATTAACAAAGTACAAAGATGGGTCAAAAAGTAAGTTTCCCTATTTTATTACTACAAAATCAAGGCACATTTCATTGAAATTTGTATATCTGCTGGTGTGTAATTTCAATTATAGGTGCCTTACAGCAACCCTGGCCTGTGCGATAGAACATAGGTGCAGTAAAAGTTATAAAATGGCAACATTATTGAATGAGTGGTCAAAGGAGGAAGTGCATGCAATTATTTGATTTCAGTGGACAGAAAATATGGAAACTGTGAACATCCACCAATGAATTGTGTTTTCATATGGAATGGAGGGGTATCCATTTAACAAGTTTAAAAATGGTGCCCGAATTTGCAGAAGATTGAATAATTATAAGTGGCTTGTTAGACAATGCCATAGGTAACATGTTTGCCACTCACTACTAATATATTAAAAAAAGTGAAAAAACAACTGCAGGGTAGACAATTTTGACGCTGTCAAAGATTAAGTATTGAAATAGTTCAACAAGGAGGATGCCAGATTCTGTTGTATGGACAGGGAAAAAAACATTTTATGTTATAGCAAATGCTCGAATAACATTAGTGATTGTGTAAAAAAATAAAGGAGGGATATGGAAATTAAAACAGTTCTTTATTTTGACCATGACCAATCTTTACCTATTCACCTGCAAAGATTAGGAAATCTTACTTTTTGACTTAATCTAGTAATCACACTTTAATTTTATATTTTATTAATAGCCTGTAACAGTATCCATAAGTAAAGTTGGGTATGGAAAAGATTTATTATGAATTGTTGCCTAGAAATTTTTTCTTAGGATCTATTTAAGCTGAGATCCTGAAAATCATGATATAAACAGAAATTTCATGTACACAACACATTGTTTTTTCCAAATGACCCATTAGTTCTATAGCCTTACACCAGGTTAAATGATGCATGTACATATGCAAGCATGCCTTCAGCAATAATAAGATTCAAAATTCTTCAATGTAGTAAAGAAATGGAAATCTAAAATAGGTCAATCAGATCCATACTGTAGAGTAAATGGGGTATGAATCGCAATACCAAGTTTGTTATGATTTGTAACATTTTAAAAATTTTGTTATTTTGGGCATTATACTGAAGCAAAATTTCACACATATTAGATTGAAATCATTTTTAAGCTTTATCGCATTAATGATGTAAACATTAAGTTCCTAATTCTTCTTGGATTCTTGTACTGCTTTTCATCTTCTTCTTTCATGGCTGTTTTTTTTTTTTTTTAAACTGTTCTAGTAACCTAGCTAAAGCATTTGAATCGATATAGTATTCCAAATAGAGGAACTATTTAACATGAATCAACTCTTTGTCCACTTCTTTTTTCATTTATATAATTAATGATCTCTCATTGTCATTAAAATATTTGTATTTCTGTTCTATTTGATAATGATACCAGCATAGTAGTTTCTACAATAACTTTGATAATCTTATGGAAAAAATTAATTATATGCTTATTGTAGTGTTTACAGGTTCAAAGCTAACAAATTATCGTTAAACCTAGATAAAACAACCATCAAGAAATTCATGATATATTATCTGATCTCTCACTATATGTTAACTACTAATATAAGCATGATAATCCTTTCCCAATATATCATTTCATCTCATGTATCATCAGTGTCCACCGCCTGTGGTGCCTCAGTAGTAAAAACGAGTGTTAAACACTATTAAAAAAAAAAAAAAAGCATGATATTAGATTTTTAGATCTTCAAGTTGGCAGGCACTTGTATTGCAAAGTGCATATAAAGTATATTATACCAAATAAAATCAGCCTATGAATAATATTATATCATTAGTTCTAAAGCCACTCTCAAACTTTTGCACTTAATGTGCAAAATTTTCTTTGATTATGAAATAGTTTAATATTCTTGGAAAAATTTAGTTTAAAGTAAAAATGTTTTTATATTACAAAAGAAAGTGATAAGAATAACATTGATATAAATAATTAAAAATCATATAAAAATCTATTTCCAAAGTAAACATTGTGGTTATACACATTCTCTTATTACCTTTCACATTATATATCAAGACCATTCATTAAAAATATGCAAATACATAACATATGCACAAGATAAAAGTGTCTCCTGCATAGGTCTATTGTAGTATTTCCATTATTTCTCATGCATCAACACCCAATTTTTTTTTACAAAAATAAACAAAAAAAAAATATAATTAAAAAAACATCAATTTTAAATATAGCAATTAGGAGCAGTATCTTCGGCAATTCCAGAAGGCACTGACTCCAATCAAAATTTGTTCCAATTTGATTGGCTCAGCCCCCCAGTCCCCAGTTCATCAGCACTGGAATATCCAGGGGATGGGGGCTTTGATCCAACCAAAAACAAAACACAACATTAAAAGTAATTTATACATTCAATACACTATTACGTTATATTTCCTACAATACTAAACCTTCCTTCATTTTTTAATTAAACCCATTCTGCCAAATTTCTATTCTTGAGAGTTGCTTATTCCTTAGGGCCTTATACACGCTAACACTCTTGTTATTGGTGCATAAGGATCCTGTTTAACTAATATTAGATAACTAGCCCCATACCCTCCCTTACTCATTTCATCCTCCTTTCACTATCTGACAGTTTTATTCTCAAGCACATTTCCTAAGTATTTTACACCCATAACCATTTTTGTCTTACCTTGTCTATGTATTTTCCTAGTTCCTTAATATTTTCATCTGATTTTAAATTTAAAATTCTTCTGCCTCTTATTTCATCTGGTAGGTTTTCCTATTGTGGTAATAGGAACTGTTCCCTCCTAAACTTTTGCTTACATTCTAGTATACAATGTGAAATACTACCTGGCATTGTATACTTACTAGGACATTTCCCCTTAGTATGTACATTTTTTAATCCATTTAAATATTTTACTCCTGTTCTAAACTATGCCAACCCTTCCCTTCCTGCCTTATCACAAATTTCAATGTATCTTTCTCTTCCCCACACATTTTTTTGTGTACTATATAATTTCAGAGATTTTTTGGTGTTAAGGTTTGCCCATATTTACTATTTTTATATATCCTCAATTCTTATTGTTATCTCTTTCCAAAATCCTTTACCCAGTCTTTCTCCCACATACCATACTAGTCCCGTGCCTGCTTCTTATAGGATATTTTGGATTTTAGATAACCAAGTTTCATTCCCCTTAATTTTACCTTGTGCTACCAAACGCTTATTAATAATATTTTCCCCCCTCTAGTCTCCCTATTCTATACCAATATTTCAATACTCTTTCTATGACCTTGCTTTTATAGCCCAATCTTCCTAGTTCCATTAGAACAACATTGTTAGGTGAAGATCTAGGTAGCCTAGGACAATTTTACAAAGTAGTCTATTTATCGCATTTATTCCTTTCCATCCTTCGTCTGGCCCCTAAATTTCTATTCCATACATCATTCTGCACTCCCATATGGAACCATATATTCTCTCTAACCATTTTACTTGCATATTTGATATTTTATTTACACAAGATCTGACTACACTCTATGGCTATTTTTCCTTCTGCTACTGCTTTCTTTTTTTTTGATTGCTCCATTTCCCATTACTAGACAATGTAACACCTAAATAATCAATTTTCTTGACAACTTCAATTTCTGTGCCCTCCCACCTCCATTTTTCCTGTTTTTTTAATTTGAAACCTTTGTTAATCAGCATAATCTTAGATTTGTTTTTATTTATCTTAAGCCCCCATTCTTTACAAAATGTGCCTATAGTTTCTAATGAACATTTTAATCCTACACTTATTAAAGAATCTGTTACCAAATCTTCTGGAAAGAGCAGACCCGGTATCTCTATATTATTTATAGTTGGTAAATGTACATTACCTTCGCTAATTTCTTCTAAAACATCATTGATAAACAGATTGAAGAAAACTGGGCTTAATTTACATCCTTGTCTTAAGACTATATTGTTTGATATTTTTTCTGTAACTCTTCCTCTCTCATATTTAACACAATATTGGTTTTCCTTATAAATATTCTGAATTACCTTTATAAAATTCTGGCTTATTCCTTTCTTTCCCAGTTTAACCCAAAGTGCTTCTCTAGAAATTGTGTCAAAAGCTTTTGCCAAGTCCAGAAACAACAAATAGATTCTACATCTTTTGATACTAAGATATTTATCGACTAATGTTCTAATTATAAAAATATTGTCAACTGTTCTTTTACCATTCCGGAAGCCTGATTGAAATACTGAAATTTTATTTTCTCTCTCTGTCCATTCTTGTAACCTTTTTACTAACACTAAAGTGAAAACTTAATGAATAGTACTAAATAGATGTGTATGCACTTATTCAACTGGAATAAGACTGTAGAGTTGGGTGTGGACTTTGCATTCTTTGTAGAAAAAGGTTCTGTTTATAACAAAAAAGAGAAAGAGAATTGTACAAAACTCTCCAGGCACAATAGTAAATTCTATTGGTACTTATTTTGGTTGATGTAATACTTTCCTGTTTGCTTTAGATTCCTATATGTAATACCCAAAGTTAGTAGTTCTTAATAACTACTTTATCCTTCATAATATAATTTTGTATGTAATGTTTTTTTAAGCTTTCATGATGCTAGCCTTACTACTAAAATTGTAAGTATTTTGAATTCATACTTGTATAGAATAATAGTGTACATACATGTTTAGATGAATGTGTAATTATTTTTCTGATACATACTATTTCAGTTTTTTAATAGATATTTGTTATATTTCACCTATATAAAAATTATCAATTAATTATGCACACACATGGCATTTTTTTAAAATCTTTCCTATTTAAAAAAACTTAATTTAAACATAAACTAGATCAATTTTGTTATTTAAGGAGAAGTTTACAAAAAAAAAAATCATCTGTAACTATGACACTGTACTTCACTTTGTGTTTACAGTTCAGAATATGTTTTGAAAACCCAAGTTTCCATCATCACTGTAAATTGACTAGCATTGTTGGTGGCTGATTTGGAGACATCTGGTGGTTTCATCATGATGCAAGTCCATTGGTGTGATTTTGAAGTTCATAACTTTATTTATTTTCCAGAAAGAGAATCCTTTCCCAAATTGCTACTCAGCCAGATTCCTTACAGATTTCAATAATTTAGCTTTTCTTCTAAGACTGACTTTTTGGTTCAAAAAATGGGCAGCAACTGTGAATTTATCTATCTGCTTATATTTAATGTTCCTAAAATGTTTTCCTATATGCAAGTTCCATATTCCTTTGTTCTGCCTATTTAAATTTGCTCACAATCTGGCAGTTGATTTGGTAAACTCCAGGGTTTATGTTTATAGGTATTTTATCTTTAGGTACCTTTTTTTTTAGTGAGTTTTAAATACTATATCTGTTCTGTGGGTCCAAAACTATATTATATCTTTTAAATGTGCTTGTAAAATGTTTGTGCATCCATGGATGTTGTAAGTTTTGTAAATGTTTTGTCTTTTTTTTATAATGGGAAGAGTGCTTGTTTCTTTGACAGTTTTTAATCTGATATTCTGTTGTTAATTCTTCCTTGTTGAGTGGAATATTTACAAATGGGTTAAGCTATGTATTATTTATTGCATGTTATAGGATTCTGGGAATGATCCAACAAAGCGGATATGGCACACCATACTTCCATTATGTATTGTCATTGTTGATGGGACTTGTTGCTCTTGGTCCTGAACTATCATTAGGTGCAAGAAAAGATCTTTAGCTCAATAAATATGAACAGTAAGCACATGTTCTTCAGTAGGATACAAAGTTTTTTTGTATTCTGTTATTTTTGTTTGTTGGCATACTGCTGTTGCTAATTATTGGTAATGATAATGCACTTAATTTTAAAAGTGCATTAAGACAAACCCATGTTATAATTCCTACTTTATAACTATGTTTGTGGGTTCATTTCTATTGAATCATTCTAATTCAAGCATTCAATTTGTTAAAGACCATTATTTAGCATTTCTTTGAGAAAAATTTAAGTGGCATTATGGCATCTATTGTATTTTGCACATTCTCTAAATGTTGTATTCATTTTCCTTGTCATTTTTGGGGGAGGGGGACTAAGTTATCTAATTTGATTCCTCTCAATTTACAGCATCATTGTACATATATAAAATTGAACAGATAAGGATCAATCCTGTTTTACTTCCTTGTTATATACTCCAATACCTCTCCATGTTTGTCATGACACCTTTTTTTATCTTCATATAGGAATTTTTATCAAATGATTTGGATGACCGTGTTTAGAATCTCCCATATAAGGGTTTCACTGAAAGTTTTGGAAATTAATCATTAGTAATATGCAAATTTAACATGCTCCAACAAGTCTATTCTGAACAGAATTGTTGCAGTGAAGTTACATATTATTGTGTCACAATACAGAATAATTCTGAAATTAGAGTGTTCGCATGCCATCATCTTCTATGATTTTAAAGTTGGATTAGGTGAGAGAGAGTCTTGAAAGATTGAAATGTACATTTGATGATCTTGGCCCTTCACAGGTCACCATTTATTGACGGTTTGCATAATTTAGGAGAAGTAGGGATTCCTTTGAAGACGGAAAAGAGTCCAGAGTGGCTCATAACAAGAACAATGAAGAAAATATGACAAAAAAAGAGTACATAGAAGCTGAGAGAAGTCTACAGTGAGGATATCATAATAGGTGCATTCAACATTGGATTGGCAGCAGTTTAAAGATTCTGGAGGAAAGATTTCATGTCAGAAAACTGCAGTTATTGAATCTGAGCAGTAAATGCTGTGTGTGTATTGGTGCCAGAAAATTTAAAAAAAAAAAAATAAAAAATGATGTCATAACAGTTAATGAGAACTGGATGTAACATGTTCCTGAGTATTATTACCATTCTCGTAATGTTACAACCAGTATTCTAGATGCAATATCACTGCATATTTAGTCCATCTGCATAGATGACAAGCAAGTGTGTCATAGCCAGTGAGAAAACGTTCACACATACATTTCAAATTCATGTGGGTCAAGCAGTAGCATTGCAATATCTTGCACATATTTCCTGCAGGAAATGATTATGATGTTTCATGCAGGAAGCAGTGAGGCTGGGTTTCTGAATGTCTGTATTCCTCCAATGGCAAACTCACATAAAGCTGTGGGTCCCGAGTCATACATTTATGGCACGAAAAAGAACCTCAAGCCTGAAAGAAGAGGCCTCTGAGCAAAATTTGTTGGCTGTTTCACGCCCTGAATAGAATGAGACACTGATGACCTGTGATGTTAAACTGCGTCCTTAAAATAAATCAAATTAAAAAAAAACAGTGAGATGAATGCAGATATCTTTTAATTGAGATTATTGTATGATTAAGTCCAACTACATACTCTTATTGCTCCACTTGTTTATAATAAGTAGAAATGGTTTCAGGAACCCTTTGTCCCATCATCAGCATATCTTTGATTGAGAGTGTTAATTCTGATTGGTTAATCTCCTAAAAAACAAATTTACAAAGTTCTAGATAATGCAAGTAATTACAACTGCCTAAAAATTAAGATCCTCATTTGTTTTCAAGAAAAGGGTGACATGGTACGTTCCATTTAAGATTATAATTGAAACATTATGATTCCACTTCAGGTGGTACTTCTAGAAATCATGGGCAGCAAACCTATAAAAAGAGTTTTTCATTGATATATTTAAAAATCTCATGGTTATATTCCTTTAGTTAATGACAATGTGTGAAATGATATAGTTGAGAACTTATGAAAGAAATGTGTTGAAAAGGCAATTCGTATAAAGATGCTCTTCTTCTTCTTAGTCGGTCCTGGTGGTATAGTGGTAACCATACTTGTCTCCTAAACCAAGATTGCGGGTTCAAACCTGGCCAGAATTGATTTCAGGGCGTAAAAATCCTAAGTATGGCTTTCTTTGGAAGGGAAGTAAAGCCGTGGGTCCCATGTTGTACATTTACGGCATGAAAAAGAACCTCAAGCCTGAAAGAAGAGGCCCCTGAGCAAAATTTGTCGGCCATTTCACACCCTGAATTGAATGGGATGCTGATGACTTAAAGTTTTTAAGAGTGTCCATAAATAAACCAAATAAAAAATTCTTCTTTCTTCATCCCCCTCTCATGCATTTTTTCGCATTTGCCCATGGCATGGTGATATTGTAGTGAACTTTTGAGGCTGAGTTGCTCATAGGGTACTTGGTTCAGGATCTTGAGAATGAAAATAGACAATGTGAGGGAGGAAGTGATACTGAGGATGAAAATTAAGGTAGGTAAAACAATGACTTAATTTTGTAATGCCTGCATTTTTTAATAATATAGGAATAGAAATAATAACAAAAGAGACTAATAATTTTACTAGGTGATTTAGGCAATTGAAATGTTAAGAGAAACTTTAGCTATTTCCATCCCCCTATATGAATGGCATCTAAAACTATAGCAACAGAACTTATGCACCAAGAGGATTTGGTCAGGATTAGACTGCCTAGCTTTGATGTTCTGCATGTTAATGTTATGAGCATGGCTATAATAAGAGCCAGTACTCTGGTCTTCCCGGGAAAGACTTCTTTAATAAAAATGAAAAGAGAAGAACTGCCCTTTTTTATGTTGATGTTCAAAATAAATACTTATATGCTGTGTATGATGAAAGCCTGCCCAAAGTCTTTGTTGCATTGAGAATAAAGCATCTAAAAATAGGCTTATGGGTAATCCTGCTGCTCAGTAACAATGCTCAGCACATATTCCACAGGAAATAAATGACCAACATTGCTGCAGGAGGCTTACGTTAGAAGTTTGTCTCATCTTGCCTGTAGCTAATTCTGACACTATGCAGCTTTTTTTTTTTCTGTAGCCTAAGTAAAAGTAAACATCCATAATTGTTAATTTGTATCTCCTGAAGTAGTGTTTGTAGCATGTTCTAGGTTTAGTATTCAAAAATTGATTAGGGCAGATGGGACATTATATAAAATGCATTAAGAAGATGAAATGGGATGTTTTTATCCTCAAAACTTTCAGTGACCCATCTAGCTTTTCTTGAACTCTTTTGAATGTCTTTTCATAATAAATATATGTTTATTGATAAGCCGTAATCATGAGACTTTTGCAGAAAACAAGAAAAAAATTCAGAAAAATAAATTTGTTACTAATGACAGACTATTGAGTTAATCCATCAGTCTCCTGGCTTCCCAATTCCCCCCCCCCCACTAAAATTATATCTCCTACACTCCTTATAAAGAGCAGAATCCAAGTTATAATCAACTTTACATACAGTACATCTGATAGATAAAAATATTCTCTCTAGATGGGGTGCTATGCATTCGTGTACAGTGCTCACTTCAAAACATTATCAAATTTTTTGTTTTGTATCTATGAATCTTGGATTCCATTTTAAATTTTTTCTTTATTGATATCATAGGCATCTTCCAAGAATGTTTATAATTCCTTTTGTAGATACAATATTCAGAGATGCTTTTATTGGGATTAGTTTAGTGCCCTTCTTTTCCAGGATGTCTGTGTTCTCATTCCCTTACACTGAAATATTGGAGGATGTCTGCTGACAGTAAATCTATTCACCTAGAGTAGTCAGCTGTTTTGTCATTGTCCTTACTTCTTTGATCTTTTCTGATTTATGATAACTGTTTTATGAAATTGTCTGTATAGCTGATTTTGAATCTTATTCGGTTTACTGCTTTGTTAAAGGCCTGGACCTACAAGGTCCTTGTCTGCTATGCAAATAGAAATTAATTTTGCTAACAGGAGGTTGCTGTGTAATGCCCTTGCCACCTGGTGAGGAAACAATGTCATATGGTCAGAACTAATAGCACACAATTTGTTTTATTTCATTATTTATTAATAGTAAATAGCAATAACATTTGCTGCAATTGAGCCTCCTAAATATTCTAAACCGCCTCAAAAATATTTTGTTTTAGCACCTCCATGAGTTTTAGTTCAGGTATGCTAGTAATTTTATACAGATGAAGATTCAGAAGCTGATTGGCATTATATGCATTGCCAACAGATAAACCAACTTACTGAATTGTATTAAAAGGCTTTCGATGAGAAGTTTAAATTATTTTAATAGTGTTTAATGCCCGTTTTTACTACTTAGGCATCAAAAGCAATGGACACTGAGATGAAATGATAAATTGGGAAAGGATTATTTTTTTTATTAAGGAAGGAAATGTTCCAGGGCTAATTTTAGGGTACCTCCCTGGCATTTGCTATTTGTGAGGACTGAGGAAAAAATTGAAAAATCCCTAGTAAGGGAAGATGGTCCTGGCAGTAATTTAATCTCAGATCCTGTGCTCACAAGTCCATGCCTTAAGGATCTTAACCACCCATGGCAGTAAATTTCTAATTGATTGTTTATTTCATCACGTTTTTCCTCTGTTAACACCTGGGTTTTTTATCTCTGGTTACTTTCAGTGAAAATGCCTTCCACCAATCTGAAAATTGCACTTTCTGATGGAAATGTTACTCCTGGAAATTTAGTACAAAATTCTCTCTTACAGTACTTGTACAATTTCTATTCATGTAAAAATCATAAATATTCTTGTTCTAGCATGTCTCGCACTGCACACTTCACAATATGCAAATTCACAGTAGAAAGTCTAAGTACAACTGAAACAGATGGTGTGATAAACATAACTGAGCAAGCCCAATTGTCTGTAACCGTGAACTCCAGTTGTACCAGGAATCACATGTCCGCTGAAGGTCAGCTGGCTTCCGTTAGTGTATGCAAGCTCCAATTGAATAGCAGAATAAGAACATAGTATACACACACACACACACACACACACACACACACAGATGTATATAGTGTGTAATTCAACTCAATCATACAATGATCTTAATTATATGATTAGCTTCACTGTAAAAGTTCCAATTAACATTTTCAGTTTAAATATAAACTTGTTTGCCGAGAAACCAAAGAGGAAAGAAGGGCAACACATTTTGAACATTAAACTTAATAAAATGCCCTCTTGTTTCAGATTATTTTCTCAAAAATCTGCTGAAATAAGTTTCTCAAGTGACATGAGAAAGAAACCTGTGTCCACAAATAAAGGAATTCCAAACATATTCAGTGCTGATAAATTTTATACTCATTCACAGATATTCAGTGATCCTGAGCATGGTAAGTGGGTTTTTTACTGCAATTAAATTTTCACTTTCACATAATGCAGATACTGAACTTTTTACTTAAGAACATAGGATAGCAAGAAATATTACAGATATTTTATTAGATCATTTATTCTTTTATATATATATAATATATTTCGATTCCTTATTCAAGTTTGGCATTAAGAAAAGTGATAGTTGAAAAATTTTAAGTTATTGAAACAAAAGAAAGTGCCCCACATTTCTGAAGTTCTTATAGTGTAGCAGTTATATAGGGATATAAGTGGCATTTCTTCCTTGATTATTCCACATGTTTTAATAACTAAGAACTTTCATCTAGAATTCATTCATGTTTATAATTAATTATAATGCTTACTTCCAGTGATGAAATGCATGATAAGTGGTAAAATTGCTATGACGGTGTCAACTACAGGTACAGAAATTCCTTATCATCTGAGAGGCTGCATGAATAATTGGATACTATAACAATAAAGGGTGTTGGTAATACCAATTCTCTTTATTGTTCTACTTCACTGTTACTACTAATTAAGCTATAAATAAAACAAAGCATGAAACATTTTGCAAAAAAATTTAAATTTTTAATTAAAATACCGATGACATTATGGAGTATGCTACATTTACTAGCTAGCTTTTGGTGAGCTTTGGTAACATAGTATACATTGTAGTATCATATAAACAACCTAAATGATCACTTTATGAAAGTTCCCTCAGAATTAAACAAAACCAACAAAGAACAAACAATACAAAATTTACTCTCTTGAGATACCTGACCAAGAGAAATTCCACTTTACATACATCATGGAAACAGATGTTATGGCAGCAGTAAAACATATAAAGACCAAGGCACAGGGTCCAAATCATATTAATATAACTTTAATAAAATAATTCATGTCATACGGCTGACTGTTATTTACATCTTAAACACCTCACTCATGACATCAAGCAATAGAAACAGGCATTCATAAAACCCCTTTCTAAGATCAAAACGCCCCAATCTCCTAAAGATTACAGACCAATCAGCATACTGCCAATGCTATCTAAAGCACTTGAATGCAAACATAAACAGCTGACAGATTACCTTAATGAGTATGACTTTCTTGACCCTTATCAGTCTGGATTCAGATCAGGCCATAGCACAAGCAAGGCACTGCTTAACATATATGAAGATATATGTGGTGCTTGTGATGAATGAAGACTGACACTACTTGTATAGCTTGATATGACTAAAGCTTTTGATTCTGTATACACAGACTTCTTATTAAACTAAAGGTGTTAAATATATCTGATAGTTTGTGCTGAGGTTCGACTCCAATCTTCGTGAATGGCAGCAGTGTGTTGTTTCTGGAAAGCTTTCCTCTTCATGGTGGTTCTGAAGTCAGGAGTTCCCCAGGGTAGTGTTCTGGGTTCCTTATTGTTTTTTTTGTACATCAATGACATATGTTGTGCCTTTAGCCACAGTAAATATCACCTCTATGCCGACGACTTACAACTTTACATACACTCTGGAACTAATGATATTCATGATATAACTAACATAACCAAGATCTAGGCTCAGTTCATTCATGGACACGTACTCTGGGCCTTGGTCTCAAGCCCTTAAAATCGCAGACTATGGTCATGGGATATCAGTGATTGCTAAGTGCCATAAACATAGGCAATATTCCTTCCATTAATACCAATCAAACAGCAATTCCCTTCGCTGATTCTGTTGGGTAAACCATGTTTCTGAAATCTGCGGGAAGATAAGTTTTCTAATCCATACGTTTAAAAGATTTAACGTGTCCTATCCAGAACCTTAAAATAGATCTTGATACAATCCCTAGTGATGCCTCACTTCGACTACTGGGATTTTCTGCTCACAGATGCAAAAACTACAGCATTTTCATAATATGTGTATACGTTAAAATATGCAATGTGCATCTGTTCTATCATATAACACCCTCCAATATGTTGTCTTGGTTCAGCCTGAAAGACTGAAGAAACATTCATTGTCACACTACTTTTCAAAATTATTCATACATCTTCTCCATCTTATCTGCTTGTTTTCAAAATCTATCTTCCTCTTATCTTAACACACGTTCTGAATCCCAGTACATACTATTATTACCATGGCATCAAACATCACTTTACTCATCATCATTCACCATAACCACTGCCCAACTCTGGAATGCACTGCCACGGGGATGTCAGAGATTGCAGAACTTTAGAAGCATTTCATAAGAAATTGTTTAATATTATTAGAAATAATCAATTACCCTAGATTCAGATTCCTTTTGTTACAATGCATGTATATATTTGTTTTACCATGCTGTAGAATTATTCATTCTATTATTTTTATTACTATCATAAATGGTCCTATCTCCTTCATAGTATTGTCAGAGTTTAATTTTATATTTTGCTTGTATCTTTATTTCCACTTTCAGGATGTATGTAGGTTGATATATATAAATTAACTGTAATTGTAAAAGTGGAACAGGATAAAACACTAAGATAAAGTCACACTTGAAATCGCTATATTTTGAACTCGTTGAGCTCTTCAAGAAGAAGTTCTTGCCATGGAAGAACTGAACGAGTTCGAAATATAGTGATTTCCAGTGTGACTTTATCTTAGTGCTTTATCCTTTTCTGCTTTTATAATTACTGTTAATTTGTTACATTGTTAATAGTGTTACTTTATTTTGATTTTTCTTTTATATTATATATATATAAAAATTTTCATTGCTGGTGCTTATTGTATATTATTTTTCTTTTATTTACTTATTCTTCTTAAGTTAATATTTTTCATTATCAATATTTATTTTTAGCATACATTTATTTATATACGTAATGTTTTACATTGGTTTACATGTGTATGAGTATTGTGAACTTTACTGTCAATGTTGTGATTGTAATATTGTTACTATAACTTCATGTAATTATTATTAGATTGGTAGAGCATAAGGGAAGGCCTAATGGTCTTAGCTCTACCAGAATAAATAAATAAATAAATAATCAAGAGTAAGCTAACAGGCAGAAGGATGTGAATAATTCAAGGCAGATCTGGAGAAAAATCTCTGAACTGACATTACAGGCATTGAAATTGTGAAAAATCTGCTATGTTACTCTAGTCTAGTTATAGTCTTATAAGCTACAATAAAACCTACCAATAGTAATAAAAAAAATTATTGCTGCTAGTCATAGAGCTTGCTGCATAGCAAAAATGGAGGATCTGGCAGAACGATTGTGTGAAATTTTGTGTTAAACTTAATAAAAACTTTTCAAATACAGCAAGAATACAGGAAGAACTGTGTGAACCAAGTGCAGTGCTACCAGATATTTATGTTTTAAACAGAACAGAGCATCAACTGATAAAGATTGCAGGTTGGGACGAGTTCATCTACAGGTCATCATCATGTCGAAATAATGCATAAGAAGCCTTTTTCCCATGTGGTATACAGTAAATGAAGAACTGTACTGTTTTAAGGCATTTTGAAAAATGCTATAAACAGAAAAATGCCTGATTTGGGAAAAGCAATTTTGAATGTTACAGTGTGACAGTGTACCAGCTCATGGGACTACTTATTTACAATTATGTGGCAAAATATAACACCTCTCTGTTGTGCCTCATCCACTCTATTCTGCAGATCTAGCCTAAACAGGCTTTTACTTTTACAGTTTAAAAACAACTTGGAAGGGATGTCATTCTAACCATAAATGGAATTCAGGAAAATATGAGGTGGTATCCAGAATATTTAGGACTGGTGTTGCCATCTGGTCAAAAACTTACTTTGAAACTAATGACCACCGCCCTCCTTCCATACGTATATACCGATCCCAGCGATTCTGTCATTTTCCAAGTGCATCTTGGAAGTCATATTCTTCAAGGGTGTTTAGCACAGATAGCGTTACTTCTTAAATCCTCTCATTTGTGTCGAACCGACGTCCTTTCAATTTCATTTTCAGTTTGGGGAATAGAGCGAAGTCGCAGGGTGCCAAATCAGGCGACTACGGTGGGTGGGAAACAACCATCATGTTGTTTTTCATCAAAAAGCTTTTCATGGAGCCATTGCAAAACGTCACAGCAGTACGTTGAATTCACTGTTTGATTTGGTGGGACAAATTCTTTGTGCACAATCCCCTTGGTATCCAAGAAAACGAGGAGCATGCTTTTTACTTTGCTCTTCACTTTTCTCGCTTTTTTTTTGGTCTAAGTGAGTTCGGGCTCTTCCACTGGAAGGATTGTTGTTTTATCTCAGGGTCATAAGCGTACATCCAGCTCTCGTCACCGGTGATGACCCTGGACAAGGAGGTTGAGTCATCGGATACGGCCTGATAAAGCTCTCTACAAACTTCAACACGCTGCGCCTTCTAATCAGCAGTCAGGATCCTTGGCACAAATTTTGCGGCAACACGATGCATGCCCAATTCATCAGTTAAAATTCGTTAGCATGTCCCATAACCAATTCCCAATTCATGAGCAAGGTCTTCAATGGTTTGACGTTGATCCTCACAAACGAGGTGTTGAACTTTGGCAACATGCAGCTGGCAGGCCTACCGTCCTGAGCATCGTCTTCAATAGCTGTACGGCCGCCCTGAACCGAGCATGCCACTGAAACACATGTGTATGGCTTATGCTTTGTCCCTCAAATACTTGTTGAATTATTGCGAGGGTCTCCGTAGCATTTTTCCCAAGATTTGCACAGAATTTGATGCACACTCTCTGTTCTAATCTTGGACGATCACAAAATTGCCACACACTACACACAGAGTACCATGAAAAGTACTATAGAATCTCAACACATCTACCAAGCTGCATGAAACTTTAAACAGTCACTCATCAGATGTGCTAGTGTTGCCACCTAGAGGTACAAAACTCTACTGCAACTACTGTCGAGATGGCAGCACCAATCCCAAATATTGTGGATGCCATTGCATATTATATGAGACCTGCATGCTATACCATAAAAGAAGCTCCAGAAATGATTTCAAAATTAGAAGAAATGCTGGAAGCAATAAGTAATCATCAGAGGGCACCATTTTGAAAATTTGAAGGAGACAAGACTTGATAAAGTTTCAACTTTTTCACTCATACCTCTTATGTGTAAAAATTGATCCCCTCCTCCTTTTTTAAGCAGTTTTGTGGAAACTTATTTTGTGTGTGGATTTTTGTAAGCAGAAATAATGCTTTTGTTAGAAGCAGTTAAATTCCTGTCATACAGCACATTCCATTTAACTCATGATTCCATATACATATATGTGTAGCCATCTGAAGATAAAGAGAATTGCTTTGGAATTGGAATGTAAATGGGTTAAAGTGGCCTGGAATAATATTGTGAGTGCCTCATTGAAAATTTCTTTAAGAAATGCAGCATTTCCAATAAACAAGGATAGTGCAGAATGCAGTTTGGAGTGATAATAATTGGGCAGATTCTGCAGGGAGTTCATAGTAATGTAGCTGCTGATTATCAATTTTCTACCTTCTTTATTCAGCACCTTATCCCTACTACTTCTTGTCTGTTCCTGGCTTTTCTCCCATGCGTATTTATTTTCTACACCCATGCTTTTTTGGATATAATCTACTTAAGTTTTCTATACATTCATTCAATTTCATAAAAAGTGATCATTATAAATCTGTGATAACTCTGGCAGATTATACACTATGCCTAAACCTATACACACTTTCACTCCCTTAACTTTATTTAATCTTAACCACATTACTTGTCCTCTTTCTGTATACAAACTTCACTCACTCTTATATTATAACTCTTATTTATAAATTAACCCCCCCCCCCCCGAGACCCTCCTTCCTTATACCATGATCTTCTACAAATTTATATCCTGTCACCTCTACACTTTCTTCTTTAACTAGCCAAGTCTCAACCATCACTATCAGCTCTCCCTACTTTAATAATTCTAACACTTCCCCTTTTCTTATTTTCCATCTTAAATCTTCAATATTCCATAACATTACACTCCAGTCCAATGCCTATTTCCTCTGAATTTCTCTAACTTCTCTGTATACCTTGTTCTTCTATTACTTCGTAGTTGAATCTCCTCATCCAATTCCTCCCCTAGTGTCATTACCCTAGTCTCCTTTTTCTTCTTTCCCCATCAATAAGTTCCAGTATATTAAGAGCATGGTGTTGACACAATGCTTGATTCAGTTGTCCCTTCCCCTTCATCTCAGTACCATACGCTTGCTGCCCCTCCATCTCTAATCGTAGCAGGCTCAGTCAGCTGATGTGTCTCACTTGAAAGCCGCTTCTCTGGTGAATTGACCCTTCTGCTCGGTGACGCCACTGCCACCTACTTGACCTTGAAAATCTTGCTATTCATGTGTCCCATGCTTGCCTTCTGCCACGTTACTTCTGTCTGGGGTGCACTTTGATCTTCCTGTTTTCCTCTCTAATGACATATTTTCCTGCGCTACTTCCTGCTCTGTCTACTTCCAACCTCCTTAGTTCCTTTACTATCCCTCAAATAACACTTCCCTGCCATCAATCCCATACCTGTAAGTTATGAATGTGTGCCTTCTTTCCCTCGTGTCTAGCTTCCTTCATCTGTATAATAAGTTTTTTTTTTCAATTATCTTTCTCTAAATATAGATCTTTAGGTCTTTATTTATGAAGATATCTGTTCCTTTCAATTTCTTCAACTTACTCAGGATCTCGTAAACTATACTCATCTCATGAATTGACCATCATCATTCCCTCTCATTTTTTTCCCCATGCAGAAAATTTTCCATCCTCTTAGTTTCATTACTAACTTCTGTTCTAAAATCTTTCGTACCTCTTGTATGGCCCAAGCCCCCCTCTTCTTTCCTTTGCTCCAAAAAATATCAAATTAAACTTGCAGCCTCTCTCCTCTAATTTATCAATTTTTACTTTCAGTTCATCCACTTCTCCTAATGGCCTTCACTTCCACCTTTATTTAATGTTTAATTTCCTGTACAGCTACATTTACTTGATTGCCAAGTCTCTCTTCCATCCCATCCATTCTGTTAGGTACTCTTTCCAAGCTGTTTCCTTTATCCACCGGCCCTGGGTTTACTTCTACCCAGCCAATCACCAATAATATCAACAAGATAACACCCATAGTCTTATTCTTCCTTTTTTCCTTTTCATTTTTAATTGTTAACTGTTTCCATCTTCTAAATATAAATATTCTAACCCTGCTTCTATATGTTTCTAGATCCACTACCATAGCCTCTTATGCCCTTCTTTTTACACACAGCAGCACACTCATCCACTTCCTTCCTCTTCCACTGCTCAGCTCAAACTCCATATATTATAATAGCAAATTACTTTAAATCATGCAGTATGTCAAGTACTTGTCAGATTCTTCCTCTGTAAAAGATGAATTGATGATGAAAGTGTATGGTTATATTCCTTTATCAGATCTATACAACTTCTGTGGTAATATTTTTCCTTATAATTTAGCAGTTTAAATGAAAATTAAGAAAACAACTTCAGAAAATGAAATAATGGGGGTTTTGAAACTTTTAATTTTGTATTCAGCAAAAACAGAAAATTGTGACATCATTTTCTCTTCTGAACTCTATATGTAAAATTACAACTGTAGCTACAATAATGGCATTGTGACCAACAAAAATCTAATTTGTAACAGTGTTACTCATTTTATTTAAAAAAAAATTACAAAGGCTGCTGGTTATAAATGTTTTTCCTGCCGCACTTCTAAGAAAAATATTGGCTACATTGTGGTTGAGGTGAACCATTCAGTTTAAAAGTATAAAAAAAATATAATCATAGGTTGACGTTTCAATAAATTGTATTTTTTACATGTAGCTTTCCTGCAAAGATGGTTAATATCATTAAGGATTTGGAAAAAGTATCATATGTGCAAAAAGCATATAGCATACACTATTTTTATGTTTCTTGTTGCTAACCATAGTTTTTGTTTCAGGTGCTAGAGAGAGTGACAGAGAGCACAATTTAAGTGCTGATGCTGGCTTGCCTATTATTACACCCATGCCAGAAAAATTGGAGCCACAGACAATTGGGTAATAATTCATGCAAATTTTGCTGAATAAGAACTTAAAACTTTTAGTTAGGGATTGGCATATAAATTCCTTATACTGCCATTGGTAAAACTTTAAAAATATCAATCACTTACCTAAATAAAAATTACTTCTTATTATTAAAAAAAATTAAATAATTAAAACACTTTAACAGAAAAAATATATAGAGCACATTACCAAATAAAAGACCAAAATAAGTAAATTGAGGGATTAACCCGTTTCCCAAACTTTTCAAGCCCAATTTTTCAATTCTAAAATAACAAAAAAACCAATATTTATGATTCTTTTGCACAAAACTAGTTGCATTATTAAATTTAAAATTAATTTTTTACCACAACTAATACAGTGAAGCAATCATTATATTCTTAATTAGCTAGCTAGTTGATTTAAATACTCTTATACTCCACTTACCATTGAATTTACAGAACTTGTTTCGCAGTCTTTTGCTCGCATCATCAGCTGTGAGTCGTTTGCTGGGTTTGTTATTGGTTGAATGGACTTGTATAGCTCTCATGTACATTTTATGAACTTTTGAATTAATTTCTCTTCTGTTGGGATTTCGAAGTTCCATAACCTTATCTTCATGTTTTTTTTTTATAGAAATTTTTTCCCCATATTCCCATCTCCAAGGTACTTTTTCCCCCCTTTTTTTTCTCCCCTCTTTAATATCTCAGGTCATCAGCATCCCATTCAATTAAGGGCATGAAATGGCTGACAGATTTGCTCAGAGGCCTCTTCTTTTAGGCTTGAGGTTCTTTATCGTGCCGTAAATGGATATGGGACCCATGGCTTTACTTCCCCTTTGAAGGAAGCCATACTAAGGATGTTTACACCCGAAAAAATCCATCGATTCTGGCTGGGTTTGAACCCGGATCTTGGGGTTTAGTAGGCAAGTATGGCTACCACTACACCACCAGGACCAACGGCTCCAGGGGTCTATCTACCAATTTCAATAATGTGATTTATACTTCTATATTATGTTTATCTCTGCAAAAGTGAGGTGCAAATACTGATTTATCAGATTGACCTGATGTTTCTCCAATGTTCCTTTAGCCTAATTCCAGTGTTTCTTTTTGTTTTACGAATACATACTTTGTTGTGTTCTGAACGGTTGATTTTATATATTCCTTGCTTCTCATCAGGTATTCAGTCGTTATCATCAGAGTTGAGCAGATTATTTAAGTTGAGTTTGTTAACTGGAGACAAATAATGCCAAATTCTCTGAGGATTTTCTGAGATTTTTTGGTGGCCCAGGGATGATAAGTAAATTTCTTGTTAATGGTAGTTCATTTTTTTGCTGTTTTAATCTCTTCTCTTGTTTGAATTTCTTGTCTACAATTTCTTGGCCATACCTAAGAATAATACAAATGGCAAAAACCAGTGGGTATGGCAAGAAAATCAAGAAATTCAAACAAGAGTCGGCAAAAAAAGGAACTATCATCCAAGAGAAATTTACTTATCATCCTTGAGCCACCAAAAAATTCCAGAAAATCCTTGTAGAGTTTGGGATTACTTTGTCCCCAGCGAACAAATTCAGCCTAAATAATCTGCTCAACTCCGGTGATAGTGATTGAATACCTGATGAGAAGAAGGCATGAATGTATCAAATCAACTGTTTGGAATGCAACAAAGTGTATATTGGCAAAACAAAAATAAGCATTGCAATTAGATTAAATGAATGCTAGAGAAACATAAGGTACACTCAGATAGAGAAATCGGCGGTTGCACATCGCTTTTGGAGAAATAAATATGATATAGAAATATAAATAAAATTATTGAAATTGGTAGATAGACCCTTGTAGCTGGTAATATGGGAAAAAAAATTTTATAACAAAAATATAAAGCTAAGGTTATAAACTTTGAGATCTCAACAGAAGACAAATTGATGCAAAAGTTCATAAAATGTTCATCAGAGCTACACCAAGTCCATCCAACCAACAATGCATCTGGCAGTCGACTCACAGGTGATGATGCAAGCAAAAGCATGTGAAACATATTCTGAATAATTCAATGGCAAGTGGAGCATAAGTGTATTAAATCGATTCACTAGCTAATTAAGAGTATAACTGCATTATCTTCTCAGCAGTTTTCAATGTTTGAATGGTCATGTTCCATAGAAGATAAACAACTTTGTCAGGGCTGACGGAGATATTTACTCCTGATGTTTTATATTTACTCCTGATGTTTTGCTATAACTGTGCTGAGTGTCTTTTGAGGTTCATTCCGAATCCAAACAGTTGCCTTGTGAATGGTGCTGTTGGTTTTAAGACTCCACCTGCATTTCTCCCTTCATGTTTGTAAATTTCTGTGGCCTCACCATAAAAATGTGTAAAATAGTGAGACATATTAAAAACATATCTGGTGGACATTTTATAGTGCATGTTCTGCTACAGCTATTTTTTTATTTGTCTGTTGTTTACGTTCCTTGAGCTTGGTGATAAATCTACTGTGAATTGTTTCAACATTCACTTGACTACAGCTACACAGTTTACCTAGTACACTGGCCATGAAAGCCTAGGATATATCCATAATTCATAGTTAACCCCTTTTAATCTAGATGACAATATTTATGAATTATTTTTATAGTTAATTACAGTGAAGTAGAATAATAAAATAATGATATGAGGTAATTTAATTATCAACTTATAATTGCTCAACTGTCACAGCTCATTAATAAATTAAATTATTCATTTTAGATGGCACTGTTTTACTAAGTTCTGTCATGGTATACCACCTTGAAACAGTTTTCATAACCACTTCTTTCATCCAAGTTATGATTTTTTCTGTTTAAATCTTTGGTTAGTGTTTTACTCTCAATTCATTACTTACCCTATTTGAATATTCAGAAACAAGAGAGTGGAGGGGTCAGTTGATCAAATTAAAATGCATTCATAAAAGATCTGAGATAGCAGTAAGGAAAATTTTTGGGTGCAAATCTTCATTTGAGGAATTATATTTAGAGAATATTTTTATAGAGTTAAAAATAAATGGGTATGGATAATTAATAAGTAAATGATCTTTGGTATTAGCAATTTAGATTTATGATATGAAATTGTTTGAATTGGATGATAAACAGGAATAAAGTGGATGTACTATTTTAAGATGTCAAGTATAGCATTATAGTAGATATTTGAGAAATAAAGGATTTACTAGTTTGTAGAGACTGTAGCTAGCTGATAAAATAATGGTATAGGTAGAGTAGTTGGAAAATTTATTTTAGTCCCCTGGAATTTAGGCTACTGCTGATGGAACTGGGAGCTGGGGTCTGATGAAATCCAGGTGAAAATTTTTTACTTTAATTATTTAGAATTTAGATGAAGGGATTGTATAAAATCATTATTGCATTAAGAAATTTTCTAATTATGAGAGGCTTGGGCCATTAAGGGGAGACCCCTTATGATGGTATTAAATTACGATGCATGTAAGTGGAGTCAACGTTCACTAATGCCAACACATTGGGCGTCAAATTTGTAGCGGAAATAAAGGGATGCCGACGTCGTCGAATGTTGGGTGCCAAATTTATGTGTCAACATTGACATTATTACCACCACAGTATCATCAACTAGTTCAGGGTTTGGTATTATGGCTGGATTTTTCAGCTATACTTTAATACTTCTGGGGTGAAAGGAGTGTGATTTTAAGTATAACAAATCACATTGGATAGAAATCTATGGAGTTTATTAATGTTTTCATATTATCACACAACAGTACACTTTTCTGATAATGATATGCTCCGAGAATATTATTAGATGCAGATTGAATACGAGATAGGCATGTTAAAATTTATATTTCTCTCCAGAAAACTGGTCTTTTTGTCCTGTTGTAACTTGTATACTATACTCGTATTCCTATATGAATAATAATTTAAACTGGTAACTCCTATCATTCACCACAAATAATAATTTTGTAATTTCTTCCAAGAAATATCACATTATTAATGTTGTTATGTTTGCCATTGGCTGATTCACTTAGTATTACACAGTTTTCACAATTGTGTGCCCTTAATCTCTTTCCTTGTGCTTCTCCTCCACTTATCCCTTACTTTTCCTAAGAATTCCCCAAACTTATTTTCTCTGCCCCCATATCTGACATTTTAATTGTCACTATATCTTGTAGTTTATTCCATTTTTCATCCCAGATACTATCATTCCACCTTTTTATAGTTTGTATTCCATTAGACAATGGAATGCACTATCCTTGTTTCCCACACATAATATATCCTTCTTTAAAATTGTTTCATCATCCTTTTATAATTAACACCACTGTATGTATCTACAATACCTCTTCTTCTAAATTAATCAAAATTATCAATTTCTCTCGTCCCTGATTTCTTTTAATTATTCTATATAAAACTAAAGCACTTTTATGTTCTAAGCTAGCCCAAATCTGTTCTCTATATTTTCTATGCTGTCTCACTTTCCAAAGTCTGGTGTTACTTTCACCATTTGCAACATATCCCCCATTCCAATGTCTTTTAATAGTTTTCCCACCTCCCCAAACCAACACTCTCTTCCCAGTACATCTCTTTGGTACATAAGATATTCTTATGGTATATTATTATCTAATTTTAGATATCTGGGCCAATATTTCAAGATTCTCTCTGCTATTATACCTTTCCTTCCTACTCTTCCTAATTCTGCCAAACTGCCCTATTGGGGAACTTTTAGGTAACCCCCAGAACTTCTCTACAAAACATTCTATACACCACATTAACCTTTGTTCATCCCTTTGATACTCCTGGAATTTCTACAGCATACATCATCTTTGATTCAATCACAGCTTCATATAGTCTTTTTAGCCATTTCATTGGCAATGTAGGAACTTTGTATAAATTTATTTTTACTGTTTTCATAGTTAATTTATCTTTAGCTTGTGCACATTTAGACTGTTACCTCACTTTCATTATTCGTAAATCTCACCCCCATATAATCAAATTTTTCACTACATCTTTTTGGTCTCTATTTTTAAACTATCTCTTGTCTTTCCTTAATTTTGATCCTTTTTTAAATACTATTATCTTTGGTTTTTTTACTATTTATCCCTAGACTCCAGCACAAAATTAGTAATTTCATCAATGCCATGTTGTGATCCTATCATAGTTACTGCAGCTATTATGAGATCATCAGCGAAAAGAATCCTGGTACTTCCTTCTTTTAGTAATTGGACAGTGCCTATTATTTTTCATTATCCTATATAGAATATCATCTATAAACAAATTAAATAATTAGAATTGGAACTTTTACGGTAAAGCTAATAATATAATTAAGATCACTGTATGATTGAATCGAACTACACACTCTTATTGGCTCCACTTGTTTATATGTGGAACATGTTTCACAAGCTCTTGCTCACATCCCCAGCTACCCGTCGACTGCTGGATAATTCATTATGTTATGGGGATGTGTATTTTGCTCTGCTGAGATGCTACTACTGATTTCTGGACAGAAAAACCACGACAGCGAATAAAGCAAAATTATTAAAATCAGTATAAGGACCTACAGAATTAGCAACATAAGAGCAAATGTACATTTATAAATAGAGGCAAATTAATGAACTTCGACTCTTCTGGGAATAAAAACAAGGTCATAACACCTCCACTAGAGCAAACACACATCCCCATGGCATAACAAATTACCCAGCAGTCAGCGGGTAGCTGAGGGTGCAAGCAAGAGCTCTTGAAACGTGTTCTACATATAAATAAGTGAAGGCAATAAGAGTGTGTAGTTTGACTCAATCATACAATGGTCTTAATTAAATTCAATAATATTGGGCTCAATTTACATCCTACTCAAACCTAAATTTTGACTCATACAATCTGTGGTTCTATTACCTTCATATATGACACAAAACCTGATTCCTTCATATAATTTATAAGTCCTAGAATAAATTCATTACTGACTCCCTTGCACCTTAATTTGTACACCAGTGTATCCTTATTTATTGTATCAAATGCATTCTCAAAATCTGCAAAGAAAATATATACTCTACCCCTTTTATTTCTTAAATATTTATCCACTATATTTGAATTATCATTATTATCTATTGTTCTTCCTTTTCTAAAACCTGCTTAAATTTTTGATAATTCACCTTCCATTTCTGCCCATGCATGATCCTTCCTGCTAATATGTCTGTATATATTTTATTTAAAATGGACAACATACTAATTCCTCTGTAGGTGCTTGGGTTATTTATATCACCTTTCCCTGTAAGTGGTAAGATCATGCTCACTTCCCAGTTCTCAGATATTACCTATTTCTCTTTAATTCTCTTTAATAATTCTGTTAGTAACCTGATACCTCCTTGCACTTCCCCAATGTTTTCCAAAATTCTCCAGAAATTCCATCTATTTCTGAAGCCTTTTTCTCTTTATTATTTTGTTCTGATACCCTACCTCATTCATATTAAACTCTTTATCCAAACATTCTATTCTGTTTACAGTACTATCTAAATTTAATTCATAATTCTGAACATTCCCACCACCTAATAGATTTCCAAAGTGATATTTTCATTCCAATGTTTCCTCTTTGATTACTTGTGATATACAAGTTGACATGAAACCACACAAATAATGAAACAGACATGCCATTATTCACCATCCCATTAAGCGAATTAAATGACTCATAGGTGCATTTCTTGGCAACAGCATCAGTTCTAGCTGAGTGCAACTGCTCAGTATAACTGTACATTTTATATCCTAAACTTAGGTATTCATTTTTTTACACTAAACACCATTTACCTTTGGTGAGCAACTGAAGATGGGAGACATTCTCCTGAAACGCGTCTTACTTTTATGTAAGTAAATGGAGTTGAGTTTAAAAAAAAAGAATACCTAAGTTTAAGATATATTATCACTCCATTGTCAACAGTTTCGTAAGTACAATATTTATGTACATACTATGTGAGACATTTGTCAGATTAACAACTTTTGAAATCGTATATGCTTGTAAAATCAATTTTTATTTCCTGAAATTCCAGTGCTGCAGGACCACACTATTTAATTTGAGACTCCAAGGAAAGAACAGAAAAGAACACAAAATGTACATCTTGTCTTAGCGAATGTTCCCGTGTTAACCACATCAGTGTCAATTTTTAGAAATAAGTCAAATTTCTGCATGGGAATAGAAAATTATTTAGTGTATATAAGAAATGTTATAAAAGGAATATATACCATATCAGACAAGGCTTTGCACTATCAGGAGTATAGATCTACTATCATTAAATATTAGGAGCTGCAATATTTTAGCAAACCATAGGACATGTTTCTTTGAAACCCTTGAAATTGCACCTTTCTAACTTCAAAATATATGTAGAAAAATCCTTTTGCTGATGCATTTAGCAGCTATTTACAGCCCTAATGGCACAGACATACCAATCAAATTTAACTATTCGAGACTCATTGTGCTTAAGAGAAAAATATTTGCACTGCATGGTGAGGAATATACTTTTTCTTTATTTCTTTGTACAGAGCCCTGGTTTTGGTTTGCATCCAAAACCAACATAGCCAAGGCTTCATTTATGGATAAATTACAAATTCTACTCGCACAACTTTCATTAATAGATGCACTTTAAATGAAATTTGCATTCACTTGCAACAGCTCTGCTTCTGCTATTCCTGTTTCTGGTCAAATATTTTTTTTTAAGATCCTCTAGAAAATGTAGACTATTTTTTCTTTGTTCTAGTGGTAAGATTTCAGTAGAATACACCATAGTAAAATTTACATGACAACACATTGGGATTAATAACACTGTCACAGTAATAGCATAATTTGTTGTTTTATTTCTAAAAGCATTTAGCATAAATTGTTGTATAGCTTTTCGAGTAACAATTTTTATATAATTATGTTTTTCATTATTTTTCAGTTTCCCAAATCCAGATGGAAGTAATCAGTGTTGGTTAAACTCAAGCTTACAAATAATGTTGGCCATGACTCCATTTTTGGAGGACCTTGAAAAACACATGAGGTTTGCAAAACGAGCGGAACCTTCATTATCATTACTGCAAAACTTCATAAGTATTGTCCGGATGCGACGGAAATGCCAGAATGATGCACTTCTCAGATTTCGTAGGTAAGATTTGAGCATCTGTAGTATATTACATATTTATCCTGTTAAGCAGGAATTTAATTATATTTATGGTACTTTTTTGCCTTTGCTCTTCTCCCTGCTTCAAAGTGCTACTTTGTTCTCTGTAGAATTGTTTGGCCGAATGTGATACAAGGGGCATTCAAAAAGTTGTGCAAATGTCTGCTTAAAGTTCAGGCTAAGGACTGAATTCGAAATCTTATCCTCACAATTCTTCATAATATTCCCCATCTCTCTCCGCTCACAATAACAGACAGTGCAACCACTTATTAAAAGCACTATAGCACTTGAACTGAGATATTGTCAATAAAGCTGAATTTATAGCTTGAACTGGGTACTGCACTCATTTAAAAGGTTTTCCAGCCATGCAAGATTTCACTTGAGGAAATAACTAGAAGTCACAAGATCAGGACTGTAGGGTAGATGGCCAAGCAATTGGACTTTGGCGACTTCCAGTTTCCTCATTTTGCAGCTGTTCTGTGAGGAGATACATTGTAGTCCAAAAAGCAAGACTTGAAGTTCCTGTCTTTGGAAGCCATTGCCTCAGCTCTTCAAATAAAGGATCCAAAATATAAGTGCCATAGTATTCTGCATTCAATGTCATTCCTTCTGGCATATATCAACCAGTTCCTTCATAGCTGAAGAAAACAATGAACTTTCACTTCCGAGAACGAAAATCTTGTCGAAGAACTGGTCTTGGGCCATTCTCATTTACTTCTATTCAATTGTGAGCTTTAATTGATTGGCATAGTAATAAAATCAACTTTCATCGCCAGTGTGTACCACCAGGGTTGCCAAGGTCGTTAAGGTGTGGACTTGTAAGTGGGAGGTCTGGGGTTTGAATCCCGCCAGGACTGTTCTCTCTGACTGAGGTTTTTTCCAGGTTTTCCTCAGTCCTCATAACTGGCAAATGCTGGAGAGGTACCCTAAACTAGGCCTGGAAAGTTCCTTCCTCAAAAAAATCCTTTCCCAATTAACCATTTCATCTCATGTATCACCAGTGTTTACCGCCTGTGGTGCCTCAGTAGTAAAAACGGGTGTTGAACACCATTCAAAAAAAAAATTGCCAGTGCACATATCTGTCAAAAATTTAGGACTAATTGACCAAAACATGCTCAGCAGTTTCCTTGCACATTCCTTTCTCTTCTTCTCTTTATTGGTGAGGAATGTACAACTCATTTTGCACAGATATTTCGCAGCTTCAAATGTTCATAGTGTATACTGTCAATGCTGCCAACACTAATAACCACTTCCATATTTAGCATTTCAACAGTAATATGTTAATTTTCCCTCACCAAGTTCCTGATTCTTTGAATTTTCCTGAGGTCAGCCAAAGCAAGGGTTGTCTTTCAAAGCTTTTCCCTTCTTCAAATGATCAAATCCATCTTGCAATAGTATCAAATGAACACACTTGATCGTTATGAACAGCTACCAAGTACTCATGAATTTTTTTGCTCTTTCACCTACCTTATAGCATGTGAAAATGTTGAATCTAAAGTTTTCTTTAGAAATATTAATGCTTTTTCACTAGTTATTGACATAGAGCTAAATTGAACAGACTGTGTGACAGCAAGTATGCAAATTTAAACTTGGGCTTATGCATATTTTGATAGTTAACATTACAACAAGAAAATGTCAAGTCTGCTGGAAGCTGGGGGATAGTGCGGTTAGAGCTGCAGCAGAGAGAGCTGAATGGAAGATAGCTTGGGTGGCTCCAGCAGACTTAAATTTTGTTTTAGAAAACTTAAGTTTTTCACTTTTTACCTTGTGTTGTCATATTGGAAATTGCAATTATTCATATATATGCCTTAATGCTAACATCGTGTGAAATCCTAGAAACCGGTGGACCTCTATTCGTAAATATAAATTGAAATGGGCAGGTAAATCATTCATAATGCTAACATCGTGTGAAATCCTAGAAACCGGCGGACCCCTGTTCGTAAATATAAATTGAAATGGGCAGGTAAATCATTCATGGTGGCAAAACTCCTTTGTCTACAGCAGAAAATAAATTCATAAATATCAATTTATAGCTCAATGTCTGAATGGTACTATGTTAGCAAGTAAATCATTGTAATAATGGCAAACTGCTTTACTTCAGCAGAAAAAAAAGAATAGCATTAGAACCTAAGGATTCAAAACCACTATGTTCACAACAGTAGCATATGCTCTACAACCGGAGCTATCATGCCATTGCACTTCAAAGCCTTCTTATCTAACTGTATCTGTGAAAGTTGCACTGCCTTCAGTTCTTTCCTCTGTTGCTCAGGACTGCAGTTCTAATCACTGTACTACTCCAGCAGCTCCAACACATTCAGATTTTTCTTAGTACATATGGATAATGTATTGTGATGGCTTAAGGATCATTTTTGCCAGCTATATAAGTTACTTTTATGGACATTATTGTTGAACAATGGATATGCTGATTTTGAATGCCCTTCATGACAGAAATTAATTTCTTATTTAATAGGAATTATTCCTTTATTACATTAATTACAAAATGGCATAGCAGTTCTTATATTGTCACTGTTAAAAGTAATATTTTAGCTCACCAACTAATAGGTTTTGTTCCCTTCAAAGCATTTCCATTTGTTATACTGCTACCAATATTTGTGATGGCTTTGAAAGCAGCATAAAAAAGCTTTCTCTGGTATGCTTTACACTTCATCCATTGTGGCCTTCTGGATAACTACATTGTCCTTATGCTGTCTCTTGTTAATGGACCTCTATCAGTCGCATATCATCTCAGTATGAGTAACTATAAAACTTATTAGGTAAACTTGAAATAAATTTGTAATGTGATTTTAATAAAATGTTATTGTTTCAGAAAATTTATAGAGTCTATAAAACAATGGAAGCCCGAATTAGGAAGTCGTCAGCAACAAGATGCTGCAGAATTCCTGATCTGTTTCCTTGCTACACTGCTTGAAAGCTTTTCGCCCTCTCTGTCAAATGTCTGTGAGTAACATTTGTTAAAGGTGCTTGTGCAGCTGTTCTTAGAAAATTAGTAAATGATGAAATACACAGTAGAACTTTCCTTGAAAGCTAATAATTTATAACTTTCTAGAAATTATAAATGTACTAATACTTAGAACTCAAGTTTTCTGTATTAAAATTTAATATTTCCTTGCTTGGTACCACATGTTTTTATCCCTACTTATGAAAGATTCTCATTAACATGTGCATAGTTTGAAACAAGAATTAAAGAACTACAGGAGTAGTTTAAAAGTTGGTAATTTTAATTCAATTATGCACGAATTTAAGTGGCATCGTTGTTTGCTACATCATTCGTATAACAGTTTATGATGAGTTTCAACCAGATGCAACATGCAATTAATGTTTGACTTATCAGAATGAACCACCAGCACCACATTTGTCATAAAAATGAGGGTAAGGGGGGATATGATTAAACATTTATATGAAGAAGTAGACTGCAGTGCAGATCAAATGTAATTGCATCAATTTTTGAAGGACTGTGCACCAGCATTGAGCAGTATTAATTTCTGGATAAATGAGTTTAAACATGGGCATACATGCACCATAGGTGAAGTGTGCTTCAGATGCCCAATTCAGAGGTACCAAATATTACAAATTATCTGTAATTATCACTGTTTTCCACCATTATGGAATTCAAATGAAAAATTACAATGTAAAAGCTAAATTATCGTGGCAAAAAACAATCGTAAAGAGAAATGTCAGTTCATATCATCTGGCATCTAAGAAGACAAAATTATCAATTAGTGTTCAAACTCTTTGCAAATGCTACAGAAACTCTGGTGGATAAACTTACAATTCCTTAGTCAGCTGGTAGCAAATTTCCATTTTTTTTCAATTCCTCTTTGGTGTTCTAACTTCCAGGGAGACTGTAATTTCAAGTATTTTAATTTCAGTTGATTGGTTTTGTGGTTTCAAGTATTTTAATTTCAATTAATTAGTTTTGTGAAATTGCTTCCGCCAGCAAAAGCACAATATTGAGACTGTTAGACTAAGGAATGGCCATGTTTACTTCATGTGTTAATGAAAACATATTCTCTGCAGTGTATGCTCATGTGATATTTCTGTAGCTCATGAGAATGGGTTTCTAAAGCATGCAGAAGCTGTAAATATTTCTCAAAGAAAAGATGTTTCATTTTCATCTCTTAATTATTTTACTGAAAGATTCTCAAACTTAAACTTGATAAATGAAAGTGAACATGGCAAACTTAAAGGGAAATTTATCATTGTGCTACCCTTCTTAAATTTAGAGTACCTCCTCGGCATTTGCCATTTATGAGGGTTAACCCATTCGCATCATTTGATGACCAGTGGCCGCACACTTTTTTAGGCATATAAATCGAATGATGAGCTCAGCTCTCAATTCTACATTGCACTATATAAGTCCATATAGTTTAGACTGCTTCTCATAGAGGTCATTTGCATACCATAGGAAGGAAATGCTGACATGTGATGTGTGTAATTCCCCCAGTATAACCTCATCCATTGCTTCCTAACCAAGGAAAAAGAATTTCATTGTTAGTATTATCTCACAAGCTTCTTTAGTCACCATGACTGCAAAAAGAATCTGTGGGAATGACAAGGGTTTGAGAAAACTCATACGTGTATTAGAGAGTGATAGCGAAAGTGATGATTTTTCTGAATATGATAGGGGATCTGAAGAAGGTTCTAGTGACAGTGACAATGAATCTAGTACAGAAAAAGCAAGGAAAATAATTCTGAAAACAATGATGATGTGCAAGGCCCTTTGAAACATTTTGTGCTACAACACAGAAAAAACAGTGCTACTGGAATTGGACTAAAACTAACAATAACCCTATTTTGTAGCCTTTTAGAGCAAATAGTGGTGTTTGTAAAGACTTCCTGAATAAGCATGCATCAGGAATACCATCTGCACTGTCAATTTTTTTTTTTTTGGAATTCATGGAACCTTTATTTAACAAAATTTGTGATGAAACTAATGCTTAAGCAACAAGGCAGTAGAATAATCCCAACAGAAAAATATTGAAAGACGAGAAAAAATGGTTTTAACACAATGGCAGATGAAATTAGAGCTTATATTGGTTTAATTATTTTGATGTCCCAAGTGAGAAAATTGCGTGTTCAATTGTACTAGAGTCAAAGTCGATGCATTAACATGCCAATTTTTCATGAAACAATGTGCAGGGAGAGATATGGCTTGATTTTGTGTTTCCTACATTTCACGGATGGCAACAAAGAAAATGAAATTGATAAATTGAAAAAAAATTAGCTGTCAAACAATATTTCTCTTCAAAATTTTCAGAAATATATCTCATTGCTCTAGCAGAAAGTCTAATTAAATTCAGAAACCATCTTTCATTTGTGCAGTGTATAAGACCCAAATGAGCAAATTAGGCATAAAATTTTACAAAATGGTGAATCTAGTTCAGGTTACTGCCTCTATTTCAAAATTTATGTAGGAGATGATCTATTAGATTCTAGTCTTCCCACTAATACCAACATAGCGCTCAGTATGTGTGAACCGAGGTCACATATTATTTTTAGATAATTGGTATTCCTCTCCAGATTTATTTAGAAGACTGGGAGACAAACAAATGCAATTAGAACTGTGTGACATAATAGAAAAGAGATGCCGCACGATAGATGTACTAATAAACTGAAACCTGGGGAGTATGAAATATGAAGTGTTAACAATATCCTATGTGTGAAGTCGGGAGATAATAAGGATGCCTATTTTCTCTTCTCTAAACACAAATCAGCTGACATCTCGGAAACAGGAAAGTTGAAGAGAAAATGAGGCCAAAAGTCAGCAAACCTAAATGTGCCCTTGAATAGCAGAAGGAGATTGGAGGTGTTGACTTACAGAACCAAGTGACAGCTCTGTTTCAGATTATGTGACACACAGTGGAGGGCAATAGAAAAATATTTTTCTACCTTCTAGACATGTGTATTTTCAATTCGTTTATTGTGTATCATAAGATTACGGGAAAGAAAATACAATCTATGCAGACTTTAGAATAAGTATTGAGCAGCAGCTACTGGAGACTGTGCAGCAGCTAGAGTACTCTGTTCGAGGGCGACCTTTTTCCAGCACAACACCTAATGGACTGCAGACAAAAGCATGGGCTCATTTTTCTATGCACATTCCCTCCACAGAAAAGGAAAAAAAAAAGTTACCAAAAGGTATGTTGTATGCTACAGTAGGGGCAAACAGTGAAAGTGTATGGCAATGTGGTGTTGCTATTCATTTAGAGTATTATTCTGAGACCTACCACACTCAATAGAAGTATTAAAACAACAGTATTGGTGAGATTATTATACATTCAGTATTGTGCTGAAGAAGAAATACTTATTGATTGATTTTTTTATGCTTTTTAAGCATTTCTCTGTTGCCATTGTCAGTGCTAGAAGAAAAGTATGTTTTGAGAAGAAACTTGCATAAAAGCAACCATTAGATGTAAAACATGCTAAAAATTGTATATGTGTGTGTGTGGTGGGTTTTTTGTCCAGGAGAACTGAAGGTAATGTGTGATTAAATACAATGTGCTTTAGGTTTGAATTTTTGAAAGGGGCTGGTGAAGGAAATCATTGAAAAAATTCTTGGTATGTAATAGAAGACTGCCAAGTGAAAGCACCAGATAGTTGGGACTGCTGCTTTTATTGTATTTACTGATGCTCTTAAACACAATGGGACTATAGGCATAAGAAGAATCTGCATATATGATGAATTGTGATTTTTGATTAAGAATGAAAAATGCATACAAAAGGACATTCTAATGTAGTTTGTGTGTTTAGTGATAATCCATAGAAATTTTTTGTGTTGATTTGTGATAATAGACAATATCTACCTTTTTTTTTTTTTTTTTGAGTAGTGTTTAACGCCCGTTTTTACTACTGAGGCACCACAGGCAGTAATATCTACCTGAGTTAAAGTGGTAGTCATAGCAATGGACAACTGTGATAGTGCACCATAGAAGGAAAAGACAGTTTTATCAGCTGGGAAGATGATGGTCTCTTATTTTGTGATTCCCAAAGAATAGATCTTTTGATTAAATGAAAAATGGACTAAGGAAAGTTTGTTAAGTTTAGCATTAATTTTTTTTTCTTCCCCAGAACGTGCACCATCTCTCACATCGACAGTGCAATGACAAAGCACATAAACTGGGTTTCATATTGATTCCCCATTTCTGCTAGTGACTTCTTGTTTCTAAGCTTAAAAATTTGGCTGGTAGATTGAATTAGGATTTCATTATTGGCACCAAGATAATTGTGCAGAGTTTATATTTCCAATGAAATGAAAAATTTGGAAACTTTCTGCACCAATTGTGGAGAGAAATGTTGATTTCTTCAGACCAGTAAACCAATAAAAATACCAATTTTTGTAAAATGTGTACTTGTACATACAAATGATCAAGTCATCAGTACTAAAACCTTTAACTCACCTCTTCTGCCTATATTAGAATTTATATATTTAAATGTTGTTACAGCTTCAAGAGCATTTTTCTAAAAATAAAATTTGTTTTGATGTCAGCTACTGTTTGTTTAGTGAAAAGGCATATAACACAGCTTTGATCCATGAAATAGTGTAAAAGGCAAATGAAAAACCAAGGCATTATGATAAAAACTTGTCAATTTAAAATAATGCCAACTATAATTAATTAGCCCATATTAATCCTTTGAAAATTAGTAAAATATTTAAATTTAGATTACTTGAAATTAACATATGATTTATACAATGTATTTTTTTTTAACATATGGTGAATACATATACTTTTAATTAAAATTAATTGAGTAAAATATTTGTAAACATAATGCTTGGACACATTAACTACTGTTTTGAAAAACCAATTACCCCTCATGCACTGGAGTACCATGGCCGACAATTAAACGTAACTGGGCAATGTGACTCCAGCTTTTCTTGGTTTCAATAAAAGATGTTTAAAAGATTTTAGATATTTATGTGGTTTTCCTTTAAGTTTTTGTGGATATATTGTTCTTATTCAGATATTAATCTTTTTATGAATGTCAATTTAGAAGGGGTTCTAATTCAAAATCTGGTTTTAATTTTATGGAGGCTCCTGCAGTTGCTCAAGTTTCAGAATCTTTTTCCCCTTTAATCCTGCATGACTTGGGATCCATTTTAAAACCATTTCTCTATTTCTGATCTGGATTATATGATATATTTTCTTATTTCATTTATAGTGTATGTTGTGGGTAACTGAAATTCATTATGCTTTGTACTGCTGTTTTAGAGTCACTTAAGGTACCAGTTTTTTTTATTTATGTTAAAAGAAGAAAAAGAAAATGCCTGTGATACAAAACACTTGTTTCTTTTGCACCCACTCCTAATAGGAAGTGAAGCAGAATAATGCAATTTATCATTAGATGCTACAAAACTATTAATTTGATGGAATCAGGGTAATATTGCTGTGTTCATTTACCATTGAACTACAGCTGTGGGAAACTTTGTCATTGTTTAAACAATGTAATACAGTTTTTTTCACACTAACTCCATTCACTTACATAAAAATATGTCCAAATTTTTATGTAAGTGAATGGAGTTAGTGTGAAAAAAAACTGTATTACATTGTTTATATATATATATATATATATATACCACTCCATTGTCAACAGCTTCGTAAGTACATTTAATTGAGTTTATCATTGTTATTATTGTTCAGATACTCCATCTAGAAATAATAATTTTGCACCTCTTTTGATTATCTCCTTACATGAACATAAACTCTGATATGACTTTAAAAATAAAAAAACAAATGAATAATGTGACCTGTTCTCAAACACTTCCAAAAGCTGTACATTGAGATTCCTTAAATAATTAATTAAAAAGGGGAAAAGTTGTAAACATTCTAGAATTTTCTAAATGGAATCAGTATAGTTAATGAGCTCTTGTTACTTAGCTATGTAGATCGTAAACCAAATAAAAATATTATTGTAATGTATTGTAATTTAAAGGTTAAACTTTTGTTGCACAGTATATTCAGAAAATTGTCTAATCTCAATATATTTTTCTGAATTAATTTTTGTTATTCTGCCCATTCAGTGAGAGAACGACAGTTAAATAATATATCTGATGGAATGGGTGATAGTGAGCATCAAAGAACATCTGGAACTGCAGAGCAAAATCAAACCCAGTCCCAATACAATCCCATAAAGGAAAATGTTCAGCATGTTTTGAAGGAGACATCCAGATGTTTGGGGTATGTCTTTTTCTGAGCCTTTTTTTTTTTTTTTTCCATTTGTAGCAAAAACAATATAACAGTATTTTAATTTTCTAAATTTAAACTCAAAGAATCATGCTACTCCAAGGGTTGAATGAAAATAATGAAAATAATACCTCTATGTATTACTTGTGATTGAATGGAAATTTTAAGAATGAAACAAAGATATTATACTTACTTATTACTTAAAATGGTTACCATCTAACGATACAGTTCTGCCAGCTATGAACAAGTTTCATGAAGCCACCATGGAAGAAGTCAATCTTCTGTTTCTGCAATTAGTCCCAGATAACTTCTTCATTGGATGCATAATGTCAATTATGAAGGTAAACTTAAGGTTTGGGGAAAAGATGGAAATTGCAGGTTGTGAAATCTGAAGCATATGACAGGTGCCATAGTGTGTTGAGATTTAGTTTTTTAATTGCAGTTGTGGTGGCACATAAAGGCTGTGGCTTCCTGCCTCTTGGCACAACAGCCCTCATTGGCATTGGCCATCTACAGCATTCTCTCCTCTGTCTAGCAACATCATCAATAGAGAACAGTATTGCAGGAGGGATGTGATCAACATAATGAACATCACTGGTAACCATTTCATGACCTTCTAGATCAAAGGACACCACCTCTCTATCAGGCAGCTCTCCAGTTATTCTCATGATTGGATCCCATTCCAGGCCTCTCTGACTTTGAAAATTTTCTAAGCAGGTACCAGACATTGAACCTGGAACCTCCTGGATAGCAGCTAGCAATGCTGACTATAAGACCAAGGAGGTAATTCAGGCTACGGCTTGGTATTGTTTGTCATATTTCAGAAAATCATTTTCCTTGCGGTTTGAATCCTTAATTGCTGTTTTAAAGTTAATAGCATCAAAATATATCAATGAAACATTGATGTCCCATGGATAACATTTTTTTTACTCCAAAAAAGTTATGATCAAGCGTTTTGCAGCTGTAGCCATGCTTGAACATCTTTTTCTAGGTGATAGATATTTCTCTCTGTTCACAGAGTTTCATTGTAATTTGCTCTATGATGGCTTAACAAAACTTATTCATCACTGGCAGAAGTATTTTCAGTTAATCTGGTGACTGTGTTGAGCAGGGGTCAGCAAAAATGTGTTATCATGATTAGCATGAAATAGCAACTTTATAGGGGCAGGGTCTTAAGTTTTTACCTCTCTTCCCCTTCTCTTCATGAAATGCCAAAACATAAGAAACTATCACTGGTGCACTGCACTCCTGTTTACTTATAGTTAAATCATCTGTCTCAAAAGCAACAATGGCTGTCTGGAAGCAGGTATTTTAGGAAGTATGAGAAGAACAGTACTTTTTCTTGTGCATATGGCAGTGATGTAAGAAGTCTACTATGCTCAGTTCTGAAGAGTATTTTTAAGTAACATCAAGTAATATTATTACAAATATTAAAAATGAGCATCATAAGGTCACAGGTAAGAAAACTTGTTTTAAATAATAAATTCAAAGGAATACGATAAAAACAGGGAAGGGTTTAATCTTAATTTGTTTTTTCGGAATTGAATCAGGCAGATAGCCTGCAACAGTTGAAAAACAACAATCAAATAGTAATTCTAGAATTAAAAAGATCAGATGACAGTCTATAAGAGAAGATTTAGAAATATGCTATGAAGACAAGGCAATGCACTGGCTTAGCAGAAATGATTTTTCAATTTGAATGATATGGTATGTGATTTTATAAAGGAGCAGGCATATTTACACTAACATTCAAAGTTAATATATACACCATTTCATAATATATACTATGTATTTTATGGGATAGGCCATGGAAGCTTATGAATTAGGAGAAATAACTGAATCGTCACTAGTGATGGAACATTTGCTATTATGGACATGAAGTTGCCTTAACATCAACCATAAGTGTAGCTGATCCTAAACTCTTATCTAGCATTCTGATGTCATGTACCCTAATTGCTTATGCTGATATTTTGTATTGAAGGAATTGTTCCTTCTCTAATTATCACCTTTAAGGATATATCAGAATATAATCCAAGTGTATGATTAGTGAGACCATTCGTGATAGTTATATTGACAGGAAATCAAATTTAATGGGAAAAAATTGTACTATTTTCCATGCTTAAAGACCCCATGGTCTGGTGATAGTGTTTGCAACTAATTTGTAGGTTCTGGGTTCAATTCCCAGTTAAGTCAAGTTGTCTGAGTAAGGTTTTTATATATATATATATATAAACCCTGAGAATGTGAATGCCGCAAAGCTTTAAGGTATCAAAAACTTGTAGCTCATTTGCACTAGCATTAATTCATTTCATTAATAGGGTTAAGAACTCCTCAAGTGTACCGTAACCATATCACCATCATCTCCACTGGAACAATGAGCATACTGACCTCGGAAGTCTGCTATAATACTGCCATGCCGGGGGAAATGCCCACAATGCCATGAGACAATGGGCTAGCATTGGGGAGGAAAAACAAACAAATAAATGAAAATTTCTGAAACATATATTAGTATTAAATTTAAAAAAAAAAATCTTCATACCATATCAATTACAATGAAGTATTCATGTATACTAGATTAGGCTAATGAGTTGATTTTGCGCTCTTATGCTCCACTTACCATTGAACTCCTCAGCACATGTTTCGCCATTCATGCCTGTTTCATCAACTGCATGTGGACTGCCAGATTTCTTAATAAATTACTTGATAAATGTCTTTGAAGTAACTCCGGTGGGCACTTTTGAATCAATTTGTCCTCTTTTGGTATCTTGAAGTTCATAACCTTATCCTCATATTTCTTTATATAATTTCCTTCCCATATTCTATCTCCACTGGTCAGTCCACAAATTTTAATAACTTGCTTTCCATTTCTGTGTTGTTATTCTCCAAAAAGTGGTTTGCTTACTTCTTATTTTTCTGCTTGTTTGTATTTGATATTTCTCCAGTATTCCTAGAGTCTGACCCCTTTCACTTTTTTTTTGTTTTTCTGATATATTCCTGGTTTCCTCTCATTAGGGATTTTATCATCATTAACTTGGTTAACCAAAGCTACTGTAAAGATGTCCACTCATCAAAAAATTCTCCAGTCAACATACAGCTGAAATGCAGGGAAAGATTAGTGAAACATCTTAACATCTTCTGAGAATTAAAACATATCTTTTAAAAAAGTAACTTATTTTAAAAAATATATGGAACTAACAAAGTGAAGCCAAGTCATATGAATAAAATCATGTGATACATGTCGTATTAAACACTGTTATTGCTTCACTTACTTGTGTGATATTTGGAACCGGTTTCGAAGACCTTTGTCTTCATCATCTTGAGTCGCACCCTTGGCTGAAGATGAAGACAAAAGTTTTCGAAACCGGTTCCAAATATCACACAAGTAAGTGAAGCAATAAGATTGTTTAGTACGATATATATCACATGATTTTATTCATATCATCTGAGAAGTTTGATAGTAAGTGGAATATAAAAGTACAAAATTGACTCGTTAACCTAATCTAGAATATATGTTGGTGTATTAGGACTTATGCTAAGGAGGTTCAGTCACCTTTTATATATGGAAAATGATTATTCATATTTTGAAAATACCCTCACCATAGATGTATATACAAAATTAATTCAAAACTGCAGTAGGAAGTTGATTTACAGAATGATGTTCATTTACAAACACACCAAAAAGTTTTAACTTGTTTATATTCATTTATAATTTTATCCTTAAATTAATAACCTTCTCTAATCATCATTTCATTTGCTGCTATGAAATCAAATTAGAGATCATAAATAATGAAGGACATGCTCTAATAAGAATGGGTTATCAGCCCCAAATTATATTGGCACTGAAAATTTAACTAAAATCAAATCAGATTCATTTATGTACACATCTAGTTGTTATCATTGCAAGTACAGTTTTGCAGACAGCTGAAGTTGAATAATGAGTACAGATATTTAAAGGGCACATTCTAAGAATTATTTCGGTTTTTTATGTACGTATGAACAAATGAAAACTTTATTTCTACATAGTTCTCTTAAATTAACTTCGCAAATTATACAACAGTCTTGGAGTGCTTTACATTTTAGGGTCAATACATTTAACTCCCTGGTTGTATATGCAGAAGATCCTACCTCTACCCATTCCACTGTTCTCACATAACTGTCCTCTCCCTTTACCTTATTTCTGGTCCATGCTTCATCATTCTTACATTATAAAACTTTTAAAGTCACCAATAATTCCCCTCTAAGTCCTTATTTTCTATTTCCAAATAATTGTTCTAGTTTCACTTTTGCTCTTGTAATCCTTTTATCTGATCCTGAATTTTTATCACTCTTATTTTGATCAAATTGCCCACGAGTGATTCCACCACACACAAACCTCTTCACCATTGACCAGCTGATTCCCTCCATTCACTTCTATCCACCATATCATTTAACCCACTCAACTGATTAGCACTCATGATATTCTTGACATGCTTGTTGCTATACAATCCTCTCCTCCTCGTATGTAGGTTGTTCCCCTTTCATCCTGCTTCTCCCCTCCATTCTTTGTTCCTTGACCTAGATACAGTGTCAACAGGTTTCAGTCTCTAACCTTCCTCTCCTCCTCTCTAGCCAGCATTTCTTGACCTTGCTACTCCATTGACTGGTTTTTGGCTACCCAGAAGTATATGCCATGCATAACTGCTCTTCTACCTTTGTTCCTGGTTTCTTTCATCTTTTTTTATTGATTCTGCTCTTATTTCTTGATCTTGTTTATCATAGTCATTTTCAATAAAAATTCTTGTTTTTTTTCAATTTCCCAGTTTGGCCTAATACTTTCTATTTCATATTCATTGTGGCTGATTTAACTAAAATTGACTTTGAACTCCAGCTCCCTCGTCCAATACTTTGGGAATCTCTTATTTCCCATCCCCCCAATTTATTGCCCAAAATTCCTTCAATCATTTCTTCTACTTCTTCCCATGTCTTTTTCTCTCTGCTTTCTTTTACTCCAAATATCACTATGTTCAATTTCCTGCTCTCATCCACCATTTTCTCCATTTTAATTTTCTGTTGCTGCATTTCGCTAACTCTCTTCCTCATTCCTGTTAGACTGTCCTATCTTCTTATTTATCTCTTCGATGCTCTTCTCCAATTTCTCTTCAATTCTTGCCTCCCTACTTTTAATCTCCTTTATATCTTCGATTATTGACTTGAACATAGCCTTTACTTCCTTCATATTTTCGACTCTTTTCTTTCTCTCGTGCTTTAGACTTTTCTACTAAACCGTCTGCTGCTTGCTCTTGAGCATGCAAGCAATCGCTGTTCTTTATGTACTAAAAATATACCCATCCAATCCAGGAAATATTGCATAGATTGTTTTCTCTCTTCACAGAGCTTTAACTTAATTGTCATAATTCTGTGCACTATGTTTATGTAATCTTCTAGATTAAATGCAATATATTTATTAACTAAGTCTTGAATCTACACTAAATCGCTGAAAATAGTAGTTATTGCATCCCGGAAATAGTTCACATTTGTTCTGTAATGTGGGAGAAAAATTTGTATGTTTAAAGTTTTTTTTCTACTGTTGAACTTAGGGATAATATTCTTCAGATCAACATACATGTATGTATGTATGTATGAAATTAGAAATATATCATGAGTTATGCATAGCAAATCTATTTTTATTTCAGCTGTTCAGAACGACGACACAAAAACGTTTATGATACATTCATCTTCCTGGATATTCAACAATCTACGTATAGTTCATTACAAAAGTTGCTTGAACGACGGATGCAACCTGATACCAGGGATCTCACATGTGAAAAATGTGGTGCATCACAAGCAAGATTTGAAAGTTCTTTCTCGATACTTCCAAGGTAATTCAATATAAATTTCTATTTTCTTTTTTATCATCCTTATCCCTAATGTAGTCCACTGGTGTGTGTGAGACTGCATCACACACATTTGTTTACCAATCAACTGTTAAACATGGAAGTTGAAGATTTATTAATACAACCTTAAACCATGATAGAAAATCACAATTTTCTTTTCAAAACAAATACATATTAAATTCCATATTTGCAATTTAAATAAAAGCTAATTATTCAAAATCCACATTAAACTAATATGGTTAAATACATTTTTTTACTCTGGTTTTCGGTTTTGCTTGTGCATTAGTGGTTTCTGAATTATGGTTAAAATTTTTAATGCATTATTATTATGATCATTATTATTATTATTTATCTCTCTCCTCTCTCTCTCTCTCTCTCTCTCTCTCTCTGTGGTTTACTGCTGAAAAACCCATACATTAGGTTTAGGTGAGAAAGTATTATATTTCTTAATTTTACTGAGTTACAAAAAAATTAAATTAAGTAACTGGTGATAGTATTATAATTACTATAAATAACAAACATATTGTGTTTTCTGTGTTTTACAGTAGTTTTATAATTATTACCCAAAAATTTAAGCTGGAGGTAGGGAAAGGAGAGATAAAAATATGAATGGTGTGCAGCAAAATTAACAAATAAAATAAATCCAGTGCAACTTTCACTGCATAAATACCATAAGTGTTCACTTTCCTGCATTTTCTTGGTAGCATTTTGCCACACAAGAAATGGCTAACATAAACAGAAAACAATATTAAAAAAAGTTACCTGATTGAGTATTAGAGTTTAAGTATTAGTATAAATTATTGTAAGGTGGAAGATTTTTCAGTGTTTTAAAGATTTCCCAGTAAGAAAAAAAAATGAACTTGGAACTTCTAGAGTCATTTGATGAGAATTATTACAAGTAATTCAATGTAGCATTATTGTCATTATTGTCCTTAATCTATTCAACCAGAAAATAATGCATAAGCTTTTATCAAAAGGAGCAGGTAGTGGTTGTACCAGTGTAATCACCAATCACTATCAACCTGATGACTTAAATTTTAGCATCAATAGTGAATATTTAAGAATACATACATTTAGCAATAATTATTAGATCCCCATGGCATATACATGCATTAATACCCTGATTGTATATATAATAGATCCTACTCCCCACTGACTACCCCTTTCATTATTAACACATAAATATCCTCTTCCTTGATTAATCACTTTCTTCCACCATTTCGCTCTTACCTTCCCTGCAAGTTCCCTGTTTTTCTTGAAAATTTTTAACTGCCGTTCCCCCCCCCCCCCCCAAAAAAAATTCTTATATCAAATCAAAATTGCTATCCATAAATTGTCCCATTTTCTCAACCATACTTCTCTAAATGTTTTGTTTCTGGGCATTCAATTATACACTGTAAACCTTATTTATTTTTCACTTAGTGGAACTTTCTTTTATACTTTTAATCCAATTAGCACTGTTTTTCTGCTCTACCTTGAGCAAATCCCTTCCTTCCCCTTTTGCTATTTCCTAATTCTTCCATTATGAAGCACTCTAATTTGTTTCTTGTAATCCTCTTGTCTGTCCCTGATTTTTTGGCACTCTCAATTTCAAAAATACTTCCTAAGGGTAATGTCAGCACACTCCATCTTCTGTGTTATCATATTTGCTGCCATAAGCTCCTCCTGTCCCTGCTGCATGCTTATCTCTTGACTGCAGGTTGTTACCCTTTCTTCTCTCCTCTGGCCATAGTTTCTTGACCCTGTTGCTGCATTATAAAAATTCCATCAATCCATAGTTGCATTTCACACATAAAGACACTCCTTCCTTTATTTCTGACTTTTTTCATCTCCATTATTAATAGTTTTGCTCTTCTCGTTCTTTTTTCCCATAATCATTCTCTATAAAAATTCTTGTTCTCTTCCTGGTATTACCTGGTATTTCCATTTAAAATTCCTTGTGACTAATATGGTCTTGATCTCACACGCCTTCGTCCAGTTCTCCAGGAGTTTATAATTTCCCATCCATACAGTTGGATGCCCAGTTTTTCTTCAATAATTTCTTCCGATATCTTTTCCCCTCTTATTTCTTCCACTCCAAAAATTACTATATTCAAAATTTTTAAAAATTGTAAATCTTTAAAAAAGTTTTCATATGGAACTAACACAGTGAAGGTCATGTGGATTGAATCTGTCGTCTTAACACTCTTCATGCTTCACTAACCTTAAAAATATATGGAACCGGTTTCAAAGATATGTTATCTCCATCTTCGGCCATGGACGACTGGTGTGAACGGTTGTTGCGTAGTATCAGAAGCAATGTTCCACTCTGGTGAAACTTTTATGAACTTAAAATTTATATTTTCTTCTTTCGGAATGTCAAAATTCATCTAATGATCCTTATGTTTATAGATGTAAATCTTTTCCCAAATATCCAATTCTACTGGTCCCTGTACAGCTCTCAATAATTCAACCTTTTTCTTTATATCATGATTTTCGGTCCAAAAGGGATATGCCACCGCTGATTTTTCTATTTGTTTGTATTTTAAATTCCTCATATGTTCTTTAAGACGTATCCCCACATTCCTCTTGGTTTTTCCTATGTAGATCTTATCACATTCGGCACATGAAATCTTGTAAATTCCTGATTTTTTCTCTTAAAGTATAATCTGTAGTATTGTCTTTCAAAACGTTGTTTAGACTAAATTTATTAGTGGGAGCCAATTTTATATTAACATCTTTAAATATTTTTTGAAATTTATACATCACTGTTGGGTTATATGTGAATTTTTTAAAGGACATTTTTTCTTTAACTGTTGATAATGTAGTGCAATTTTCAATTCTTTTCTTCTTCTGGAATTTTTTAATCTTATTACGTATTAAGTCTTCATTAAAACCATTTAAAATTGCTATTTCTTTAATTTTCTTATATTCCATGTTATATTCTTCTTTACTGATTGGCAAATTGATCATTCTGCATATCAGACTATTAAAAATTGCATGTTTGTGAGCCATAGGATTAAAACCATTTTCTTTGATATAATTATCTGCATGTGTGTCCTTTCTATATATGCCAAATTTAAGGTTTTCTTTACTTTTTATAATTTTTATATCCAAAAAAGGCAGCATATTGTCTGTTTCTATTTCATGTGTGAATTTTATATCTTTATCTTGAATATTCAAAATCTTTAGTGCATCTTCAATTAACTTTTCATTAACTATGGCAAAAACATCTTCAACATATCTGTACCAACACATAAAGAAGTGTGGAAAGGCTGAAGTAATGTATGTTTCAAAATTACTCATGTAAAGATTTGCCAGAAAAGGAGATAGAGGACTGCCCATGGTACAGTTCAAAAGCAGAAGCATAAATAATTCTATTCAATTAATTGAAGAAATAAAAAATATTAGATTATTACCTACAGATACACTAGTGTCGTTTGATGTGATTTCATTGTTCCCCAGTAAACCTAGAGAAAAGCTTTTAATCATTTTACAAAAATGGTTAAAAGAAATAGGAATCAATGTAACACACAGAAAAGAGTACATACATCTGACAAACATTTGCATTAATCAGTCATATTTTACATTTGATAAACATTTTTATAAACAACAAACAGGCTTGACCATGGGCAGTCCTCTATCTCCTTTTCTGGCAAATCTTAACATGAGTAATTTTGAAACACACATTACTTCAGCCTTTCCACATTTCTTTAAGTGTTGGTACAGATATGTTGATGTTTTTGCCATAGTTAATGAAAAGTTAATTGAAGATGCACTAAAGATTTTGAATATTCAAGATAAAGATATAAAATTACATTACATAAAATTATTACATTTTATTGTTGACTTGCAATCCTGTGACTCAGTGTCAGAAGGTAACATTTGGAGTCTGGGGTATAATATTTGCAAAGCATTAAAATCCTCCCTTATGCTGTTATTGGTGTCTAATAGTCCCAATTGGTACTAATAAGCTGTCTTCTAATGCCAACTCACTTGCCGGATCAGGGCACTGAAGTCCCATACATTGGTGGGAGAGAGAGAGAGTAGTGTAGTCTGGTTGTAACTTGTACACTGATGAATGACTGAACTACATTATGCAGATTGATGCTAAAGGTGAAGATGCAGGTAAGATAATAATATAGTAATATGGAATGAGAGGCAGGGGAAAGAGTATCCAGAGACAACTTGCCCAATAGCCACTTTTGCTATAAATCTCACTTATAACTGTTGGAATTGAACCTGGCTGCCTTGGTAGGAGATGAGTGGTCTAACTACTTGACCATTGCACTAAGTTATCTGCATTATTAGCCGGACTTTTTTATTGTTCAGATGTAAACCAATTAAATTATATGGGACTATATTAATGTTGTGTTATACTCCTTTTAAACAGCCCTGCTAACTACTTCTCTGGTTTGGTCATATCTTTCCATTAAATAGTGTGTCTCATAATTCATTATTTAGGGTAAGCAATAAGTTAGCATGATATTGAAATATGTTGAAAGATATTCTGTTGTACAATACCGAATTGCCCAAGAGCAAGTTATGACTCAGCTGCATTTCATGGAAATGTATAAGCCACAGCCAAGTACAGTTTACAAAGATGAAAATTTCCCTTACATTTAAATGAAGAAATCCACAATATAGGGATTAGCAAGTAGCCTGGACTTTAAAAGCGTTTATCATTTATATAGAAATAAATAAAAATTAAAATAATATTTATCACAAATATGTGTAGTTTATAAGCTTGTTGTTGGTTTATTCCAAGCAGCCACTGTCCTTATTTTGAACATTCCCCTCCCTCCCATTTGCCTCTCCCTTTTTTGTGCTTATTTGAATTACAACTGTGTTGTCATTTTGTTTGTTTATCTTGCCAATTACAATGTGGCTCTGATGTCTGTATTTGCTATCATTATTTGACAAAATTTTAAAAAAGTTTCAATATAAACCCTTCTCTGAACTGTGTAAATTCCATATTTACTCACATATTAAGCCTTTTTTTCTTTCCATTTTTACAGCTCCATAAAGTAAGGAGAGTTACATTATATAAGAACTTCCATTTCATATGGTGAATGCATGAGTCTTAGGCCTGCAGATGTATAAGTTGTGAAATAATTCAATCATTGTATGTATACGAGGGTAGGTCCATAAGTTTTCACCTGACTGATAAGGATTATCGCTTTCACAAAACCCTTATCTGGTGTCATACCATATCTCTTAAGTAAATAATTGCAGCTGTAGCTTTTGCTCTGCTGTGTTCAGTTGTTTTCAGATTTAGTTGCATAAAGATGGCTATGTGTAGAAAATTGTGACATGTTCAAAATGGAGTATCTAGTTGTTATTAAGTTCTTCACAAAAGAAGACTTACTCCAAATGAAATTAAACAGCGATTGGACAGTGTATATGGGAAAGCATCCCCCTCATATTCTACCATAAATGAATGGGCCAGACTTTTTCGAATGGGTCGAGAAAGCATTGCATATGAAGAGCTTGCAGGTCTACCCTTGAAGGTGCTCACTCCTGAAAACATCACTCTTGTGGAAGGAGAAATTGTGGTAGACCAACGGTTCAAAGTTATAGAAATAGAAGCAAGGTTGGGCCTTTCTAAAACAACAGTCTTTCAAATTATTCATGAACATTTAAACAGAATAAGGTTTGTGCAAGATGGGTGCCTAGACTTCTTTCCTGAATCCAAAAGCAGCAACAAGTCATCTGTTGTCAGGCATTTTTGGAGCTCTGTATACTGCACAGACTGTGTTCCATCAAAGAGAAAAGATGAGGAAAGCTGAATGGTGGTGTGCGCCTTCTTCACAATAACGAGCCTGTGCACACAGCTCTTGTTGCAAAGGAAGCTGTGAAGATATATGGCTTCAAGGAGATCGACCATCCATCGTAAAGCCCAGATCTACTCCCAGTTACTATTTTCTGTTATCAAAACTCAAGAAGGACCTACAAGGAAGGAAATTTAAGTGTTTTGCAGACAAGACTTCTGAGTATTTTGGGGGTGGGGATTGAAATGTTAATTCAAAGATGTGAAAGTGCATTGCAATAAAGGATAACTATATTGAAAAGTGAAATTTGTCTTTATCATACCTAGAAAGTGATTAGGCTGGAAACTTATGGACTTACCCTCATATATATTGTGTAATATGTATAGTGAAATGGCTATAAAATTATTTTCAATGGGCTGTCAAATTTGTAAATTAAATGAAGCCATATATTAAAGAACTTTTTACATATTACATATCGAATTCCATTGTTTTATTATTGTTCATAAGGTTAATATTGGAATTCTCAAAGATTCTGCATATTGTTCCTGATTCATTGTCACATTCTTATCATGAGTTTGAATAATCTTTAGTTTGAGCACTTTCTTCTTTGCAGTTTTAGTCACACTGCTCTAGGTCTAGTGCACACCTACCGCTATATGCAGATAGAAAGTCATTTAGTGCTTGTTGCAGTAGCCAGAAAAACTTTGCTTTTTAAATTTTATTTAAACTGACAAACTTGAAGTAAAATATTGTTGTAGCAAGGCAATTTTACAAAGTTTGCTAGAATTATTTTTGAGAGTTTGATATGCAAATATCTAAAGTATTTGTTTGTATGTCATTTGGTAAGGGGGGTTTCTTTTATGTGAGAGGGCTGATACATGATTAAATATGATAATATATTAGCTGCTCTTTGGTAAATATGTGTATTCAGGTAAGGGAAACAAAGTCGTTCAATGATTTTACCTAGTAAACTTGTTTTCTAGGTTCTTGCTGTTACAAATTAAACGGTACACTGCTTCTAGTAACAAATTGGAAGATAGGATTGCTATTCCAGTAATTCTTTCATTGAAGAAAATGATTGGCAGAGATGTTCATTTACCTGCCTCTTGGGAACCAGCCACTGAAGAAGAAAGGTAAAATGTAATCTTGAAGTTAGGAACAGTGAAGTTGTTAAATATACAAATGAGTTAGTATTAGGTGACACTAAAATATACAGGAGAAACGACAAATTCATTTGGCATATATAGGAAACCTACACATACAGTTAATCACATAAAGAATAGCAGTTTCAACCCTAAACCACACCAACATGCCATTATAAACAGCCTTGTTCATAGATCGGTAATCATCCCATTCAACAAAGAAGAATATTGAGCAGAATACCGCTATATCACCAAAACGACTCTCAACAATGGATTCAGCAGCTCTTTAGTTGATAAGATGATCAGACATTTCAAAAGACAGAAAGATATTAAAAACACCACAACTCTCACAAAGGACGTGGATTTTAAAAAATTCACATATCATCCATGGGCAAATAGGGCATTCATGAAGATTTTTTAAAAATTATGATATTCGTTTGGCAGCAGAAAATAAATTTGGTATTGGAAAGCTTCTGAGCAGCACCATAAAAGATGTTATTCCACCCAGAAAAAAGGCAGGAGTATATCGGATAGATTGTTTGGAGTATGATCAGATATATATGGGCAAAACAATACAAAATTTAGATGCAAGGACCAAAAAACTCTTCAGAAATGTAAAATATAAACAAGTGGATAAATTGGCAGTTGCAGATCACTTTTGGGCTTACGATCATGACATTTCAGGAGAAGTCAAACTGTTAAAAGCTACCACTAATCCCAAGGAATTGGCAATATGGGAAAAGATTTATATTTAAAAAATAAACATAGAGTTATGAATTTTGATATTCCACCAATGGACTTCCTGTTCCATTATCTAATGGAACCATCAGGGGTCACTACGTCACCTGCCAGGGCTAGTTGATCCTCAGCTGAGGATGAGAGCTAATGCTCTTGAAACATGTTCTGAAGAATTAACCAGTTAGCAAAGTTTTAGTGTCACCTAATACTGACTCATTTGTATAAGGTAAAAGGGTTTTATTATTGAACAAGGAAAGTTAATTATTGGCATTGGAGAGAAAACAGTGCAAGAAACAAATTGACACATTCAAATATAAATATAAAAGACATTTGCATGCTTAGGATAAAGCTGATAAATTTTCTGTCATCTTAGTTTGGGTTATGTATAAAGAAAATCTAGAAAGAAAATATCAAAGTAAAAACTACATTGAGTTTTATGCTTTTAGTGTTTCCGTTATGTTCCTATATTATAATATATTAAATAAATATGAAAGGCTATTTCTTAATGATGTTTAATTCAGAATGCAGAGAAACCTCGATTTTACTGCATGGATCATTGAAAAATTAGTCTGTACAAATTATTTTTCAGAACTGATCACTTTTGAAAAAGTGATAAAGTGATAATTGAATAATACTGAAGAACAACCTCACCTAGCTGTTTCTACTTTGTAATTGTTTTGATTATATAAAACAGAAGAACTCTAACCCAACTGACTGCATTATTGACTTATATGTGCGATATACCCATGCTATGTTTCATGAAATCCAGCATAAAGTTTAAAATGATCCAATGAAGTAAACCCCTCATGTTTAGCTAAAAACAATCAGAAGTTGAAATAGTACAACGTTTAGATTTATTTGATAAATGTGTGCTCAATATTTATATGTAATTAAAAAACATAAACATGTGTCCGTAACAGAGAGATGACTGCTACAATTTATGCATTTCAAGCTCCTTACTACAACATATGATAAATTGTCCATCATTAAAATGGGGGCTTTGTTCAGATCACATATCTTATCTTAACAGTTAGGACATAATATGGGAAATGTTAATATGTGTGCTGTCATATATTGTTTACATTGTTGCAGAGTAATAAAGTGAAGTTCTTTATGTTAAGTACTGGTATTGTTATAGGCGCAAATGGGAAGAAGCAGCTCCAGTGCCTACTATTGAGGAAGATGCTGATTCTGAGGTATGAGAAACTTCCTTTTAAATGTATGTTATAGAGATTTTGTATATGTGCACTGCTATCTGTGGTTTTTGGTCATTAATTTTGAACACTAAGTGCTTATTTAAAATGATATACTCTGGGTAACTTATTAACACACTTCACTTACTATACCCAGAGTATATCATTTTAAATATGCCTACACTGTAAATAGCTATGACAATTATACATATAAACTAAGTGCTTACTTGCCAACAAAAATCTATTAAAGCAATTAATACGCTTTATACACCTATTGTGGAATTCTTTAAGAATAATTATTCCCATCAAAATATAGAAGAGATTGGGCTGATGGTTGGAGCTTGCTGTACAATCCCATTGAATTTTTAAACACAGGGTTATGTTCTGAACTCAACAAGGAATAATTTTATTTATTTGTTTATTTGTTTATTTATTTATTGTATCAGAAATTTTCTTGTATATTTCATTTTTTTGAACTCTTTTCCATAGAAGACTCACTCCTACAATTGAACTTAGAGTAGAATGACCTCCTATAAGAATTAGGCCCTTCAACCATTTATTAATTCCTTTTCTTAATACAACAGTACTTTTAGCTTCTGCTATAGGAGATGAATAAGGAAATCGTTCTTATAACCCTATGTAGATTGCTAGTAAAATAAAATGAAATATATTGTAATGCTAAGCAAAATACAATATACATCATGGCCCTCATCTAATTTTCACCCAGGCCATTAAATTACAAACTATTATTATTAATTATGTTACTATGCAGAGAACAAAAGAAAAGATATTAATTATCTTACACTAAATCTCTGTCTGCAATTTATTAGTAGTTTTCTACTAGAATATCCAGGAGCCAGGAATTCAGTGATGGCTGCAAATTATAACAAACACCAGATAGCTTTCCTCATTTTCCTTCCTCCTTAACTGATTTAATCCACAAATATTCAATTCTGGGCTTGTCCAAAAGGCTGCCCGTGGGCTGCATGTGGCCCCCCTCCAATCCTTAAGATGGAGCTATGCCTCGTGAGCAACTATCTGATCCGAAGAATAGCAGACTAATAAAAAATTCTGTATCTTCATTTAAAATTAAGATTAATTTATTCATTATTTAAGAAAGGTTTCTGCAGTGAAAGTAACTTCTTATAGCAATACCATAGTATAAAAGTTTCACTCAACGAATACCTGCAACAATGGCTTTTCAAACAAACTGTTGTGTCATCCTCGCCTTAAGAGCTGGGACAGAATCTTGCTCAAAGCTCCAGGATTCATTATTTAATATGATTTGATTCAACGACATCACAAGAGGGTTCAGGACACTTTATATGTACACTTTGGCACTGGTTTTAAGCCTTTTAAACAAAAATGAAACTTAGTGCAACTCTCTTAGCTCAGCCCTCCCCCAAATCATGACTGTAGAGAGAGAGTATGCTGATGACCTGAGATGTTAAAGAGCATCTGTAAATAAACCAAATGACATAGAGAGATGGTGACTTGTCTGAACTTTGGGAATTCTCTCCCAAGCTCCTCGAGAACTTGAAGCACAAACTTTGTCATTTTAATGGTTAAAATTCTCTTCAAGGATGAACATTTTCTTGTTAATGATGAGAATCCTACAATGGCCATTGTTGTTATATGGCTGCAGGAGTTGTCTCGATTTCAATTCCTTTTGCTTTTTAAGTATCACAGTTGGTGTAGGGCAAAGAAGAAAAAAGTTGTCTTATGGTGTCACTAGTCACAGGTTGCCTGTTCTTCCTCCTTTCATGTACGAATTCCAAAACTTTTTCTTCAATGTCACGATGTCTTTCTTTGCAAGAAGCAGTGAATTTGCTTTAGTTGCAAATAATGCCAATTTCTATCGATGCCACAAGCAAATGTTGATTTCACCTATATTGAACTCTCTTCCTGCCTTTCTGTTATTTTTTTTTCTCTGTAAAGAATTACTTTACTGTTAAAGTAGCATCATAAGATATTCTTCTCTGGTTGCCCTCCATTTCGTGACTGCCTACTATTCAAACACTATGTGCAATAATAGACCAACAATAAATGTAACAGAGTTGAGAATTGCTGCAGTGCATTATGACATAGTAAATGATAAATTTCACGGAAGTTGCTGGCAAACTACGGAATGGATTTGCACTCAAATCTAATGCGCACCAACAATTTGAATGCTACATTAGGATAAAAAGGTGCACATTAGATTTGTATAAATATGGTACCTTCAAGCACACCAAGTATTAGCATCATTTATGACATTTATTTTGAGTATTCACAATATCAACTAAATTCTTGTTTAGATAAAACATGTTCTGAATTCCCATTTGATTTGAAAGAAATGAAAAAAAACTATGGCCACCATTCCATGCACTCCAGCAAGCTACTATCCTGTAACAACCAGCCATCATCAAGGGCACCTGCAATATCACTAAAGAGCAGTAATCTCATATGACCACAATTTATCTGCTTTCAGTGCTTATGTGCTTTTATAAGTGTGTGCAGCTATCCAACACATTGGCAGCATAAATGCAGCAGATAATTTTATTAGCTTTATAAATATAAATATATATTTATAAGTATATGTATATATTTATATTTATAAGTGCTGTAGATATATTGCAAAAAAGCAGTAGTCCCATGTGACCTACAATTTATCCACCTCCAGTGAATATTTGTTTGTGATTTTGGTGCTTGTGTGTTTTTATAAGAGTTTGCAGACATCCATGACATTTTCAGCATCAGTGGTTAAGCCATGGTGCTTGCTTAGTCTCCTTCTTTCGCTATAATATGAAATCCACATCCACTATATAATGCAAAAAACTTGTGTTTTGACTTTAGTGGTTTTCTACATGCAATCCACAAGCCCCCTAGTGGCAGCTCTGGGAAACAAAACCAAATGAATAGGTAACTTATTTCAGATTTTTACCGTTAATTACAGACTGGTAGCATGAAAGATTGCTCAAGATTGCATTGTATGACCAGCAGCTTTAGGAACAGTTATACACAAGAATTGCTGTGACTCTGATGAACTTCTGATTTTTGTGTTCATCCCATTTATCTTACTTATACCATTGGGGTTCAATTTTTGGCTTATACGATCTGGCCTATATTTCATCCAGGATAAAAAAAAAGAAAACCTCTCATTTGATATCAAGTCCTGTTTCCCAGCATACCACAAACAGAAGAATACATCGAAATCACTAAGATGTGCTTCTATCAAACATATTTGGTATTTAACGATAAAATCTTTTAAAACATTAAATCTTGTAATGGGCTGTTCATTATCATCTTTTCTAACCAACCTATTCATGAGCAATTTTGAGATGCACATCAATAAGACTTTCCAACACATTTTTAAAGTGTGGTACAGATATGTAAATGATGTATTTGCCATAATAAACAATACAACATGTCAAAAAATCTACAAGAGCCTACAATTAAGTTCACTGTTGAAAGTGAAAAAGAAAATATATTGCTATTTTTAGATCTGAAGATAATAAAATGGAATAACAAACTTGAATTTGGCATCTACAGAAATTATACACATACAAACAATTATATCTAAGCCCATAGTTTCAATCCTATATCACATATAAAGAAGCAGCATTCAACAGCATGATACATAAACCAGTAAATATACCACTGAACAAAGAAGAGTACAAGAATGAATATACATAATAGATGAGGCTAAATCAATGGGTTCAGCAAACAGATGATTAACAAACAAAATTTATAATTTCCAAAAACAAAAATGAATTAAACAAATCGCAAGACAGTGATTTAGCAGAGAAAAAAAATGTTCATGCACCACCCATAGCCAATAAGAAATTTTAAAAACATTTTCAAGCAATACAAAATCTAGCATCTCAAAACCACAGTATAAGCATTGATTGAAATTTAAACAAAACAGATTCCAGGCCCAAAGAGAAAAAATCCAGAATTTACCAGATTATTTATTAGGATTGTGAAAAAATCTGCATAGGAAAAACAAAGAGAAATATAAGCTTAGGTTGAAGGAACATTAGAGAAACATCTATTACAAGCAAATGGAAAAATTAGTGGTGGCACCACATTTTTGGTATAAAAACCATGAGATGGAAAAGCTCATCAAGTTTTTAAAAACAGTCAACAACCAAAGGAAGTAAACATGGGAAATGATTTGCATATAAAAACTTGAGCGTAACTTAATTTTGACATCCCAGAAGTAGACAGCTCTTGATTCAAGTTTATTTGCAAGACTACTGGAGTCAACCCACATACCTACTAGCCCAACTTCCAATGAATAATGCAACCATTGTTTTAACAGCTCAGGACATATCCTGAGTAAATCTCCAGTTAGTAAAATCAAAAAGAGTTTATACAAATGAGTCAGTATTAGGTGACACTAGAACTTCACTAAGTGGATAATTCTTCAGAACGTGTTTCAAGAGCGTTTGCTCTCATCCTCAGCTGGGTAACGAGTAATGCTGGCAGTTGACGTAGTGATCTCTGGTGGTTCCATTAGATAACGGAAGAGGAAGTTCATTGGTGGAATGTCAAAAGTTTATAACTCTGTTTATTTTTTAAAATATAAATCTTTTCCCAAATTGCCAATTCCGTGGGATTGGTGGTAACTTTTAACAGTTTGGCTTCTCCTGCAATGTTGTGATCCTCAGTCCAAAAATGTTCCGCAACCACTGATTTATCCACTTGTTTATATCTTACATTTCTGAAGTGTTCTTTGGTCCTTGTCTCCAAATTTATTCCACCAATGGACTTCCTGTTCCGTTATCTAATGGAACCACCAGAGGTCACTACATCATCTGCCAGCATTAGTCAATACCCAGCTGAGGATGAGAGCAAACGCTCTTGAAACATGTTCTGAAGAATTACGCAGTTAGTGAAGTTTTAGTGTCACCTAATACTGACTCATTTATATATTTGACAACTTCACTGTTCCTAACTTCTTTTAATTTTACAAAAAGAATTTGTTTAAATAGTTTGACTCAGAAGCGATTATTAGTTTTAGCACTATTAACATTCCAATCCTCGTACAAAAGCTTGTTTTTGTAATGGGGAAATTACAGCACAACAATATACATTAGCTGTAAGTTTAAATGAAAGATAATTAGCAAAGGGATTACCTTTTGGCATAGCTTAAATCATAAATGTATTTTACCATTTATAAAAATGTGTGGGTATGGAATAAGTGCCATTTGCATATAATACATTTCTGCTGCTGTTTGTAGGATAAGCAGTCACCTGAGGACGAAGAAGATTTATATCGAGCCATACAATTAAGTAGGGCAGAGCTCTCTAAATCTGCAACAGCATTGGACACTTCATCCAGGGAACCTATAGAAATGAATGTATGTTTAGCTTTCTTCCTTCTATTTACAAAAACAGTATTTTCCAAACAGCAAACCATCTAGGTGTTCCCAAAATCGTGCAAGGGTTTGCCAAAATTTTTCTCTAATGGTTAGATTTTTACCTTTTTATTTGAAATTCAGCGAGGAGAATGCATTGTTTCATTTAAAATATTGAACCTATTCTGTCAGTGTATAACTTAAGCTTCCGTGGAGTTCTGTCACTACATAAATATTTAGTAATATCAAAAAAGTAATTCTCAATTTAGATAAAAATGTGACTATAGGGGTAGTCGCATTTAGCTTACAAATTTAATTTCAGATTTTGACCATATATCCTTCTTGACATCTATAGGTGCTAAATGTAACTTAATTCAGATGGCTCATGGTTCATCAGAACCTTGAAGGGGCCTAAACCTAAATTTTGCAAAGTATATTATTATTATTATTATTATTATTATTATTATTATTATTATTATTATTATTATTATTATTATTATTAAATACAGGAAACCATGCAACTGCTGTTTAATGCACTTATCTATTTAATTTCAGGCCCAATATTTTAAGTATAACATAATTATTATTTGAGCTTATGTGGTCTCAACATTTTCAATATTGTTGAAGAGGAATTCCTTGGCACCTATTTAACATAAATACAGCAACTTAATTTAAGTTAAAACATATCTTTTAAAAAAGAAAATTATTTTAAAAAATATATGGAACTAACATAGTGAAGCCAAGTCATATGAATAAATTCATGTGATATATGTTGTACTAAACACTCTTATTGCTTAACTTACTTGTGTGACATTCGAAACCAGTTCCAATTATCACACAAGTAAGTGAAGCAATAAGAGTTTTTAGTACAACATATATCATATGAATTTATTTAAGTTGTTAAACATTTTGTATAATAATATGGGGTTTACTCAGCTCAGATCTTTACGAAATACTGTACTGAAGTATTTATATGAAATTTCTTTTGGACTTTTACGTACTCACACAGTACATTATAACCCATGATTACATATATATATGTATGTAATCATGAGTATATATGTATGTATATATATAATATAAATTAAAAATTAAAATAAAATAACACTATTAACAATGTAACAAATTAACAGTAATAATAAAAGCAGATAAGGATAAAACACTTAGATAAACTCACACTTGAAATTGCTATATTTCAAACTGCTGGAGTTCTTCAATGGCAAGAAGCTAGTGTGTGTGTGTGTGTGTGTGTGTATGTCACACACATATAAATTAGAAATTTCTTTCACATCCCCTTTGTACCATCGTAATTGCTTGAATATTGAATTTTGGAAGATGAAATTATATTTATTATTTGGATGTATACATAGTAGAGGTGAATTAGGAATTATTGTGACTTCCATCTCCTGTTCTTGGCAAGGGTTCAGATCTCACTCATTGACTTTCCCTTTTTCCTGCCTATTTCTTCAATCCATTCTTCTTCGAATATTTTTCGGGGTCTCCCTCATAGTCTTCTTCCTTCTGAGTGAACCTTTGCAAAGTACTTTACTTTTATTTTCTTATGAACCCTTATAACATGTCCAAACCACTTCTATTGCCTTGATATCAGATGCTTCGACGCTTCTTGACCCAGTTCCTCTCTAATCCTCTCATTACAAACTTGGTCCAGCCTGTTATTGCCTGTAATTTGTCTCAGCAGCTTCATCTCTGCTGCTGTGAGCACTGCCAGCTTTGCGTTCATAAAGCACAATCAGTTCAATCATTTTCTGGTATACTTGTAACTGTCTTCCTTGCTACCTTGGTTTTCAAAGACAGTGATCTGAGCTACATGACCATTTTTTTACTCCCTTTGCTACCTTTCTGTAATCCTTCTGTTCTGTTGAATAATCCAAGGTAAATGTAATTATTTGCCTGCTGCAGTTTTTTGTCTGTACTAATGAAAAGCCTTTCAATTTCCTCTTCTTTATGGTGCATTTGCATCATTTCGCTTTTTCAAAGGTTAAGCATAGTATATTTTTCTGTAAGGGTCCTGTTCCACTTCATCACTGCAGCTTGCAATTCCTCCTTTGTATCCAATTTAAAAAACTTTTGTAGCTTAAGTCTCTAAAAACTCTTATTTTGAATCATATAATTGGCACAGTAATTTTAAAATGTTAGTGCTCAGTAAAATGTTCATATTAGCTCAAGACAAAAACCTAATAGAAACTCCCATCTTAAAAACACCTTTCCCCTCTTTTTATCATGAAATTTACATTCTTCATAATGCTTGCAAATACTGCAAAGATAAACTTTATGAATATCATTTGACTGCAAATAGGATCCCCTATTCCATAAAAAATTTTGAGAAAGGGGTTACTAAGAATTGTTAAAATCATGTATGTGTAGTGTGTGTGTGTGCGCGCACACACACTAGCAGTGATTTTTTTTGTAGCACAGATAGGATTTGTAAATATGTTCTTCTAATTGCATTGAATTGGCAGTTGAAAAATACAACACACAAAAATAAACAAAACACGTGATACTGCTTTTCTTGTGTTAATATTTCTCAAATTATGCTTTTTATTTAGAGGCTTAAGATAAAAAGTGCTGATTGCATGAGCTTTCTAATCTAGAATTAGAGAATTGCCTGCTGTTTCAGATCTCTGCTGGTAGCTAGTTACTGTAAGGGGTATAATTGTTTCTTTCAGCTAGAAGAACAGTTGGACATAAATGCAGAAGAAGATAGAGACTACAGATACCATCTCATGGGAATAGTCTTACACAATGGAAGTACTCTGAGTAGCGGTTAGTATGTTTTCACCTAAATTAAAAAAAATATTTCGTTTCTTTCAATATCTTGCAATCTTAGGTTTATTTCTTCCCAGAATCCTCTGTTTTGATATCCCGATCAATCCTTGAAGATTCCCACGCCTATCTGTTACAAAACTTCCTGCACTTTGAGATACCATGATCCTTTCCATTTTCATTTCTAATGTATACTGAAATATTCTTTAATAATATCACAGTCTTATAATGTGATAATTCTATATATACAATTCCTAACAAACTAGGAGGAATTATTCCTTAATTAATCAATTGCTATTTTCTTTCCTGTGCCATTTAATAATTTCAAAATTTCATGGTGGAATGCCCACCTAATTCTAGCTGCTCTATGTCAATAGCAAAGTTATTGGTTATTCTTAGCTTTGTTTACAAAACCTTCTATTTATTATTAAATATTAATGATGAATGTAGGAATCAACCAGTGAAATGATCTTAAAATCTAAATTAAAAGTAAAACTACTTAAAATCATGTAAACACATTAAAACACTCTTGATGTTCCACTTTTTTAAAAAAAAAATGGGACATATTTCATGAGACATTGCTCACATTGTCAACCATGAATGACTAACAGATCAATCTAAATTGGCAGTGTGACTGTGGGTGCTCTTGTGGTCTATTGATGAACTTAAACAAAATATTATCTGCTTCTGGGATGTCAAAATTCACGAGTCTATGTTCAAATTTTTTATGAAAATTTTTTCCCATATAGTGAGTTCCTTTAGGTGTTGCACTGCTTTTAATAAAGTGATATCATTCTCGATCTCATAGTGTTCATTCCAAAAATGTGCTGCAACTGCTAATTTTTCTATTTGTTTGTATTTAATATTTCTCCAGTGTTCCTTTAATCTGATACCTATGTTCCTTTTTGTGTTGCCTATGTACACTTTTTCAGTCTTTGCAATTAATCCTATATATGCCAGAATTTTCTTCTTTGGGTCTGGGGTCTGTTTTGTTTAACTTCCTCAGTTTGCCAACACTGTTCTTATTTTTAGGTGCTAAAGAGATGTACTGTTTGAAGGTTTTCTGAAATATATTATTGAGGTATGGGTGATAAGTAAACTTTAGGTAAGTTTTTTCTTTCAATAAAGTACTAAGTATGGTAATTTAATTTTCTTTTTTCTTTTGAATCTTTTTATTTTTTGATCAATCATTTGTTTGTTAAATCCATTAAATGTTGCTGCTTCTATTATGTATATATATATTCCTTTTTATACTCTTCTTTTATACAGACCCCAGACCCAAAGAAGAAAATTCTGGCATATATAGGATTAATTGCAAAGACTGTGAAAAATTGTATATAGACAAAACAAAAAGGAACATAGGTATCAGATTAAAGGAACACTAGAGAAATATTAAATACAAACAAAAAGAAAAATCGGTGGTTGCAGCATATTTTTGGAATGACACCATGAGATCGAGAAGGATATCACTTTATTATAAGCAGTACAACACCCAAAGGAACTCAGTATGTGGGAAAAAATTTTCATAAAAAATGTGAACATAGACTCATGTATTTTGATATCACAAAAGCAGATAACATTTTGTATAATTTTATCAATAGACCACCAGAGCACTCACAGTCACTTACACCACCAATTTAGATTGATCTGTTAGTTGTTCATGGTTGACAATGTGAGCAATGTCTCAAGAAACATGTCATAGTTTTTTTTTTTAAAAAGTGGAACATCAAGAGTGTTTTAATGCGTTGGCATGATTTTAAGTAGTTTTACTTTTAATCTAGCTAAGACTTCTATTTATTTTATCAAAATATTTCCATGCATCCTCTACAACCGATATTTCCATCCCATATACCATTTTGGCTTCTATTATGATTGTGCAAACTCTTTCCAGCCAATTTACTCTTATATTTGGAATTTTTCTTAAACATGCTCTTATAAGACTCTTGGGTATTTTTCCATTTGCTATTGTCATTTTTTTCTGTTCATTCTAAATTCCATTAGAACTTTATCTTGTCCCTAGATAATTAAATTTCCTTACTGCCTCTATTTTTCTCCCTTGCCATTTCTTATCCTTCCTCAATTTATAACTTCTTTTAAAAACCATGAACTTTGATTTATTTTTCATTTATTTTCAATCGCCATTTGTTACAAAATCTGTTCACTACTTTGATTCCCTTCTCAATTTTCCACTACAGTATGTACAAAATAAGAAGGCACATGATTTCCTCCAATCCGTAATCAGTTATGGTGTGCTGTTGCTGGAGTGCATTGCAATGCAAGAGAAAGAGAGGGAAGATATGCAGGTGAGCGTGACCAATAGATAGCAAGGATGGTGAAAGATGTGGTGCACTAGTTAAACCTATTATAACAGTATTCCTTGCTTTAAAATGAGAGAATAGGCTCTCTAATACAATTGTGATTTACTTTAAATATCAGTTCCTCATCTGAGCAAGCAATTTTCATTAGCAATCTAATATTTCATGAGAGTTTATATCTTAAAATTTTATACCTAAAACTATATATTTTTAAGAGCATATGCACATGAAATCACAAAGGAATTGTAAGGTCTTCCTCCTCCTCTCCTTCTGTAACCACTTCCTTACAATTGAGTTGAATCACTGTCTGAAAGGTTTATTACCCAGTATATGTCTGCTTTCTTGGAATTATTGATAAAACATTTTTTTCTTACAAATTTTATATTATGCAAAAAGATAATATAATCTATTGCTTTGCCATCTATGTATTACTAGAATCTACAACATTGCTGCAATCAAAAGAACAGGTGAAAAACCTTGAATGGCATTGGTTTTTGTGCATAAGACATTTCATTATAGCAAATAAGTATATGTAGGCATAATATGAAGTATGTAGTTCCCAAAGCCAACATATGACTTTTTTTTTTAAATGCGATTTTGCCTAATTCATGTATTTCTTACATGGACACTTGGAAGTTAAAGTGGTGTAGTGGTAACCATATTTGCCTCATAGACCTAAGATGGTGGGTTCAATCCCATCCAGGATTGATGGATTTTATCCAGATGTAAAAATCCTGAGTATGGCTTCCTTTGGAAGGGAAGTGAAGCCATAGGTTTGGTGTCTTAGATTTAAGTCATGTAAAAGAACCTCAAGCCTGAAAGGAGAGAGAGGCCTCTGAACAAGATTTATTGGCTGTTTCACGCCCTGAGATGCTAAGGAGCATCTGTAGATAAACTGAATAATAATATTACTGCTAGTGCTGCTCCTGCTCCTGCTGCTACTGCTACTACTGCTACTGCTTGTGCGCTTGTGCTTGGCATGCACGCGTGCTTGCGCTTGCGCTTGTGCTTACTTCTTCCTGAACAGGTGTTTACACTTTTATAAAAATTGGGTCAATGATAAAAGGGAAGGAGAAATTAATTGTAGTTTTCAGAAAAACTTTTTCTGAAAAAAAAAAAAAATCATAGAGTAACCTGAATAACAGAAGCAGGATTTCTGCACCAGGTACATATTACAATTTGCATTATTAAACATATAGGATTACTCCTGATAGGATTTTTAAAAATATTGAGAAGGAATAAAGGTACGAGAAACCATTGTAAATCCAGAAGGCTAAAAATTTTGGCACAGTGAATCACTTGAAGTTGATTGCTCTATATATGAATGGAAAAATAGCATTCTGTCTACTTTTGAAATACCAGGTTGCCACTTCAAACTTCAGCCTTGCAAAAGAATAATTTCTAAAGAAATAGAATTGCCAGTCCTTAATGGTTTAGAAGTAACCTGTTAGTTCCATTATAGATGAATAACCAAGAAAAGAAAAATGATAATGTATTTTAATAAAATTTTGTTACTACTTGGTGTCACAGAGAAACAGGAAAACTGATAGTTGTTGACAAGGAACTATAGGGAAGAATGAAAAGATAATAAAGACCTTCAGTATTACAAGAGGTTTATGGATGAAAAAAACATACCAGACAACTCATTTATGAGCCACAAGAAAAATTTGATTTGAGAGTGAAATTTTTGTGTGTTCAAAGAAGCTTAGCTAGCAGGAAATTGTGATGCTTAATTTCATTAGGACATTAATATAAAAAATCCTCTAATAATTTGCTATCTAAACATCATAAATTATTTCAAACTTGTGTACAGAAAAACTCTTTATTTTTTTTAATTACCTTTATCTTTTTCCCCTCCCATTTTTCTGAATAACTATAAAAAAAATCATATTTTGACTTGCAGAAATAGACACCCTATATGTTTAATAATGCAAATTGTAATATGTACCTGCTGCAGAAATCCTGCTTCCTTTATTCTGTTATTCAGGTTACTCTATGGTATTTTTTTTTTTTCAGAAAAAGTTTTTCTGAAAACTACAATTAATTTCTCCTTCCCTTTTATCATTGGCCCAATTTTTATAAAAGTGTAAACACCTGTTCAGGAAGAAGTAGTGCTAAAATTAACTTTGCAGTTTTTTTTTTGAAGTGCAAAGGACTTTATATCCTCCTCCTCCTGCTTCTTCTCCTCAGCCTCCTCCTTTTCCTCACATACCTGTCTTAATGGTGCATATTATTTCTTAAAGATAAAGTACATTTTGTCAAGTCAGAGATTTGTATAGTTTAAAAGTTCTTATGTCTAAACTCAAAAAAATGTTAGTAAACGTTCTAATAAGGTTGAAGCATTAAGCATTAGCTTATAATTAACCACAAATATTCAAAAAAATATACAACTCCAAATTTTGCATACATTCTTCTTTAATTTCATTCAAACTTCAGTAAATATTTTAAATTATGCTGATGAAAACAAAATTAAACCGTAGAGTCCCTTAATGCTTTCAAGAAGACACTGTATGTTCATAGGGGAGATGATGTACAGCATTTGGTCATTTATTTCCACCATTAAGATGTTCATTTCATATTTAGTGTATTACAGTAAACCATTTGACATTATTTTTACATGGTTTTAATTGCTGATGTTTTTATTTTGTTCAATGTACAGGGCATTATACAGCAGATGTATTCAACTTAGAAAAACAGAAGTGGTATCACTATAATGATACAAGTGTGTTACAGATGGAAATAAAAGAAATTCTTAAAGAGAAGAGACAGGAGGAAGGTTATATCTTCCTGTATATACACAAGTAAGTTTATATCTGTTCATTATCTACACCATAATGGAATATTTTATAACTACTAGGTATGTTCTAAATGTTCTGTCCTGACTCAAAGATGTTGTAAAGATGGCCAAATTACTATGATAATTGTTAAGTATCATCCTTTAGATAGTGTAAAGTTTCAGATGTGTAAGTGCAGTCACTTGTTTTTGACGATGATTTTAACAAACACAAACTAGTGTTAACATTTCCTATAAAATGGAGAAAAATGAAATACAAGCTGTGATAAAGTACATCGTTTTGAAGGGTTTAATCCCAACAGAAATACAAAAGGAGTTAGTTTCCACATTAAAGGATTCTTGATTTGTTTTTGACGGTTAAAAAGTGTGTTGCATGGTCATATGTCCATTTAAGATGATGAGTGCTCAGGGCATCCCAAGTTGCAGCGACCAGAGAGATTGTGATAAAAATTCAAATGCTGTATTCAATGAGTGCTGATTGAAGATATGCCAGTTGGCTAATATTGGGCCATGTCCTTTGTGTTTTATGCAAAGATTTTCATATCAGAAGGCCTTCTTCAATGGGTTCACATTTGTTAACAGTGAAATTCAATCAAAAGCATTAGAATTATCATTTCACAAGAGTGTTTAGATTTGTTTAAATGCAATTTCAGTGAGTTTCTCCAACATTTCATAACAATAGTAGATTCATCACTGCATGCAAGAAATGAAGGAGCAGTCCAAACAGTGGATGGCAACAAGTGAAAGTGCACCAAAGCAAAAATGGTTCCATCTGAGAAAAGTCATGAGTACAATTTTCTGGATTTCTCATGGTGTGATGCTCATAGACTACCTCAGAAAGGACAGAACCAGGGAATATTATGCTTCACCACTGGAGGAACTGAAGGATGCTATTCAGACTAAACATCCACACCTTGTGAAAAAAGTTATCTTTCATCACAGTTATGTGTCTTCACATATGTCTATGATTGTTGCTGAAAATTGCATGACCTTCATTTTCAAGGGTTTCCATATTCACCAGATTTGGCTCTCACAATTACATTTTGTTCCCAAACCTGAAGAAACGGCTGGGTGGACGAAGATTCACATAAAATTAGGTTGAAGCTGAGACGTGCTTATTTTTCTCAGACAAATCTTATTTTACTGAGGATAGTAAAAAGTTGGAAAGTCGGTTAAATGTATTCATTTATAAAGTGACTAGTTGAAAAATAAAAAAAGCATTTCTCTTAAACCTTGTATTTTCATGGTAAGGCCTTTTAGAATGCGGTAGATAATAGCAGATGAAGAGATGAGATAAAGACATAACAGTGAAACTTTAATCCAGTGTGTTACATTTTTTCACATGTTTTATCAGTTTTCTTTCATCTTATTGTTCAACTATTTTATATTTAACAATTTATATTTCTAATTACTACTTTTAATAGTCAATAGTTCAATTCTATGTTATATTTACTTGCAAATAGGACTTTTGGTCTTAAATTTAATTTTCTGTTTTTAAATTTGTGAATTAAAAATGTACTAAAAATTAAAACAAAAGCATGAGAAAACATATAACTTATATAAAAATGAATATTGGAACTTGCCAATTGCAGCTTAACATCAAGTGTAAGATGAATAAAGTTGCAGTGCACAACAAATCACAAATCCTTACCAATTATCACAGAGCAATGCCTTATATTCAGAAAAAGATTTTTCTACATTATATAATGCTTATTATGCATATTTGAAGAAGGGTGTATCTAACAGACAGGCATTCAAATTCAGTTATGTTTTGACCCTCCAAAACTAGAGTGACTTACAAAAAGTGTGGTACCCATTGTTTTTCTCAAACATATCCTTAAATTTTTTTCTAGGAACCTGTTTTTTCGAATCTGAGATAATGTTAAGTTAACTTTCAAAATACTGTATTTCTTTTGTTCAATTACTGTAAGCCTACAACAGTTCCTAGTTCAGTTAGTGAGTGAATCAAGAAACAGAAATTGGCAGATATGAAGGCCAATGCATTTAAAATTAGTATCATATATTTATTTCCGAATGATCACATCTTTTCCAGTTCATTTACTACAAATATAAATGTTCTGAAATGATCTGCATATTATACCACAGCATTAAGCTAGGTACCTGAGCATATGACCACACATAAGAAGCAATGGAATATCAGTACTTATTTTTTTTTTAAAACATATCAATATGTGATAGTGATTTTACAAAGACTTTTTTTCCATTCGACACTAAACTGTCTTCATAAGATAAATAGATTGTTTCACACAATCAGTGAAAGCCATGAATGACACAGATCACATGAATCATCTTATGGTAACTCACACTAAAACCTTCAGCAGCATTCTTCATATACCATGGCATCCATAAACATAATACATTATCATATTTCACACCATTTGGTCATAAGATCTGCAAAGATTTATTAAATAATTACAGTATGATTTGTAATTAGAATTTCTTTACAATCTAGAAAGAAAAATTATTTGGAAATAATTTGTAATTTCTCATTACACCAACTATTACAGTTTTTGCTTTTGCTTTTCTACCACTGAAATCAATGGTCACCCAGATTTTATGTTTTTCACATGTTGGTCCAAAGAGTCGATCCTTCACATTATAAAGAGAAACATCAACTGAAACAATTGCTTAATTTAAATCTGAATAATACTGTTATAAGAAATTACTTGAATGAAAGGTGTAATACAATTGTACAAGTGTTATATTGCCTTGGAATGTTGATCTGCACTTGAAAGATTTTGCACATGGGGCTGGCAAAATATTATTTTCCCATGATGGTAGAAAAGTTTTTAAACTCAAGTATACACTGCTGCAAACTCTCAATTATATTTGTTTTCACTTTCATCATTTTAATTCACACAGCTAAATTTCACAAACTGTGGCATCTGCTCTACTGATTTTGACTAACAACAAACAGAATTTTCAATACACAAACAGAAGAAACACATACAATAACAAGAGGTATTTGTACTGCATATTGGACTCCATTCTTTCCTGGTTATGCAGAAACAATTGAAAAATTCCCACCTCAATTGAGGTGAGGTAATTCGTATTTGTATTAAATACTTTTGAGATAATTTTTGTAGTCAAATGTTAAAAAGACAGGTCTCCTTAATAACATGTATGAAAGCTGCATAAAGTTCAAATTGTTGAATATAAGCCATAATATCCGCAACAAATAAACAACTTAAAACTAAATTGAATACAGTGCACTCTAGGTTATTAAGAATAATAACAGGAGCCGTAAAATAACACCTATTGCTGCAATGCAGGGCATTACTAAACCTGCCAATTAAAACAGTCGGGAGTGTAGCAGATAGATTATTTGGATTGTAATCAGATATATATAGGCAAAACAAAAAGAAATTTTGAGACAATGACGAAAGAACACTTTAGAAATGTAAGATGTAAAGAGGTGGATAAATTGGCAGTTGCAGACTTTTTTTGAATGTACAATCCATGACATCTCAAAAGAAACCAAACTGTTGAAAGCTGCCAATAATCCCAGGGAATTAGCAATATGGAAAAAAATTTCAATCTTAAAGATTAAGCATCGTGTCATGAATTTTGACATCCCACCAACAGACTTCTGTTTCAGTATATATTGGAATCACCAAAGGTCACATCATCAACTGGCAGTGTTAGTCAGTCCTCAGCTGAAGATGAAAGCGAATGCTCTTGAAATATGTTCTGATAAATCAATCAGTTAGTGAATTAGTGTTACCTAATACTGACAATGTGTATAATAAAGTAGTGGAACTCTTAATAAGTCAAACATACATTTATAACCGCAATTGTTATAATAGCACTAACACTTGCTCATTTCCTAAGGCTAACCTAACCATTCAATTGCCACTACAAAGAAGTTCATAATTTTACAGAATTCATTTCCCAACACTAGCTATTACTATATAGAAAATGGAATAATTTAGTGAAAGGGGAATTAGTAAAAAGAATGTTTAATAATAAAAGAAGAGAATTTATTATAACTTGTGGAAAATACTTAGGAGGTGCATGAAAAATGGTATAGAATTATCAGATAGTGAATAGGAAGATAAAATGACTAGGGGAAGGAGTGACTAGTTATTTAGCGTTAGTCAAGAGGAACCTTATGCATCAATAACCAGGGTATTAGTGTGTATAAGGTCCAAAGGAATGAGCAGTTCTCAAAGATAGAAATTTAGCAAATGGGTTTAATTGAAAAAGGAGGGAGGTTTGTTATTGTATGAATTTTAATATTGTATTGTATAAATGCTATAAGATATATTACATATTTTTTGCACATAAAACTTTTTCTATTTCAACGAGATTTTTGATATACAGTGTAAAAAAGTATCATATTTAATAATAGTTATAACTCAGCCCAAATCTTCTGGGTAGGATAATTAGAACATTCTTTATGGTTCCACTTACATGAGATTTACTCAGGACATATGTTTCGTGGAACATTTTCCACATCACCATCAATTGTTACATGACGTTGGATCATTTGCAGAAGCTGGGTAAGTAGGTATCTGGGCTGATTCTGGTGGTCTAGTAAAACTTAAATATAGCGCTGTCTGCTTCCGGGATGTTAAAATTCATGTGGATGCTCATGGTAATCACTAAGTTTATCATTAGAACACCAGAGTTAACCCATATACCTACCTATCTACCCAACTTCTACAAATGATCCAACATCGTTTAACAGCTGATGATGTGGAAAAAGTTTCATGAAACATATGTCCTGAGTAAATTTCATGTAGGTGAAACCATAAAGAGTGTTCTAAATATCCTATTCAGAAAAGATTATTAATGTGTGTTTCACTGTGTTTGATTCCAATTTGAATTAAAGAAGTTGTAAATTTGTTTTAGTAAACAAATTTAAGGATCAATAAATTCAAAATTCATATCAGAAACCTGTATTGTAACAAAACACAGTCTACTACTTGGTCTCCAAGAAGAACGACCCACTTTAGGTATTAAGATTGGCAGCACTTAGTACACAGTACAACTATTATCCAACTAATACATGGTGTAGTGTATACAGATGGATCTCTTAAAATAATGGAGAAGCAGGCTTTGGAATATACTGTGAAGAATTCTGTCAATATACGCCTTTGGGACAATATGCTAACAATTTTGATGGTGAAATAATGGCCATTAGAGCAGCTTTACAAAATCTACTGTATAAACCTAAAATAAATGAAAGAATTGTTATCTTAAGTGACTATAAAGCAGCACTACAAAGTAAAATGAATTACTGTTACTCACCAACATACACTATAAATGAAAGAGAAAACTTTATCATACAATCCAGATCAGAAATACAGAAATAGCTTTACAATGGATCCCGAGTCACATGGAAGTGGAGGGGAATGAGATTGCAGATACTTTAGCAAAAAAAATGAACCAGCATAAAATTAAAGCCACCTTTTGAACTAGAACTTCCCTCTGAATTGAAACTCATAAAAAAATTCATATCTGAACAAGAACAACAAAATATCAAGCAAAAACAAAAAGGAAAACCACATGAAGCTCTAAATACTTTCAAAGATCTTTTATTGAAACCAAGAAAAATTGAAGTTGTCCAATTCTGCTTAATTGTTGGGCATGATTGTCTGTCAGAACATCTCTTCAGGATGGAATTAATCAAGGACAGCCACTGTCCACTGTGTAAGGGCGTGAATACTATCTTAACTAAAGAACATCTACTGAAATGCAGGCAACTAGATAACAAACAAATGAAAAATAATTTGGAAGCTCTTTATTGGGAAGCTAAGGAAAAAATTATAATCAGCATCCCTAATGGCTGCTAGCAACCAACCAACCAACTAGCTAACTTTCAGTCTAATTTCTTTCACAAATTACACATTCCTCACATCATCCCTAACCATAACATCCTCAAAATGTTCAAGAAAAAAATTGAGAGATACATCACATAGCAATTTTTCTCAGAACACAAAACCTGGAGCTCAGGTGGAAGTTAGGATTGAGTCTAAGCCAATCAAATGGCAAAAGAGCCTTGACATATTAAACTACAGTAGCTAGCATGCATAAGTGCAAAGGGGACGGACATGTAGAGTGAACGCTTACCAGTGCAGGAAAGAGGGGTGTTGCACAGCAATTGTAAAGAGCAAGAAGCAGGCTGTTTAATAGATGAAAATTCAAAAGTCCAGATGAAAAGGGCCTAAAATTATAAGTTTCTGGAAAGTGCTGGTAGTTTCGTTAGTAATTAAAGGATTGGATCAAAACCTAGGACCAGTAATGGAGGAAGTGAGGGATATGGTTAAGTCAGTAATGGAAGATATAAAGGAAATTAAAAGCAGGGAGGCAAGAATAGAAGAGGAAATGGAGAAGAGCATGGAAGATATAAACAGGAGATTAGATGGCTCGAAGAAGAAGTAGGGAGAGAGTTAGCACAATGCAGGAACAGAATAGTTAAACTGAAGAAATCGGCAAGTGAGCGCAGGAAGTAGAATGTAGTATTTTTCAGAGTAGAAGAAATAAGAGGGAAAGAACATGAGAAGAAGTGGAAGAAGTTTTGTGAAGGAATATTGAGCATCATACTGGATGGATGGGAAATTGAAAGTATCAGGCAAAACTGGGAAGGTAAAATGGCACAAGAATATTTATTGAAATTGATTATGGAAAAAGCTAGAAGTAAGAGATGAAAAAAGCCAGAAATAAAAGAAAAGAGCCTTTATAAATGGAATGCAGTTATGGATTGATGGAAGCCTGATGGTGGAGCATTAAGGTCAAGAAACTACAACCAGAAAGGAAGAGAGGAGGAGAAAAAAAAAGGTTAACAACTTGTGGTTAAGGAACAAGCAAGCAGAGAGGGTATGCATGTACAGCAGCAAGCATGTTAATGACGTCACCGAAAGGTTCTTCACCGAAACAGCTGGTCAGAGGACAGTCTGGGAGACAAGAGATTGGAGTATGGTGTCTTCACCCTTGGGAAGTATTATTGAAATAGATGGTGCCAAAAACTCAATGATAAACAAAAGGATTAAAGGGCGAAGGTGAAATTGCAGAGCTTCATAAGGAATAAATAGAAAATAAACATTTAGGGATAGTTTTTGTGATTCTATGAGATTTAATATTAGAGAAAGAGAAGAGCAGAGTCAATCGAGAGATACTCGCAATAGAAGGGGGAGGAGAGGGTTTTGTTTGGGGTAGAGCAGGGATAATGTGACTAATTGAATTAAAGGTGGACAAGGAAGTCCTCACGTTGTGGAAGATTTACAATATATAATTGAAGTATGGATTAGAAGTGAGATAACTTAAAGATGAGATAATACTGAAAAGGGGTCGATAGTGGAAAGAAAGATCTATTATATATACGGTAGAGTGTAACTTAAACCCAGGGCCAAAAATGAAACAAATCATGGGAATGTTGAGGTGGATTTCAGAAGATATGGTAAATTTAAAAGAAATATAAAGGAGAATCAACAAAAGAAACAGGAAAATTAGAGGAAATGAAGTCATTATGACAAAAATTTGAAGGTGAAGTAAATAGAGAATTAGAGGAATACATTAGGAGAATATAAAATTTGGAGAAAGGGGGAAAAAAAACAGAAGAAAAATGAACGTGATAATATTTGGAGTTAAAGAAATGAAAGATAAACGAGTATGGGAACTAATTGAAGAGATTTTCCCAGATAAATTAAGGTTACAGCTTGGTGGTTGGGAAATAATTGAGGTTTTAGAGAGGGCAGGAAAGGTCTGAACCCAAGATTGCTATGAAGGAAATAAAATGGGTAATCTTAGCAAATGCCAAAAAATTAAAAGGGACAAGAATATTTATTGAGCAAGATTACACAAAAAGAGAAAAAGGAATAAGAAATATTCTGTTAAGAGAAATGAAAAGCTTAATGGCTAGGGGAGAAAAAGCTTATGTTCAAGGTTTGGGATTATGAATTAATGACAGAAAACAGGGTATTCGTCATCTAAATTCAAGACATGTGTTAGAGAATAACATAACCTACCTTGGGGAAGAAGGAGATTAATAGGACGAGGAGGAGGGGTAGTGGAGATGACCAAATGAGGAGGGGAGGTGAAAGGATGGATCACCAGCAAAACTGGTGGTATTGGAGGAACGGCTGAGGGAAGGTGGCCCAGGGAGGGAATCAGGAGAAGCAAAGAGGGGAAGCAAGTGGAATATATCTTCAAGCCAGCAAAACAGGATGGAAAAGCGGCTGTTGGGGAAAGGAAGGGAGGAGAGTGGCACTTGTCACCAAGCAAGCAAATTGTATGCAGAAAACAGCTGATAGAGGATGTCCAAAGAATGGAGCTTGGTGCAGCAGCAGGCATATATGTTTGGACAGATACTGGACTTAGTAGAACATTTAAACCTGGAAGAAACATCTTGCAAGTACAGAATTATGAGGGGAGAGTCAGGCAGCTGATAGATTGACAAGAAGTAGGGCCAGGCTACAGCAATGTAGTTTTGAGAGAAAGGGGTCTATATAGGGAAGGAAATTGGGGGCTTATTTTGGAATGTAGAAGGTTTATTTGAGAAAATGAAGAAAGGGGAAATATCTCAATTTCTAAATATAGCAGATGTATAGGTATGGCAGAGACATGGTTGGTAAAAGATATCCTTATCCAAGTGAAAAAATTTGATTTTTATGGGAAGTGTGGTGTAAAAAGAAAAGGCAAAGGTTCAGTGTCAGGGGTTTAGGTTTGTTTGTTAGAAAAAGCTTGAAAGTTAAAGTGAAAATGTGTAGAGAGCTAGGTACTAATTCAGTGCTTTGGTGTATTCTGAGTGGTTTATGGGGAAGTAAAAGTGTGTGTGTGGCAGCAGTGTATATGATACTCGAAGTTCCTCAGAATTTTTTATTCAAGCGTATATAATAAGTTAGGTTAACATATTAAAGGATTATTAAACAATCATATATATAAAGGTTTTATAATAATGGGCAACTTTAATGCAAGAGTTGGAGAAAGTCAAATAAAGTTAATAGATCCTGCATATCGTTAATAGGAAGGCTAAGTGAGACAGGAATAATGAGTAAAGACAACATTTTGAATAGAAAAAGTAAGAAATTGTTTAGAGTTCTGCAAAGAATTTAATCTTATGTTGTGTAAAAAGGGAAAAGGTATGGGAGAAATTACATTTGTGAATAAAAATGGCCAGAGTGTTATATACTATATGTTATGTTCAGTGGATTAAGATTCTTATCTTGTAAATTTTGAAGTGTTAAATCTAAGTAATTATTTCCCAATAAGGGCTAAATTTCAAAGTACATTAAAGAGAGAACAAACATTCTCTGAATAAGAAGGAATTAAAATTCCAAAATATAAATGTAGGGATGAGGAATCAGAAGCTTTTCTGGAGAAATTAAGATCCCAGACAGTAGCACAGTATATGGGTTATTAAATTTTGTTGTATCTGCTGCCTTCTGGATTTGCCGAAAATACTGTTCCTATTTGTTATATTTTTAATTGGCTTTTATGTTAATTTTGTTATAAATATTTTGTATGCAAATGTAGTCTGTAGGGGTATATTTTTAATAAATTTAAATTTTAATAGAATACCAGAACCCAAGTCTTCTGAATATTCCAGTACGAATGATGAGTCAAAGACAAGGGTTCAGGAATTAGTTAAATAAGTAAAATTAAAGGAAAATGCATTAAAAAGATATCATTTCTTAAGAGATATAATTTAGAAAGTTATGAAATTAGCTGCTAAAGTAGGGAAGAAAAATAATGTAAATTTAATTGTAATGTTATTTGTTGAAATAAATAAATAAATTCATTCATTTATTTATGCATACATATACAAGCAGGGTGTTAAATGTATAGATCCCAAAATAACGAACACTCCAAAAATAGTTGTATAATTTGTAAAATTAATGTAAGAGAATTATGCAGAAATAAAGAGTTCATTCATACTAAACTAAATAACTGATTGCATCACACCACCTGCTTTTAACATCACTTTCATTACACAATTATGATGGAGGAAGTGTGAAAACCATTCATATGTATTTCAAAAGTAAGGGCTTGTAATTCATATCACAATAAAAAAATTAATTGGAAATTAAATTATCATTTTTATACATACTTCACAGAGTTAGGATAAATATAGCATAACCATTTTATTGGAACCCTTTGGAAATTGTTTCAGAACACTAATGTAGTAGGTTGTAACCATTGCAATAAAATAACAGTTGTAGTTGCCCTATTATTGCGTTTTGCATTGGTAAAATACTGGTAATTGATCAACAATAACCTGTACAAAAATAAAACCATAGGCTGCATTCATTGTGTGGGTGCATGCTTTACATTGGACATATCTTCTTAGATTACAATTGGACACATCATTTGCTGCTATACTGTTACAGTAGGAGTAAACAGTTTTGCAACCATTTTATAAGATTGTTGTCTGTGTGAAACTTTTTTGACCACTACTGTTATATAAAAACAATTGTATTGCCCAGCACTATTGTACAACATGACCTCTTAACATTTCTACTTAGTCCTAATTTCTTTTTAAACATTTTGCATGCCTTGTGCATAAAAATCAGCTGCCTGAGAATTGAGCCACTTTCAGCTTTTCACAATTTTCAAACCTTTGAAACAAAGCTATTTTATTTTTTTGAAGTGAAGAAAAATGTGTTGATCACTGGGTGCATGGTGTGAGCTATTGGTGGATGCTTGAAAGCTTGCCATTATAATTTCTGAATCTTGTTAATAGTTCTGACAACATTTGTGTGGACATATATTCACATAATCTATGAAAATAGGTACTACAAACTACACAATTGACATGAATCATTTTTGGAAAACTTATGGAAATATCATGTATGGTGTACCACCTGTGAGAAAGAGTAAAACATTGTCATATTTTATAACATTTGGCCATATCTTATGCATAATTTCATTGAATAACCTCACAATCGTTATATTATTTGATGGGAATAGTTCTTTACACGCCATATGACTGCTCACTAACTGTTGTGTCATTTTTCAATACGCCGACAACATCATTTCTTATTTTTCTGAAACTTGAATCTTGGTAGAAGATATGTTACAATTTCGACTCACTTTTTTTAAAAATGTTGAAACTTGGGTTTCATCACAAAGTTTTTCATTTTCACATGCAGCCGTAATTTTTGCAAAATTTCATCATAGCATGTAGGAATGAGTTTTCAAAAGGCTCAATGTTGATATATTTAGTCAAAAAGCTCTTAAGTTGAACATTATTGACTTTTTTGAGTAGGATATCAGCAACTACAAATGCTCTGCATAAATGTAAATAATACTGAGAACACTTTGATTGTCCTACACTTGGATAAGTCGTTCACATCAATAATTGTTGGGAATTCACACGAGTTGTAGCAGCAATATGTTTATTTCCAGATCAATGTTGAGTGACATGTGAATGCTGATCTGTACTTACTTATCCACACGGTTGGCAAAACTAAATTTTATTGTCCGTGGTAAATATCTTTTTAAATTTGTCTTTGTATTGCTGAAGATGGATTTAACACTCGATTTTACTTTTGGCATATTTTCAAGATGCATAATTTACACACAACACTTGTTCATAAGAACTAAATAATGAATGCAATCTGTATGCGTCATTCACACACTTTATTGCAAGCACTTGGTATAGCATATAAATATGTGAAATATACACATAGCAAATAGGGTGTCAGCAAGTTTAATAATGGCCTAATCTATTCTGTTTACCTTAGGCACCATAGTATGGTGAACATTCTCTGATACGTGTAATGCAATACAAGTAATTTGTAAATATATTGTATATACATATTTCTAATAGAATAAATTAAAAATTATGCATAATAAATAATAGCAAAAATCAAAATTAATTCAGATTTGTATATTTTTGGAAGATTATATGAAAATATGCATTTACGTAAAAAATATTTGTTTACATAAGAGTTCGCTTCCTACTCATTGCTATTAAATCCATTAACATCACAAGTACATGGTGAATTTCAATAGCACTCTTACCTTTTGCATTGCAAAACTAATCGGTAAACGAACTTCACAAATGGTGAGATTGCATTTTTTTGCAGCCATTATAAATCAATGTTTCACTAAGGTGAACAAAAGTAAAACAGGTAATAGTATTGATGGCAGGCTAATGGATCAACTAAAGCTTCTGTGAATGCATGATCCATCCTAATGTTGCCAACTATGTTATATTAGGGACTGGCCCTTACTTATGAAGTGTACCTCATATTACATGATTGTGATTTTCTATTTTAAGAACAGTACTTTATTCTGATTTTTATAAAGTAACAGTTAATGATAATCTTTTTATAACAATTTGCACTTTTAACGGCATGATATATGATCAGAAATAAATAATATCATTACACTTTTATCTGTGTAACATATATTGCTTTCACCCATTCATCATTTTATGTTCCATCATGTATAAAAGTAGTGCATTAAAGTTTCACTGTATATGTGGCATTTAAAATGCATGAATATTTAGTTGCTTAAAAGGTGCAATCAATTATAAATGATATAATGAGCATGCATAGTGTAATTTAGCTTCAGGTTTAATTGTTGTTCATTACTAATTTTTCCTCTCTCTTTTTCAGAACTATCTTTGAACAGATGTCACAGCTCCATAGTCATAAATGACTTTAAAGCATTTAGCAAATAAAAGAAGTGTCTTATGTTGCATGTATGTATTATATTAAAGATGATTATTTGTACATATTTTTCTAAAATGGCCAATCACTGCCCATATTGTATCTGCCAAGTTTATACTGTGTATTCCAAAGGACAAAATTGTGGAAAGTAAATATTTATAATAATTTATTGTTGTATTTTTATTTGAACATAAAATTAACACAGTTGATTATGAATAAGAATTCATTGCATTACCTCCATTAATCTAATTACATTATCCACAAGTCTCAGGCTCAAAGGTGTAGGATGATTTTAGTGCTTTTAGGTACTGTAGTAAATACAAGATGTGATTAATGGGTTCTGAGACTAATTGCTATGTATAAATGGAGTACATCATACCATAGAGAAATTAGGCGAATTTGCTAAGTCATCATGCCAAGTGTCATAGCATTGCTTACTTGAGTCCTGAGACAAGTGTTTTGTTGATGGTACCTATATAGGCATTTGTAATATATTTTATCAGAGAGAAAGTGTCAAACTCAATAAATCAGCAAGGAAAAATCCTTGGAATGCTTTAGTAGGTTTACCTAAATGATGCAGTGAGTCAGGCAATGAGTTTTGACTAGCATTAATGCTTCAAGAGAGGCACATCATTCAAAGATGGATAAGTGATCAGAAATAATTTGCATATGCACTACTCCCAAAATTGGACAAAATTCAAAACTAGGCCATGAGAATCATCACATCACTGTCCAAGTGCTTATTACACCATCAGGGTAGGCTGTGAATCCGTTCAGACAATGCTCATATCCAAATTGGGCATGCACTGCATTGCTGTTAAGTTCATTCTAAAAATGCCTGAACTGCATTGCTGTTAAGTTCATTCTAAAAATGCCTGAACACAATGTTAAAGTTGGCCATAATCTCCAGCCTTTATGGAAACTTCAATTATAGGTTTGGAAATGGTACGAAGGGAGATGATTAAGGCATGAACAAAAGGGATGCACATATTGGTACCAGGAATGTAAAGTACTTTATAAATCAGGAGCCTTAAAGGGTTTATTACACAACATATTCAATGTAAGTACATGCAACAGTGACTCGGGAATTAAAATGGAAAGGAGCTGATATAGTGGATACTAGAATATGTGGCAGAAAAGATAAATATGGGGCTACTTTTGCAGTGGAAAATTTGCAGAAAACTGGTATAAATGAGAGTATAGGTAAATCTCTAGTAGATAAAACATTTAAAATGTTAAAAACACTCTTATGGCTTCACTCCCAAGGAATACAAGACAGTGAGTTAAAACATTTAAAAAGTATAGGTGCATATATACCAAAGATTAGACCAAATCTACAATGCTGTTTCTTCTAATGATGTATTTAATTTTATTTATTTATTGATAAACTTATTACAGTTAATGTGACTTGTTATTAACGTTGACTCTGCTCCAAAATATTAAATTACAAAGCAATAAATATAATTATCAAATAAAAGAAAACAATAGATAAAGTTAAATTCATAAATAACATAATTAGTCTATATCATGAGTGGAACTTATTTGTGGCAGTTCAGTAGATATTAACCCCAGTGTCATCTAAATAGATGGCAGGACCTTCATCATCAAGTAGCCAGAAAGTTAAGGCCACCTGATCTTCCACTGATGTTAATTTTCTATATTTACTGGCTATTTTCATTATTTTTAATTTTACCCCAAAACTAACTTAAATGTCTAATTTGTAATTTATCTCTAGGTATTTCTTTTGTGCTATTTCTGATGTAAACTTAGTTTTTTCTCTATCAGTAATTCTTCCATTCTGTTGCCCGTGAAAGCTGAACGAAATACCATATTTAGTGAATATCCTCTTTGTTTACCCAACCTTCCCAAGCCAAGTGCTCATGTCTTCTAATAAACTTCACTTGGCCTTGGCTTAACAGTGTTTTGCTATTTTGTTGCAAATAGAGTGATTAGTACAAGTTGCATTAAATTTTTTCTGAAGGTGGATGACAAAAAATGAAGGATGTCATATGAAGCAAAGATTCAAATGAAATTAATTCTTTGTGCTGAGAAACATGGAAACAGACACACTGTAAAGGAATTTGTTATAGCAGAGAGTAATGTGCCTTGTGGCACCAGCATAAACTGGCAAGTATTGCTGAAATTAAGCATAAATCTAGTGCTATATAAAAGTGTTATGGTATACTGTAATAAAATTAAATTCATGGTAATAGCCTCTTTCAAGTATCAATTGGACATTTCTGAACATTTCTTCCTCAGGTGTATATTACATTCACAAAAAACTTTTTTTAAAATCAATTTTAAAATTTGGTTTGTGCATTACATTTATATAATTGAGTATGTGTTTCATTCAGCTCTCCAACACATTGAACAAATAACTCCTTTTCTTTCACATTCCCTCCCATTCTTATTTTGTTTGTCCAAATCCCATTCTAATAACCCCTCTAATGATGTAAAGTTGATAATTAGGGATTTTAATGCCAAAATTCATAAAGTAAGGAGATGTATAGGCACTACAGGAATACACAGTCTATACCAAAACACAAATAGGACATAAATAGGTAATACAGGAACACAAAGTCTATATCAAGACAAATGAAAATGGAACATTTCAAACAATGGAAACATGCCAGATAACTACCTCTGAAGAAGTTTTTGCATCCAGACCTCAGCAGAGAAAATGATGGCATCCATTTTTTGGAACTCAGAGAGGGTCATTCAAAACCAACAATCAACTCAATATTACTGCTCCTTGCAGAAATTGGGAATGCAGTTACTGAGAAGCTTACTGGAAAAGTGGAACATGGAGTGATCTTACTCCATTGTCACATTCCTCATGCCTCCTTGCGGACAATCCGTGGAAATGACTTTGAACTGTTACCTCACTCATGCTACTCACTAGATTTGGCACCACCTGACTTTCACTTATTCCTAATACTCAGATGACATCTGGAAGGACAATAATTCAACAGTGATAATGCTGTCATAGATGCTGTTTGTGAATGGCATGGTGACCAAGAAAACTTCCCTAGGATTGGCAAAACTGAAGCACTGTTGGGAGAAACATTTTCTCAGTTCTGGGATTAAGTAGAGAGATTCTAAAGTTTCATTTTCTAGAATAATTCCCTTACATATAATTCTTGTATAAGTGTAAATGCTGGACAGCTCCATTGAAGAGATAATGAAATAATACTAGTTTTGAATTAATTATAGCTGATTTAAAATATAATAAGATGCCATGCATAGGTAAAATCCCTGCAAAAATATACAAATATAGAGGGAAACAAATAATAAAAAGATATTCATGGTCTAATTGTTAATATACGGGAGTAGGAAATAATTCCAGATGGAGATGCCTAATCTAAAAATAGGGCAACAAACTGAGGTAAATGTTGGAAGAATTTTGCTATTATGTCCAGTCTATAAAGATTGAAAAACATTTTTAATGTATGATTGGTTCAGAAAAAGTTTAGAAGTATGTGAGCAAGATTTAGATTAGGGAAATCCACATCAATCTTTCACATTAAAACAGATTAAACAATTAGAGGATATTTCATAGAACTACAGTGAAGTAATTTGATCTGGGCCACTGTGAGCATGATGCAGCTCCTACAATCAGAAAAAGGGAAATAGAGTCATTTTTACTGAAAGCATAAAATGATACTGTATTTAAAAGTGATGATAAGCACTTAATGTGTTATGATGTAATGGCCTAACTGTGGTTCCTTAGGTTTATTACATTGAGTGTGTAGATCAATGTAGGCTCTTAACACATTTAGAATACTGTTTTCCATTAATTGCATTAAATATAATATAAAATAGGTGTGAATATAAATTAATACATAGGCTACAGCAAGCACTAATAATATACATACCTAGGTTAACGTGTAACTTATATAAAGTCACTGGTATACCCACAGTTCCCGAAATCGATGCATGCTGGAAGTTAGCCATGCAGACTGACCAAGCCTTCAACACAGACCCTCAGCAGCATACACACCCAACTAACAACTACCGTTATCCTAAAGGATATATGTATATATAAACTAGAAAAGGAAATAACTGTGTATGCTCTTATATGGTAGGCTAGCCATATTCATCCCACACTTACATGACTAATAGGAAATAATTAAGCTGGTGTATAACAAGTAAGCATATCATCATGTTGCACAATGTTAAGCCATCAGCATGACATCTTATGAAAATATATATATAATATGGAACTTAAAATTTTTAATAAATTACTTCATATGTTACAATAAGAGATGTTACAATTTATGCTTCTCAGCGACAATGTTTTGCCAGCCTCTAGATATAAAACTTCTGTATTATCTAATTTTTCTTCTTTAAGAACATGAACACATTTCTTATCATTGAGCGATCCTGCATCGTGTAACATTTTAACAAGTTTGCAAACAGTTTCTGTACTTGGAACTGATTTTCAGAATATTTTTTTGCAAATTGCCTTTCCACTTCTGTGCAAGAATCCCTTTTCACAAATGTATCATACAGGAAACCTGTTCTTCAAAACTATAATTAGTGACTTAACTAATGAAGAACACTTATTAAAAAAATTACATATATTAAAAGCACCAAATAAAAACAAATAGACAATCACTTGCTGGCAAAGCATCCTTAAAACTAACTACAAGCTGTACTAGCACATGCATTATGTAGCCTCAATAATTGGCTTCCTCCAGTTTGCTGCCTCACTCTGCTGGCCCATAACTGAAATTACAACACTATACATAACATAATTTGTGAACTTTAGAAAAGCATGAAGTGAATGCAAAGAGGTGCATAGAAATCAGTTCAGAAAAAACATTTAAATGATGGATAGCTTCATTTGTGTAGAATCAGCCTTAAACTTATGAAATAATGAAAATTAATAAGTTATGGGGTAATTGCTAAAGGAAAAAGAAAAAAAAAAAACCAACTACCTATATAGATGGTTGGTTAACTTTTGAACAAAATTATGACAAAATTGTGTATCTAGAATGGACTATGAAGCTAACAAAATTAAAATAAATTAGCAGTGATACCTTTTCATTCTGACACTAATGTATTTAACATGTTCACACTACCTCCACTATATAATACTGGAATATGTTTTGAAAGTCCTTGTTTCCATTATCAGCTGTTAAATGACTACTTGAATTGGTGGCTGGATCCCAAGATGCTTTTATGGCGGTTTCTGATAGATTTAGTAGGAACTTGCTGGGTTGGTCCATGGATGGAAAATAAAAATTCTTGTAAGTTTTTTTTTTTTTATTTTATTTTTTAAGATGAAAATCTTTTCCCAAGTGGATTGCAAAGTTCTTCCAGCAGCTTAGCCTATGGTTTAATTTCATGATTTTTGATCCAAAAGTGAGCTGCTATTGTTGATTTATTAACCTATTATTAACGAATATTCCAAAAGTGTTATTTCCAAATTTCTCTTTGTTTTTCCAATGCATCTCTGATCACAATCTGCACATTTGATTTCAAAATTCCTGATTTCTGTTCTGTTATTATGGTGCTCTTACTTTGCAACCTAATAAATTTTTGATATATTTGTTCTTTGGGGCTAACATTATAACCTTGTTCTTTGAATATCCTCTTAAATTGTTTTGGGAAGTTGGATGGTACTTTTGAATTTGTATCTTTCCTTGGTGTTCAGCTTGGAAACTCTTGTAGATTTTTATCGTTTAAATCTATTGATAATTTTTATTACTGTATCTTTGTTGTAACCATTGGTTATTGCTGTCTTAATTATCTGTTAGTATTCCATTTTGTACTCTGTTTCTGTGAGTGGAATATTAATTATTCTGTATGCCAAGTTATGAAACACGGCATATTTATGTGGAGTGAGTTTTTAACTATTATTAGTGTACGATATATTACTACTCCATTGGCTACATTTTTGTTAGTACAATTTATTCACTTTTTTCATTGTAAATTTTCTTTCTAAAAGAAAAGTATAGAAATTCTAATGAAGATTTATCATTGTAGTAAATGTTTGAGGTGAAAATTCAGATCAGCAGTCTGATTGACTGACTATTAAATGACCAAAGCACAAAACCAGATGCAGACAAAACAATTAAAAATAATGTTTCACTTAGAGTGTCGCATCAAAATACACAGTACATATCTAACGACATACGTGGATGCGCAGTAATCCCACCTCCTTGTAGTACACCTGGGTAACACTAAGCAGATTGCAGATGTGGCAAGTTTTCCAAGATATAAGAGCAATACACAGCAGCACTTTTGAATGCTACTCTGGAATGCCAGTGGCTTATCACACAGCAAAAAGTCACAAGTTGAAATATCATTACATTAATATAAAGTAAATATCTCTATAGTTCTTGAAAATAATATTGACCTTGACAATGAAAAGTTTTATGATTTTAAAAACTGCAACATATATTGTCTTCATAATCATTGAGAAGTGGCAAGTGGGATACTTGTAGGAGTTAAAAACTTCTTTTTAACTAAAACAACTACATTGGAAACCATGAACTCCACAGGCTATGCTGAAATCATAATTATGGTTACAGAATGTAAAATATACAGTCTCCAAATAAGCACTAACTAAATCTTGACTTAATAGCAGTTAAAAAAAATTCCTAATAATAGGAGACTGAATGGGCATTCAAAACAGTGGGGGTACAATTCCTCCAATGAAGTAGGAAAAACGATTGAAGAATTTTTGGAAGCAAATGCAGTCAATTTAATATACAAAATAAATGACCCCAAAACTCTTATTTGCTATACTGGGGACTGAACAAATCCTGACATATTATTGCCTCTTCAGATATTGCAAATCACACCACTAGAACAGTTTTGGAAGACATAGGTAGTGGCCATAGAGTCATCATAACTGAAACCAGCCACAAATGAGTAATTTAAAAGCTAGTCAACTGAAGAGATGGAACTTCCAAAAAGCAGACTGGATAACTTTTCGGAAACTTTTTGACAAAAATATTTGAAGATATTGACATGGAGAAAAGTTCTGAAACTAATTGATGAAGTTAACAAAAAAACTGATTAATACTGCAAAAATAGCAATACTCAAAAGAAAGGGTATTAGGTACAAACCTTTTTGGAATCAGAGATTATCTGCATTAAAAAGAGACCAAGATAATATAAGAAATATAGCAGAAGCAACAAAAGATCCTAACTTAATGAGAGATTGGAGAAAGAAAACTGCATTTCTAAACAGGGAAATAAAAATATACAAAGGAGGAGTCATTTAATAAATTCCTGAGTTCCCTTTACTATAGAAGTAATAGCGCAAAAGTACATAAATATATTAATGCATTAAACAATGTACCAGAAACAAAACAAGAACCTCTTATTATTAATAACAAAGTCTTCAATCATGATAGTGACATAGCTAACATATTTGCCACTCACTACAATCTTGCATATAAATTGAATGGGACAATGGGAAATTAAACAAAATATTAAAAAGGCATAAGCCTGAGATACTTGCAATTCAACATCTATTTTATTCAACATCTATTTTATTTTACAATTCAAGAACTCAACCAAGTAATATTACCTCTTAAGAACAAAAGAGCCTTGGATCAGACAAAATTCATATTGAATACATCAAGAATTTAGGGTGCAGAGCCAAGAGGGTACTACTCAACATATTTAACAAGATCTGGAACAGTAAAGATAGTGAATTGAATCTGTCGTCTTAACACTCTTCATGCTTCACTAACCTGAGTCGTCCATGGCCGAAGATGGAGATAACATATCTTTGAAACCGGTTCCATATATTTTTAAGGTTAGTGAAGCATGAAGAGTGTTAAGATGACAGATTCAATTCACATGAGCTTCACTGTGTTAGTTCCATATGAAAACTTTTTTTAAAGATTTACAATTTTTAAAACTTTTAATAAGTAAAGATAGCATTCCTGCTGTATGGAAAAAAGTAATAATCATATCAATTAAGAAGAAAGACAAGCCAGCTTGCCAGTTAGACAATGATAGACCTATATCCTTAACCTCAGTGCCTCCTAAAACAATGGAGAAAATGGTCACTACAAGATTAACTTACTATCTGGAATCAAAATTGCTTTTCAGACCATCAAGTAGGTTTTAGAAAGCACTATTCAACAATCAATCAGGTTTTACATTTAACACAACATATTCAAAATGTCTTCAACAAAAAAGAAATAATGATTACTCTCTTTGTTGACTTCAAAAATGCCTTTGACAAAGTATGGAGAGATAAACTTATTTATAAAATGAGTAATACTGGGATAAGAGGAAACATGTTGAGATGGTTCATGGACCTATTATCACAAAGGTATATAGCTGTAAAATGGAATACTATCCTCTCTAAATTAATACAACTAAAGTAGGCCTTCCTCAAGATGTTTCCAGTCTAATTCTTTTTAATGTTTTAATAGATTACATCAACAAAATATTAGCTGACTTCCTAAGGCAAATATGGGATTGTTTACAAATGATATCACCATATGGATTATCCAAAAAAATTAAGCAGAATAGACAACACTACAAAAAACTAAAAAATGATCAATAGCATAGAAACATGGGCATCCACCCACAATATGGAAATAAACACTAAAAAGACATATAAACAATGTATACAGTTTTTTTCACACTAACTCCATTCACTTACATAGCTATGGGAAACCCGTTATCTCCATTTCTAGCAGATTTTTTTATGAGTTCGTTTGAAATGCATATCACCAAAGCCTTCCCTCTAATCTTCAAAACATGGTATAGGTATGTGGATGACATATTTGCAATAATTCCGAAAAAACATACAATGGATGCACTAAAACTTCTGAATTTGCAGCACAAATCTATAAATTTCACCATAGAGGAAGAAAGAAAGGGATATCTCCCCTTCCTAGATGTAAAAATCATAAGAAATGAAAACTATCTTACATTTGGAATTCTTAGAAAGGATACTCACACAGAAAATTACATAAAAAATGACAGTTTTAACCCCATTCCACATAAATATGCAGTTTTTTATAGTTTAGCACACAGATTAGTTAACATTCCACTCACAGAAACAGAGTACAAATTGGAATACCAACAAATCATAAAGATAGGAGAAACTAATGGATACAACAAACACACAGTAATAAAAATCATCAATAAAACCAAAAAACAAAAGGCAATAAGAGATGTTTCCACTCTTAAAATTGCCAAAGAAAGGTACAAATTCAAAAGTTTCACATACCACCCAATTTATCACAATAAGTTCAAAAAGATATTCAAAGAACAAGGAATTATGTTAGCCCCAAAGAACAATTTTAATATAAAGAACTTATTAGGTTGCAGAGTAAAGGACTACATGCCAACAGAACAAAAGTCAGGTATTTATGAAATAGAATGTGCAGAGTGCGACAAAAAATACACTGGAAAAACGAAGAGGAATTTGGGAATCCGGAAAAAAGAACACTTCAGAAATATTCGCTTAAAACAAATTGATAAATCAGCAATAGCAGCACACTTTTGGAATAAAAATCATGAAATTAAATCAGAGATAAAACTACTTAAACAACTTCATAATGCAATAGAACTTTCCACTTGGGAAAACATTTTCATTACAAAAAATAAGGATAATTTGATGAATTTCGATATCCCTCCATTGGATGAACTCAGCAAATTCCTAATAATACCAACAGATGCCGCCACAAGAACATCAAGAGACCCAACCGCCACGTTTAACGACAGTTTGTCAACAGGCTGAAGATGGGAGGGATCGCTCCCGAAACATATGTTCCAAATTTATGTAAGTGAATGGAGTTAGTATGAAAAAAACTGTATACATTGTTTATATATATATATATGTATACCACTCCATTGTCAACAGCTTCGTAAGTACACTTATTTTACTAAAAAGACAGTTTTCCAGCTTTTCAGTTTTCAACACACTACAGATGACTTAGAGCTTAAAATCAACAATGAACTATTACAAGAGTAAGAACACACTAAATATCTTGGTATAACACTTGACAACAAACTTTCCTACTCTGAACAGATCAACAATATAACTAAGAAAGTGAATAAGAAGACTAGCAGAAGTCAAATGGGGAGGATTCATAGATCTCAAAATGATGCATACAAAAGATACCTAAAGCCCAATTTGCTTTATGGAAGTGAGATTATGTCCATAATAAACAATCAACTTAAAACTAAATTGGATACAATACAATCTAGGTCCGTAAGGGTAATAATAGGAACCGTTTTAGTTATGCAGAGCATAACTAAAAACCTGCCAATTAAAATAGAGCTAGACATTAAAATGCTATACTGCGACAGAAATTAAAAAGTAATGAACACAGGAATAAATGGTTTCAAATTCCTGTCAGCACAGAATGATTAAAAACATGACAGACTCAAAAATTACAGAAAGAAAGTAGATTTGGAGAATTTTTAAAAATAAGCACTAAACTTGTCATTACACTAACTGATCCTTCACAATATATGGATATTAACGTGAAACAAAATCTGGATACAATGGTCTCCAAGAAGAACGATCCATCTAAGGTATTAAGATTGATAGCACTTAGTACACAATACAACTATTATCCAACTGATAAATGGTGTACAGTGTATACAGATGGATCTCTTAAAAATGGAGAAGCAGGCTTTGGAATATACTGTGAAGAATTCTGTCAATATACACCTTTGGGACAATATGCTAACAATTTTGATGGTGAAATAATGGTCATTAGAGCAGCTTTACAAAATCTAATGTATAGACCTAAAATAAATAAAAGAATTGTTACTTAAGTGGCTATAAAGCAGCACTACAAAGTAAAATGAATTATAGTTACCCATCAACATACACTATAAATGAAATAGAAAACTATACCATACAATCCAGGTCAGAAATACAGAAATAGTTTTACAATGGATCCCGAGCTACATGGAATTGAAGGAGAATGAGATTGCCAATACTTTAGCGAAAAAAAATGAACCACCATAAAATTATAACCAACTTTTGAACTAGAACTTCCCTCTAAATTGAAACTCATAAAAAAATTCATATCTAAACAAGAACAACAAAATATCAAACAAAAACTTAAAGGAAAACTACATGAAGATCTAAATACTTTCAAAGATCTTTTATTGAAACCAAGAAAAATTGGAGTTGTCCAATTCCACTTAATTGCTGGGCATGATTGTCTGTCAGGATGAAATTAAGCAAGGACAGCCACTGTCCACTATGTAAGAACATGAATACTATCTTAAGATAAAGAACACCTACTGAAATGCAGCCAACTAAATAGCAACAAACAAATGAAAAATAATCTGGAAGCTCTTTATTAGGAAGCTATGGAAAAAAAAATTATATATATCAGCATTGCCAGTGGCCACTAGCAACCATCAACCAACTATCTAACAAGATGAACTTCCTAAGAAACAATTTTAGCAGATGTAAATTCAAATAGCTATACTACATTAATGTGTTCAGTTGTTAACACTAACTCCACTTACTTTTTTAAAACTTTGGACTAGTTTCTGGAGAGGTTTCTCCCATCATCGGCTGTTGTTGACTGAATGCCGTTGTTCGAAACAGGGGATGGATGCCCATTTGCTCCTGTGGTGGTATCTTGTGGTTCTAGTGGAAACTTGCTGAGTTAATCCAGCGGCAGAAAATCAAAATTCATTAAGTTGTTCTTATTTTTTAAAATGAAAATTCTCTCCCATGTGGATAGTTCTATTGGGTTGTGAAGTTGTTTCAGTAATTTAATTTCTGGTTTTATTTCATGATTTTTGTTCCAAAATATGAGCTGCTATTGCTGATTTGTCTATCTGTTTCAATCTAATGTTCCTAAAATGTTCTTTTCTTCGAATTTCTAAATTTCTAAATTTATTTTCGTTTTTCCAATGTAACTCTGCTCACAATCTGCACATTTAATCTCATATATTCCTGATTTTTGCTCTGTATGGATGGTATCTTTCATTGTGCATTGTGCAATGTACAATGGCATTCAGTCAACAACAGCCGATGATGGGAGAAACCTCTCCCGAAACTAGTCCAAAGTTTTAAAAAAGTAAGTGGAGTTAGTGTTAACAACTGAATACATTAATGTAGTATATATTACCACTCCATTGTCTACAGCTTTGTAAGTACAATTTTTACTCAAATAGCTATATTTACTGAACATGGTCTAAACAAGGAATAGCCACAATTTGCCCAATTTCTAAATTAAAAGCAGATTAACTTGTTTTTCCAAAAAGAGTACAGAGGTTGTAGAGTAGTCATGTTCATCAAAAAAGAGATAAAATGCAGTAAAATAAAAATTATTCGAGAAATATTGCAAATAAATGACTTTTGAAATAATAGGTTCACTATTCATAATAGTAAAATGGTGGTGTTTGAAATTTATAATCTTCAAACTCAAAACTTAATGTTTTTTTTTATGCATTTAGAAGAGTTCTTAAAGATAATGTTAAAATTATAATATTGGGTGATCTTAATATAGAAAATGGTGACAAAGAATTGGTAGATATGTTTTAATCTTAAAGATGTAGTTTTAGGTCCAACTTGAATTACTAAACTGTCATGCAGAGCAATAGATCATATAATAATAAATGTAGATAAATCTGATCTGTCAATTATAATTAATATAATAACAATTTTCATATTTCAGATCACATAGCACAAACTATTTATGTAAAACTGTAATGTTGCATATCTGGAATCAGAGTGTATATATTAGTGATATAGAGCCTCAAATTTATTTAAGCTAAGGAAAAGATTAACACAGATAAAGTGAACAGAGGTATACTTGACAACTTTCACTAATGAGAAATGGAGATTGGAGATTGGAAAAGGCTTAAAACAAACACATCACAGTAGGTAAAACTTCCTGCAGAAATAATAGTCATTCATAATAAAATGAAAGATAATTATGAATTTTGTAAAATGGCAACATTAAATATTCTTTATATAATAAATATAAAAAGCAATACAAACAAGCAGTAAATAATTTTGACAAACAACACAATAGGAAAATAGCAAATTTGGAAAACATTACTAAAACAATGTAAAGAATGGTCAGAGTATTGTTAATTCAAATGAAAGCCCCAACTTTTTCAATTAGTATTTCATAACCATAGGAGATAATTGTAATGTACTTAAACATGAACAAAATAGCATCATTGTTTAAAATGAGAACCATTCATGGCCAAGCAGAGAAAATGGTTTATTGCCTTTTGCACCGTGTCAACATTTATTAGTTCTCTCATTTCTAATTCTTTCTATTAAGCCTCCAATACTGTTTGGTTTATCACAAAATGCCCTGGGCTTCAAATACAGCCATAGAAATAACTCCAGAGGGTTCAGGTTAGGCGATCTAGCTGCCATTAAATACGTTTTTCCTTTTTCCACTAAACCTATCTATATGTTGACTTTCTGAAGATACTTTGTGTGTGTGTGCGCGTGCGTGCGTGCACATGTTATCAACTTGAAATTGAACATTTTCAAAGAATATTTAAAACAGACAATTTAGGGACAAACAAGGCACTTGGTCATGATGGAGGGATGACATAGGAAGGCATTAGAGCATCGTTATGAAGAAAAGAAGTGAATGCACTATAAGAGGATATTAGAGGTTGTAGGAAAAAAGGAGCTGGAAGACAAGGACAAGGGTTGGGATAAATGGGGACAAAGAATTGAAGAGGCCAAATTTATCTGAACTGTAGTGTTGCAGAAGAAGAAAAATCATGACCATCCCCTACATTATGTAAGTTTATGCATAGCCATCCTCTGTTATTAAATCCAGCAAGCATTTTTGACAAACTTGTTTCATATACCACTCAACCATTCATTTAGCTAACTCTCATTATTGTCATCAATCCTAAGTTTCATGTCTACTGATAAATATGTAACTAAAAATGAATCATGTAACAACCATTTGCCAGCCAAGTGTGGAAGTTCAGTGTCATATAGATTGTGAGTTGGTATTCAAAAGCATTTTTTAGCATAGAAATTAAAACTTTGATTTTAACTAAATTATAGGTTTTATAATATTATTAGATGTTTTAAATCTTGTATACTCTTTGGTTAACAAATACAAGAAGGATTTCATTTTCTTTTTTAATGATTTTGTAAATTTGTATAAATGTTGGCTAAACTTTGCTATTATGGGGCTGTCAAATAAACTAATAACACTTTTCAAATATAAAATACATATGTGGTAAAGGTAATTCTAACAATTTTTTCTGACATCAATTAAATTTATATATCATGCAAGAATGCATGGATCAATTGTACATGTAACTTTTCATATCATTATTACATCCCTCTATGAAGATATTCTCATCAAACTATGAGAAATTTCTGTGAACATTGCATGTATATATAAATAAGCACTGCTAGTGAAGTAACAGACTTGAAAGAGTAGTGGTAGAGTGTGATGCTGGTAGTGGATACATTTTACATGTATGTATAACAGCTGTGCTATAAAAGTTATCATTATTATATTATTACTACTGCACTTATTATTTCTGCTAGTTTATCAAGAGGGATCAGGGAGAAATTAGTAATATTTAAAAAAATTATAAAGCTAAACCTAGAGCTAAATGATGTTGAAAGGTACGTTTTTAATTATTGAATTTCATTTGTTTGATTAGGCTAAATCTAGTTTTCTTATTTTGTAGTATTCCTTTTTTTAGTGTGCTTTAACACATGTTACATAGCTACAGCATTTTTCATTCAGTCCAGTGGAATGTTAACATTAGAAAAATAGTTTTAATAATTAACAGGAGCTTAGGCTGCAAGAAACTTGATAGCAAAGTGCATGTATCATTGTAAAAAAAAAATTTTTTTTTTACATCATCAGGATACACTTTCATACACTTCATATTTCTGCTTTAGTTTAAGAAGTGTGTTTAATTATTTATACTTACATTCTGTAATAGTTCATGCAGCTGTTTTAATGTTTATGACCATTGTATTCCTCCTCTAAATTTTTATTGTGTGTTCTGTTGAAATAAAATCATTATTGTGAAATTTCTTTTGTTGGGAAGATTTTTTCTGTTGAGCTTGTACCATTGTTATGTTAAAGCAATGATGAATTTAAACTTTGAATGAAAATGGATGATGACAGTAATAATTTATTTTATTAATGGGTTCACACATGAATGGCCATCAAGCCAAATTAATCATATATATATATATATATATATATAAAATTACAAGCTAACTTCACAAATTAAAACAGAAGATGAATTTAAGACTTCTTACAGTTTGTTAAGCATCTGTGAATCAAAAATTTTTAAGGATTATTTTGAAGCAATTTTCTAAAAAAGAACTTGATTCACTTAAGAGTTTATTATAAACATATTACCTATAATACAGGAGGAAAAATATGCTTTAACACTTTTTATGAATTCTTATATAACAGGGACAGTCATTTAACATTCCTTTTCATTGAGCATGCTTGCTTGCTAAGATGGTAAGTAGGAGTATTAGCCAAAGGGAAACTTGCCAATTTTTTTACTATATCTTGGCTTTGTTCTGTTGCCATGCATTAGGATTTATCCAGATTTCTCCTTTGCCAAGAACCTGAACTTGCTCTATTATATTTTTAGCTTGGCTCAGATATTTGTACTTAATAGAATCTTGACCACTGGGTATGTCAGTGAATGGTGTATGTTATCAGAGTAGATTAAAAAAAATGTCAATATTGGCCTAGAGTATATTATCATTTTATTCAATTTTGTTCAAATAAATCAGAGAGTTTAAAATAAAAGATTGCCAATGTAGATGACTCTGTGTTTTGTGCTTTTCATGGAATAATTCATAAACAAAAATTCATCCATAATTTGTTACATAAAGTAGGCATAAAATAGTTGAGTAGTCAAGTAACAAAGTATATAATTTAATATTGTTTAGTAAACTGAGCTCAGTCACTCCTGCACAACTCATATAATAACCAATATAATAAATGCTCATTTCCAATGTCATATGCAGCAGAATACTTCCCATATATTTAAAAACTTATCTTTTGAAAGTTATTGAAATTGTAAGAAAAAATACAAAGGGGCCTCTACCTATCTGGCCCAGAGCAATTTTAGGTGTAACTCCTTATAATTATAAACATGTTTAATAAAATAATTTGTGCTATATTAACACCTTTATCTAAATTTTAAATAATTAAACAAAATAAAAAATGTCCACCTTAATTGAATCAGTCCCCAGTCCCTGGTTCATCAGCAGGAGCCTACTGGAATTCCAGGGGACTAGGCTCCAACCCAGTCCAAGGCATCAAAATAAAATTATCTCAATAATTTTACATTCACCATTATTTTACCAGCTAGCAACAATCTCTACAAACTACTAATTCTTTTATTTCTCAAATACCTACTATAACAATATATTTATTCACCTACTAAGACACCTGGTGGTGTAGTGGTTACCATACTTGCTTCCTACACCCAAGATCACGGGTTCAAACCCAGCCAGGACCGATGGATTTTTTTGGGCGTAAAAATCCTAAGTATGGCTTCCTTCGGAAGGGAAATAAAATCGTGGGTCCCGTGTCGTACATTTACAGCACGAAAAAGAACCTCAAGCCTGAAAGAGAGGCCTCTGAGCAAAATTTATCGGCCGTTTCACGCCCTGAGTTGAATGGGATGCTGATGACCTGAGATGTTAAAGAGCGGCCATAAATAAATCAGTCAAAAAAAAAAGAACCTACTAAGACAGTTTCCAATATCACAAGCTCAATAAGTTATATCATTTTAAATTCCAGCAATTCTCAAACTAATGACAGTTTTCCAATAGTGATCATTCCCTTCCCAAAACTTATTATTTATTACATTGTTTGTGTTAATCTATACAAGAGAATATGGCTAAACGTTCAATGCAGGCTCTTGGTTGTATTAATCATAACACCAAAATTGCCTTATTATCTAAACATACAACTGTTAACTACCCTTTAAGTTATATTTGATTTACTTCCCTTCTTAGTGCCCAATTCCATTTATTTTTAACTTTACTTAAGAACTCTCATACTTCCTGCTATCTTTACTGAAAATCTTCATTAAGGCTATCTTTCTATCTAATTTAAACCATTTCTCATTATAAACTCTTTCCTCCAGAGTCCTGTCCCTTTGCACCCAAAACATTATATGTTCTATATTCTCCTTTCCTCCTCATATTGGACATTCATTCTTAGGAAAATCTTGCCTTATTCCTTTCAATTTCCATGCAGCTGCTCTTGCCCATGCAATGCTCTCTCTTTGTTATTTGCTTGATTTATCATTATACTTATCCTGTTCCCATTTATTTTTATTGATATATATATAACACTAAGGGTATCTCAAAACAATTTTTGTATTTCTAATATTTTCAAATCTCCTCCTTGCACTTCTCCAAAATCCATTTACATCGTTTTCCCTCCTTCTCCAAATATCCCCCAATCCATTGTTCTTCAAAATAATCCTAAGACTAACACTCCATCCATTGCTCCTTAAACTTTGTGCAAATTACATTGTGTTGTACATGGTAGGCCTAAAAATTTCCCTACAAAATATCCTATGCACAGCATCCACAATTTCCCATCCTCCTTCCAGTCTCCATATTTCAATACCACACAACAATTTGGCCTTAATCATCATATTATATATTTTTTCTAGCCATTTAAAATTTACATGTGGTATTCTATATTTACAGCCTCTTAAATGCCTCCATTGCTCCTTTCCTTTTTGCCAAAGCTAATTTTTTCTCCTTATCCCATTTAGCACCCCCATCAATTTTAACTTTGAAGTAAATCATACAACTACCTTATATTCTTTATCTTCTTTCTTCACCTTCTCATATTCAATCCATTTTGCCCCTTTCTTGAATACTACTATTTGAGTCTTCTCTTGATTTACCTTCAAGCTCCAGTCATTACAATATTTATTTTTTTGCTGCAAGGATTGCTTTAAACCAAAGTTATCTTTGGCATCAGAATTGCAAACTATTCTCATATTCTATTTTTCTGTAACTGTTTATGAAACAAACAGAAGTATTGCTATCTAAAGTAGAATCAGAGTAATAGATTCAGATAATGGAATTATTCTTTGAATTTCAAATGAAGGCACTGAATTTAAAAATATTATAGATGATCTGTATAATCACAATAAACGTATGTTTTACTTGATGACATTCTAAACTAAAGTGCTGTTCATTAGTTAATTCTTATATATTTCAACACTTTTCCTCGCCAGTCATACACTTTGAAAACATCAAAATGATAAAGACATTTAAACAAAATAAATATTTTATTTAAAAATAGTGGGTTTATTTTTACTTTTTGTTTTATTTCATCAGTACCTTAGTTCCAGAAATGAGTAGCAACATAAAAATATTTCCCCTCCTAAAATTACTTCTCAATCAGGAACAGCTTAGCACAATCAAAGAAGTGAAAAATGCTATGATAAGAAAACTGATCAACTTAAATTTATGAAATAAAAATAATTATATTTGGTTCCAGTTTTTCATAAATTTCTTATAAAATTATTATGCAATTTTAAGACTGTTTAGATCAGTCAAAATGCAGGGGATAGAGGCATTTTGTAAGTTATTTCCAAAATATATTTACATTTTTGTAATAAAAAATGTCAGAAAATTAGTTGCTATTCAGGCAATATTTGTAATATACAGGAAGTTAATTAATTGATTAGAAGTCTTTATAGAATGAATAAAGAAGCTAAAAAATAGAAAACATATCCATATAAATATATTTTCATTTTCATTTGCTTTTTAGAGCACTTTCATTTTTATGTTCTTTGCTATCATGGTCATAGCTGATTGATTATATTTTAGAAACTATTTGGAAAAGCTCATTATAGGCTCTGGTGAATGTGTGTGGTTTTTCTTCTTCTTCTTCTTCTTCTTCTTCTTCTTCTTCTTCTTCTTCTTCTTCTTCTTCTTCTTCTTCTTCTTCTTCTTCTTCTTCTTCTTCTTCTTTCAATGTAGCCATTTGCAATGAAATATTTTAATCAAGAAATGATATAAATGCATCTCATAGTGCCAACAGTGATGTGCATGCAAAGCATTTTTTTAAAAAATGTCCTAATCAGCATTTATCCAACAACAAAAATACTTTACAAAAAATATATGCTTGTTTTTGGAAACTGGTTAACTTAAAAGGAGAGTATCAGATAGTGGCAGATTTTGCAGCACCAGAAATGTTGATCTAGAGGTTCAAATTCTTAATTAATAGAGGGTAATAAAGACAATACCTGAAGCACAGCAGCTACCATGATATATAGAAAATCATGTGAGGTCATCAACTTCATCCATATCACTTTCAAAGAGTTCAATGATTTAGTGAACTTCCATTCCTGAAAGGCATTTTGTTCTTGTTTTCTGCAAACCAACATTTTTGTTTATCATATTGATTCCAAATGAAGTTGCATTTACACATGCATAAAATAGCATATTAAGGTCATTATGCAATTTGGAAGATACCAGCAACAATTTAGTATTAACTAATGGTAGGTATTGTTGGTGACATATTGATAAACTTTTTATTTCCCTGGAAGGTTGACAGGAGAATCATATTATAAGTTTCTCTGAACTTTGAATAAGTTGCTAGAAGTAGTTCCACTTAATCTACTAGTCATATGCAGGTTGTCCAATAATCATGGGCCGGTAAGTAAGATAGAAACCAACCCCTCTAAATTGTAATTTTCATCCAGAGTCAAATGGGTCAAGTAACGTATGTAGTTTAGGTGAGGTCTGCAGCCAAAACATCTTACATCACAATTGTTGTTTAAAGTGGTTAAGTATGTAACATGAGACAGTGGGCATTTAGGAAATGGGAATAACTAAAAAATACAGCTGCCATTCACCAATGAAAACACCTAAGTAAAATGCAGGTCAAGTTTTCATTTTAAAGCATCTGCTTGGTAGTATGCCTTGTCATTCCAACATGTTTCACCATACAGTTTAGCAGGGCTCTATGGGTACATGTTATCATGGGTGAAAGTGTAATTGTGCTTACAGAGCAAGATACCTTGTATGCCATCATTCAAGTTGCTATGTGTTTGCACAACTGACGAGATCCATGAAGGAAATAGGTAAGGTAGCCCCCCACCAATCAAGTTGTGGTCATTTAGTGGCTTATCTCATAGCTCAGTTGGAGGAAAGGGTACTGACAATGATTGCAGAGCATGTGCTAGATTATGCAAAACTTTCAAATGCATCATAATGTAGTTTATAATATTTTGTACGAAGGTGATCTGTACCCATGTAGAGGCATGACTGATCATCATCTTATGGAAGATGATTGTCCATATTGTACACAAAATTTTTAATTGGCTCTTAGATACATACAGCAGAGAAGAGGACCTCCTAGCACGAATATTGTGGTCCATTGAGGCCACATTTATGAGGGATGGCAAATTAACTCCCACAACAGCCATAGGTGGGCTCACACGAATGTGTGTAAAGGATAGGCATGTTAGCTGAGGCATAAATATGTGGGTAGGGCTCCTGGACAGTAACATTATAGACCCATACCTTCTACCTGTACATTTGAATGTCAGAAGCTGTGCCATGTTTCCTAGGGAAAATCTGCCCATCCTCCTAGAAAACACTCCTTATGCTTTCAACAGAGTATGTGGTTCCAGTATGATGGTGCACTGTCTTAATACTCTTACAGGGCCCGCTATTATTAAATTGACAATGAGCGATAGATAATGGTTAAGTTGCAAAAAGTCTTAACTCCCATAGGTCACCAGATCTAAATCCCTGAGACTACTAACTTTTCAGGACAAGAAAGAGTTGCGGCCATTTCTGCCATTGGGAAAGAGCAGTTGCACAGGGCAATCCAGGGTGTTGTGCACCAAGTAAGGAATGCTTTAAGATGAATGATAGATATTTTGATCAGCTATTGGGGTCCATTGCCATATGTATTATACAGTACATAACATAAAAGGTGTATCATTTGTAAATAAAAATTATGAGCCTCTTTTATTAATTTAATTGGTTTTGCAATGTGCCTCTAGACCCAATAGGTTCGTTGAGATACATATTTCTGTCATTATGGCTTGTGGAATGTTCCTTCCAATACTTGAATTACATGGTGTAATGGCCAAGCTATTTTTGTTTTACTGTGAGATACATTTTGTACCAACAATTTTGAACAAATGGATATGTTGGACTTTGAATTATGGTGACATTTAAAGGTTATCATGTATTTGCAGCCTTTTAATGACATTGGAACACTGCCAATACAATAAACCAGGGTGTCAGTAGATAAGGTAAATAAATGTTCAAGAGAGTAAATCAATTCATAACAAGGTATGAGCTTGTTTTGAAATTGAAGGCAACCATTTTTAAGACTGTCTCTGGAAGCAAGAAGTACATTTATAAAACCTGAAAAGTTATGTAACTTGAAAGACAAATTAAATAGACCACTTGTTTATATGGATATTTTTTCCTGCTTTTAGATTCTCTTTTCCACCTACAAAGGTTTCCAATTAAGATGTATTCTGTATGGATTATTTAAAGGACATACTAAATAATTTGGATAAGGGGAAAAGATTCTGTTCCTCTAGATTAGTAGTTAAAAATATAATTTTACAAAATGAAATAAAGAATATATAATTATTTTATATTTAGGAACATAAACATAACATTGAACATAAATAGCAAATGTTGCAGTTTTTATAAAGTAGAAAATAAATTATGTGATAAATGCGACTGTTTCCCAAAAAGTAGTTTCTCAAATCTGGGCTCTGTATTTGATATACATCTGATATAATTTTCAATTTCTAAACATTCATAGAGAAGAAATTTATTTCCCACAAATACGACGTTGCAAATCATATAAACAAATTTAAGAACTTCTTTTGCAAGCTCCAAGTACTTTTGCACTCTTTGATCCAATATACCATTTGCTCTGGGGAAAAAAGATATAGTTTCAACATTCTATCAATATATAAGGCACAGTGTATCCCCTAAAGTCATTAATGGGTTTCATAACAATCTGATATAGTCTTACACATTAAACATTTCATATACATGCTAAATAAAAGACCAAATCAAGAAGATTTTTATGTTTTGTGCAATTTCCAGTGGTGCTGTACACAATTATTGACACTCCAGTTTTTGCCATACACAAGATAGTTTCAAGTTTGACAGATTAACCCTCCATTGGGCACAATACCTATTGTTTCACAATTGGACACATTATGTCTGATACATTTATGGTTCAATGCTTTCTGAAAATACCTCTAGGTGTATTATTATTATTATTATTATTATTATTATTATTATTATTATTATTATTATTCCTTATTTTATTTCTAAAACAATCTAGTATAGTATATGTATTAAAATGATGTGTTCATATTTAAAAAAAACAAATTACCACCACTGCTGCCACCAGATAAGCATCATCAAGTATTTTAAATTTTCATAATATCAGTGAGCTTTCGCCTAGTTCTTCCACTGAAAATAAACACAAATTTTGCAAGTGCTGTACCTTAGAATCTAAGAAGAAGGAACTTTCAAGATAATGCTACAAAAATGTGAATTTTACTACTAAAATGAAATGAAATGAATTATTTATTTCCACATAATTAATACAAATCTAATTATAACAATTTTAGTATACATATGTAAGAAATATTACAAGAAGAAAAATATATGCATCAGCTAATTTTACATTTTACCATTACAATTCACAAATTAAACAATACTTATACATTTTTTCCACCTTTATGGGATCCTACAAGCTCAATACCCTGGTTATATGTGCTTTAGATCCCACTCTCCCTCTTCCTTCTTTCCCCTCTCTACACACACACACACACACACACACACACACACACACACACACACACACACACACACACACACCACACCCACACCCACACCCCCACACCCACACCCCCACCCACTCACTCACACACTCACACTCACACTCTCTCCTCATGTGCTTTAAGCACTTTTTTTCACCATTTCTCTCTTACTTTTCCTATGTGCTCACCAATTTTTTTCAAAAACATGTTTTCTGATCCAAAATTTTTTATTATCACCCATACATAATTTATCCAATCTTTAGTTTATAAACATTCAACTATACAGTGAAAATCTTTCTCCATTTCTCTAGATAGTGGACACTCTTCCTTTTTGCCTTTTAATCCACATAACCGTAATATACCTGCTCTATCCTAGGCAAATCCCTCCCTTCCCCTTTTATTACATATATCTACATATTTTTCCTGCACCCATTCTTTCTTAAATTTCCAATAATGTTTCAAGGTACTCTTTATCTTGTAAATTACTCCATATTTCTTGCTTTCAAATATCATCTATTCTTTTCTTTACTTTATTTCATAGTCCTTTTTACTGTTGTTTCTCCAGTTTATCTATTCCAATCTTTTGAATTATTCCATTTAATTGAGCTAATCAACTTTTTCCCCCATTATCTTTTCCTTGCATCTGTCAACATTCTTTGACTATATTTCCATCTTCTCTTGATTCTATCTATACAGTATTTCATAATACATTTAACTACCATGCCTTTTTTATCAACTCTTCCTAATTCCACAGATGTCACCCCATTTGAAGTTGCCCTCTGTAATCCCAACACCATTTTACAGAATGCTCTGAGAATATATTTGATTACTTCTGCCCCATGCAACATTTTGGATTTAACCATTGTCTAATAAATTCTCTCAAGTCATACTTGCATTCATACTTGGAATTTTCTTTAAACAGGTTCTTGTAATATCAATAATTAATTTTCCCTTTCCTAATACATTCTTTCCCTGTTCCGTCCATGTTACATAACCCCTAAAATATCCAATTTATTAATTATTTTAATTTCATTACCCTCCATCCACCATTTTTCATCTTTTTTAAGTTATTTCCTTTCTTGTATACCATTATTTTTTTACTTATTTTTATTTATTTTTAATTCCCATTCTTTGCAATATCTCAATATTGCTTTTATAACTTTATTTAACCTTCTGCTTATTATTGCTACTACTACTAGATCATCATCAAACAATAATCCTGGAATATTTTTATTATTAATTATAGAGCAGTGTGTACACTCCTTTCCTATTTCATTTAATGCGAATAGTATTGGGCTTAGTTTGCAACCTTGTTTTAGCTCCATATTATTAGGTATCCATTCAGTTATTTTATTTTCTGCATACCTAACACAACACATATTATTTTTATACATCTGTATTAACTCTATTAACTTCCTACTTACCTCCTTTTCCCTCAGCTTATTCCAGAGTGCCTCCCAGTTGATTATATCAATGCCTTTTCCAGATCTATAAAAAATATGTATACCATTTCTCTTTTATTATTGTTTTTATTATAAAAATATTACCTAAGATGGATCTTCCCTCCTAAATCTGGTCTGTAATGCTGGTATCTTTCCTTCTTTCTCTGCCCAATCTTGTAACTGTTTAGCTAGCACTCCTGTATATAGTTTTGAATCATAGATAACAAACTGATGCCTCTATAGTTTACAGGATCTTTTGCAGCTCCTTTTCCCTTATAAATTGGTACAATTACCACCCATTTCCAGTTCTGTGGAATCTTTCCAACTTCTTTTACTATAACCTAAACTTAGGTATTCATTTTTTACACTAAACTGCACTTACTTACATAAAAATAAGATGCATTTTGGGGAAATCTCCCCCATCTTCAGTTACTGACTGAACCCCTGTTGCTTGAAATGATGGCTAGACACCTGGATGTTCCTGTGGTGGAATCTGTTGACAATTAGCAATATTCAATTAAGCAGGTGGATAAATCAGCAGTAGCAGCTAACTTTTGGACCAAAATCATGAAATAAAACCGGAAATTAAACTGCTGAAACATCTTCACAACCCAATGTAGTTATCCACTTAGGAAAAAATTTTCATATTAAAAAATAAAGAAAACTTAATGAACTTTGAGTTTCCTCCTATGGATGAACTCAGCAATTTCCTACTTCAGCCAGCAAATTCCACCAAAGGAACATCCAGGTGACTAGCCATTGTTTCGAGCAACAGAGGTTCAGTGAGCAACTGAAGATGGGGGAGATTCTCCAGAAACACATTTTTATGTAAGTGAAATTTAATGTAAAAACTTAATGCCTAAGCTTAGGATATATTAACACTCCACTGTCAACAGGTTCATAAGTACAATATTCTTTTATTGTATTAAACGATGTAACAAGCAGCCTTTCTCCATACACCACACCTTCCAATATTTCCCTAGTATATCATCTATTCCAGTAGCTAATTATTTTTTAGTTGTGTAAGCTACTCATTTATCTCATTTTGCCCTATTTCCTGGTCTAATCCTGTTACATAATTATTAAACTGTCCTAATATTTTGGTATTATCAACAAATTCCCCCCCTCCAATAATTTCTTAAAATAATCTCTCCATCTATTGGATCCAGTTGTTTTGTAAGCTGCTGGGATAATTTAGATTGAACACTTCTTGTTTTTGTGATATATTATACACAAAAATGTGATTGACAGCAGCAAAGGATTAAAAAAACAATGAAGTACATGAGTGGGTGCAATGTGTCTCAGTATACTTAATAATGGAATATAAATAATAGACAGATGATCACTAATGAGCAAGAAAGCACTAAAATGGGTTTTAAGAAACTATTGTGTTAGAGCATTTTGTATTAATGGGTACATTAGTACATTGAAAAAAGTGGGAAATGTATCTAATAGGTATATTGTGCTCAATGGAGGGTTACACGACCTCTCTGATCTCCAGTAGAGATCTCTCATTATTGGAGATTTTATAGTCATTTTCCTGAATATTTTAAAATTAAAATTTCTCTGATTTTCTCTTTTACATATATAATACCATTGATATGAAATCTGTACACAACAGATTTTTCTTGATTTAGTCCCAGAGGTAAAGTGTAAAGTTTTGAGGTCTGGCAATTGTGATGATTGTGCCTTCCTCCACCTATTTCAATTTAGCACTATGGAAATGTCATATTCAGATACTCATGAACATTGCAGCCTTTGTGTTCAAGAGCACAAACTTTTTGAAAATTGACATTTTTATCTCCAATCTCCAATTCTAACATAAACATAATTGCATGAATCATGGTAGGTTCCATAAAAATATGGTTCTATTACTCTTTCTGTGTGAGAGCACAACACATATTCAGTTTTGAACAGTCATGTTCATGCTCAATTATAGACCTATGGTTGTTTATTAGTCCATATCCTAATGTCATGTCCAACAGGATAGAGGCATAGAATTTAGCATCACTGAAAACAATCTTCTATATGAATTGTTCATCAATAGCTATTTCTTAAGAATCTGTACAGTAAAGTCAAATATTTTGTTCTCAGATTCTCAGACAATATCTGTTGGCTCGGACTTGTGAGCAGGAGGTCTGGGGTTCGAATCCTGCCAGGACTGTTCTCCCTGACTGAGGTTTTTTCCAGGTTTTCCTCAGTCCTCATAAATGGCAAATGCCGGGGAGATACCCTAAACTTACTGGGACATTTCCTTCCATAAAAAATCCTTTCTCAATATATAATTTCATTTCATATATCATCAGTGTCCACCGCCTGTGATGTCTCAGTAGTAAAAATGCATGTTAAACACTATTCAAAAGAAAAAATGCAGCTTGTAACCTGTAAAATGGAATATTTCTTAAAACTTTGCAAACTGTGGTTTTCTTAAGGCCTAGACTTGGGAGACTCAACAGTCTCATCACTAACTGATGATCTGTGTGAATGTTTTGCATCAAACAAGCTGACAAATGTTATTTTCATGTAATGTTTCATTGAACAGAGATTGATATATCTGACAAACACGCATCACCAATTCAAATTTCACAAACTAAATTGTGCATTGAACATTCCTTTGAACTATCTGCATTCTGACAAAGTTTGGATCATTATGGTGTAACTATCTGCAAGTGCATCATAATTGTATTTTCTGCAAGATACCAGAAACAGTTTAGCAATTTTTTTCCCGAAGACTCCAGTACCATCTAGCTATGCTGGAAAGTGAGAAAACAAAGTGCCACAATGATAATAATTGAAGCAAGAGAAACAATGTTTAGATGAGCAATATTTTCTTTCATGTTACACCATCACTTCTATTTTGATCGTTCTTTGGATGATATCCACTGGTTTTGAGTAAAATTACAAGGACTATCATTATTCAAAGTTTGGTAATGGGGGCTCACCCAAAAGTGAATCATTGCTTCATAATGTTTGAATCTATCCTATAATCTATATAACATACATAAGGAGAGTAGATAACCACTGCATAAAAAGAAGATACTGAGACCCAAAAATGTAGGAGAGCTTGGCAATTCAACACACTTTTATCTTTTATAAAATAATGTTATTCTCTTACTATATTAAATGTAATTTTTTCCAAAATTAATGATCTAATGTGATTTTTTACCAATAATCTATATATAAAAACAATATATTAGACACTTTACAAAAAGAAATATATTTTCTCATCTGTTATTGGCATTCTTGATTATAAAAACTTTGCAAGTAAATCAGTCATATTAAATATATATATTTATAAAAACTCTTACATTCAAATTAATTTGAACTATACTTAAACAATAACAAAACTTACAATGATTCAATATTATATGTCTAATATCTCTGAGCAAATATAAAGTTAAATGTACTTTCTAAATGCGGAATGGGCATAAGAAAGTGTTAATGAAAAAAACATAACAAATAAGTTTTCTTTATTAAGTTTTTCTGCTCTTATTGGGACATTCATACTTAGGATTAAAGTGGAAAACATGTTTGGAAAATTTAAGATAAATTACCACCCTAAACTTACATCTTTGTGTTTATTCTTATCCAATTATTATTAAGAATATCTTTTTTTCTTTCAGTTGAATAATGATGTTCCACTTGTTAACAATCTTGCTGTTTATAACAGCATGTGAACTAGACCTTATTTCAGCTGATGGCAGGCATTATTATGACTGGCAGCAGAAGCACTGGGTGTCCACTAATGTAAGCAATAATCATTATTTACAACAAGCATTTTCTATATATATATATATATAAATTAACAGTAATTGTAATAGTAGAAAAGAATAAAACACACCAAGAAAAAGTTACACTTGAGATCGCTATATTTCGAACTCGTGGGGTCCTTCTATGGCAAGAAGACAAGTGTCACTGGTCTTCTTGCCATAGAAGGATCCCACGAGTTCGAAATATAGCGATCTCAAGTGTGACTTTTTCTTAGTGTGTTTTATTCTTTTCTACTATTATAATTACTGTTAATTTGCTACATTGTTAATAGTGTTACTTTATTTTTATTTTATTTTTCTTTTATATTATATATATATATATATATATATATATATATATACACACACACAGAGTGCCAAAAATGTATACCCACTTCAAGCAAAGAAAAAACTGTGTTAACATAACAAAACTGAATTTACACAAACAGAAAATGATGAGCACTAATCATCTTAGACTTTTACAGTTACAACAGTTGCTCAAAATGCCCACCATTGGCATCCATACACTTCTGAGTATGTTGAACTACTGATTGAGCAATGTTTGTGAAAATGTCCTCAGCGATTGCAGCACATGCCGTTTGAATACCTTCCTGAAGTGCTGCCAGTGTAGCTAGTTTTCTATGATATACAACATCCTTAAGAGTTCCCCATAGGTAGAAATACAACAAAGTTAGATCCGACGTGGTGGGAACTCAATCGAACCTTTTCGTCCTATCCAGTGCCTTGGAAGATTGTCATCAAGATATGCACATATATCTCGGTGGTATTGTGGTGTGCAGCATCCTGTTGTATATGGTACCATGAGTTTCAAATTTGTCTTGAATGCATGCAATTGTTACTCACATTGGTGGTTCTGTTGACCTTGAACTTCAATAACATTTTCGGTTTTCCAATACCACTTCAAAATTGCATTCCACTGTTCAAATGATAATCTTGGCTCCATTTTGTTGTAGTAACACTAGCATAACATAATGTGAGTCACATCTGTTTACAGAACTTCATACCTTGGCTTCATTTGTTCATTTTTGATTTACCTATCATGTAGCAACACTATCATAATGTATGTGAGTCACATTTGTTTACAAACATCATACTACACATTACTGTTGTTTTTCGGTCCAACTTTGAAACTTAAATAGATATCTACTCCATTTGATATACATTTTTTGGCACCCTTGGTATATATATATATATATATATATATATATATATATATATATATATAAAATTAACAGTAATTATAAAATCAGAAAAGGATAAAACACTAAGAGAAAGTTGTACTTGTAATTGCTATATTTCAAACTACTAGAGTTCTTCTATGGCAAGAAGATAAATATTGAATATCAAAGGAATGTTATGCATGGAAACAGATGAAACTAGCAATAAGAGTATGTGGGGGAAAAAATTAATACATAAGATTTAAACCAGGAGGTATACGCGCTTTATGTAAAAATATAGCTGCCATTTCTCTATCTCTGAGTAAACTTTCAGAGCTATATTTTTACATAAAGCAACAAATATCACCTAGTATAAATCTTACGTATTATTTTTTTCCCCCACACACTCTTATTGCTAGTTTCATCTGTTTGCATCCATAACGTTACCTTCGATACTTAATATTTACTTTTATCCCCTTCACTTGTCCTCTTGCCAAAGAAGAACTCTAGTAGTTTGAAATATAGTGATTACAAGTGTGACTTTCTCTTAGTGTTTTATCGTTTTCTGCTTTTATAATTACTGTTAATTTGTTACATTGTTAATAGTGTTACAGAAATTTTTATGTGCATCATTACAGAATAGAAGAAATGAAATTGAAATAGATTTGCATATACAATACATTGCATGTTTCAATTTGCACACATTACTATCAAAATTTCAATCCAAAGACAAAAACATGTGCAGTGGAATGTGATGAATCACTGTTGCTCATTCTCGGAGCTTTCAGTGACGCACACATTTATTATAGTCTGCTAGTGGACATATGAATGCTTTCACCTTGACAGTGATACCTACAATTATATGAAGAGCATTCAAAAAGTTTTGAAGTACCTTCCCAAAATCTAAGTTATATGTTGTATTGAAGTCCCTGCCAAGGAGTCACAGGACCTTGTTGTGGTGGGGGGGCTTAACAGCCCTGTTAATCAACAGGCTATACCGGAGGTATCTTGCTACTGTTAGGGGCACCCGTGATGGGCAGGCTGGAGAGGAGAGGCCAAACTAAGAAGTGACTTAACTTCATCCTCTCATTTCATTCTTCACTCATCATTCATTGTCATCTGATCTCAAGGTGCAAAGCGACTCGTACCAAGGAGGTGCAAAATCCTGTCAATGCTTGGAAATCCAAATAAGACTCTGAAGACCAGAGGATGTGAATTATCAGCAATAAAGGCGATTCAACTGGTCAAACCTTTGTATGTTTGATAGACAAGAAGCTATAAAAAGTCATCAAAGCTTTCAGTAATAGAGGCTATCTAGGGTTAGGTAGAATTACACTTGTCATTTTAACCAAAGATGACAAGGATCCTCCAGATCAACCTACAACACAGTAAGGTGGCTTTGGCAGCCTTCTGTAAGGTGGTGAGAGAAGAAAATATCGATCTGGCCCTCATTCAAGAGCCTTGGATACACAAGGGACAAATAGCATGGCTAGGTGAAGCAAAAGGTAAGTTCTTTTATTGCACCTTCATTAATAACACAAGGAATTATTTCCTAGTTAGAAATGGGTGCTTACGTTACCTTTACATGAATTCTGTTCCAGAGACACCACAATGGTAAGAATAAGCCTTTACATGGGAGAGGGAAACAGAGGCCTTACTGTGAGATCTGTATACCTATCATACAATGGGGGGAATCTCCCATCAAGAGAACTAGAGCTCTTGATGGAACAGATGGTGAGCAACTACTTGTTGCAACTCTAACTGCCACCATGAAATCTGGGGCAGCACCAACGCCAACAAATGAGGCTAGCCCATGTTGATCTACTTACTCACAACAATATTTATTTAATTTCCCGAATAAACCTACCTTCTCTAATAGGATTAGAAAAGAGGTCATCAACATTATTTTTGGAACAGACTGCATTAGCAATCTGGTTACAGAATGGCAAGTTTCAGACGAATCATCTCTTTCTGACCACAAATAAATTCAGTTTCAACTGGATGTTAAGGTTAGTGATAATCATTCAGGAATCCAACCACTTGGACCACCTATAAGGAGAACCTTGTGGTTACGATTGAAAAGACTGAAGGTGTCAGATCTTTTGAAGATATAGACAGGATGGCATACCTTTTATAGGTTGCTATTACAGATTGTTGTCAGAATAGCTGTCTTAAAACCATAAGGTCTGGACCAAGGAAGGTGAAGTGGTGGTCCAAAGAACTTAGTGAGTTAAGGGGCAGGGCTAAGAAACTCCTTAATATAGTTAAGAAAAATGGAAAGTGGGGAGAATATCATTTAGTTCTTACAGATTATAATAAGGCTATTTGAAAAATGGAACAAATCTCCTGGATAAACTTTTGTAAGGAGATTAACAGCCTGAGAGAAGCCACCAGAATTCAAAAGGTAATGGCCTATGGGAGAATAACTGCTGCTGGTTCCTTAAAGAAACCTATGGGAGGTTATACTAATACAGCTGAAGATACATTTAGGATACTTCTTAAGGCTCACTTCCCTGGTTCTAAATCCAAGACAACAGTGGTAAAAATTCCAGCCACAATGAAGAGAACCATATGCTTAGGTTGTCCTCGGAAGGCCTGAGGTATTGTTATAATTGTCAAGATTAAATGGGCCATTAACATATTTGGCCCATTTAATCTCCTGGAAGGGATGGCATCTTTCCTGCTTTATTGCAGAGAGGGCCTGAATCCCTCTATATACTGCTTTGCCATTTCTTCAGGCAAGTGTAGCTTTTGATACATACCTATACCATGGAGACTTGCAATACTTATTGAAGCAGTAACGAGTAAATTACTCTACTGTTAAGGCCTTCAGACCCATCAGTCTATCCTCTTTCTTGTTAAAAACATTGGAAGAATACATTCGAGGACACATGCTTGATAAAATGCCTTTGCATCAAAATATGTTTGTCTACCAGTCAGGGAAGTCCTGTGATACAGCCCTACTCAATCTAGTGGTAAGAGTAGAGGACTCTCTGGCCAGAGGGAAATAGCATTGGTAGCATTTATGAATATAGAAGATGCTATATTCTTAATTATCTAGTGAGTTGATTTGATAACCTTATGCTCCACTTACCATTGAATTATGCTAAACTAGTTTTGCAGGCTTTTTCCTGCATCCTCAGCTGCGAGTCAACTGTTGGATTCATTGTTGGTTGCCTGGACTTGGTGTAGCTCTCGTGGACATTTTATGAACTTCTAGATTAATTTGTCTTCTGTTGGAATCTCAAAGTTCATAACCTTATCCTCGTATTTTTTTATATAATTTTTTTTTTCCCCATATTCCCAGCTCCACGGGCCAATCTACGAATTTCAGTAATTTCACTGCCATTTCTATATCATGTTTATCTCTCCAAAAGCGATGTACAACTGCTGATTTCTCTATCTGATTATACCTGATGTTTGTCCAGTGTTCCTTGAGCCTGATTCGAATGCTTCTGTTTGTTTTTTCAATATATACTTTGTTACATTCTGAACAGTTGATTTTATGTATTCCTGGCTTCTTCTCCTCAGATATTCTATCATTATCACCAGAATTGAGCAGATTTTTTAGGTTAAAGTTGTTCACTGGGACAAAGTAATCCCAAACTGAGAGTAGCAAATTTCTCAGAGAGGATGGCAAACTATTTCACCAAAGTTGAGGATTTGGTGTATTGTGTTACCTTCCATACTGCCACACATTATAATAGCTAAAATTCTATGAAATGTATATCTGATTCAAAAATAGCTGCTAAATTGTCAACTGGAAAATCAAAGACTGAAGCAATAGTTAATTCTATGCTGGCTCCTCAGTTTTTGAAAACAGTAATGGAGTCATCATAAAATATCGTATTCATAGACATATATACAGATGCAAGTAATCATGGTGCTATCAAGTTGTCTTGTATTATGATTCATTATTTTGATCATGAAAATGGGGGCTGCATGTAAAGGTTTTGGAACTTGAAAGCAAACCGAATGAAACAGCTGAGACAATAGCAAATTATGGAGTGAAGTGTTATACAAATTTGATTGTCAAAATAAATGTGTAGCTTTTGGAGGAGAGAACTGCTATACAATGTTTGAAGGTGTTAACAGAATGGAAGTAATGTTTATTCAGGTTTGAAAAGAAGAATTAAGTGATCATTATTTGTAGTAGGGTATCCAGCCCATATTTTCCATAACTGTATTTAGTATGTAACAGATTTGTTGGATATTGATTTGCAATGATTGATTTTGGAAGTTTACAGTCATTTTTTCAATTAACACTGTTTTGAATTTTTGAAGGAATGCTGTGACTTTGTTGGTGTGAAAACCAACAGCAACTTTATCTTAGTAAAACTCACAGACTATTTGTTTCTTGAAGTTCAGAGACTTAGCCTAATAAAAATGAAATTAAAATTGTTTATAACAACATTTATCTTTATGAAAAATGCTTGAGGTAGCTTAAGATGTGGATTCAACTAATGAGTGAATTTTCATGGTTTGAGTGGCTGGATTTTAAAACATGTCATGGGAAAATATGGAAGCCTTCATCAGGTTTTTGACTGATAAAGGTGTGACATAAATGATGCAAAATGTTTTGATCAGTATTAAAATTTGCAGTTGCCTACAAAAATCAAGTGCTTTCACAGAAAATATGGTTAAATGTATTGAGAACAGTATAAAAAATTGTGGAGATTGTGCACTTTTTCTATTGCTTTTTCAGCCCTCAATGGTTTTGTTAAAAGACTTTTTTTCTTTAATTAAATCTCAGTGGACTAATGAGAGAAACAGATGGTGTTGATTAAGAGATCAATTGTACTAGTGAAATTTAATTTCAAGCATTTCACATGCAACCAATTTTACTCATATTTGTTGAAAAGAAAGGCATTTTTGGAGGAGGAGGAGGAGGAGGAGGAGGAGGAAGATGAAGAAGAAGAAGAAGAAGAAGAAGAAGAAGAAGAAGAAGAGAAGGAGGAGGAGGAAGAAGCAGAGGAGGAAGAAAGGAAAAAGAAGAGGAAGAGGAAGTAGAAGAGAATGAAAAAGAAGAGGGGGAGGAGAAAGAGGAAGAAGAGGAAGAAGAAGTCCTTCTGAAAAAATATACATGACATGCAAAAGTGTAGCTGTAATTATAAGGACTTATAGTTATGATTGTAATTTGAATTTTGTTTCCAATGGTTTAATTTATATTTATAATTTATGAAATGTTTTATATAAAAATCATGCAACTTTTTGGGAATAGTTATTGAATACTGATGTAATTAATTACATAAAATGGGCACTATATCTTTAAAACATTGTATAAAGGCTGGTTTATTGTTGAGAGAGTTGTCATCATTTCAGCATTTTAAAATATGACAAACATAGCTCTTATGAACTTGCACTCTTGAAGTTATAACAGTGAAGTAGTAAAATAATATTGATATAGAGTTGGTTTGGTGAAACTTATACTTCACTTATTTGCTTTTTTAGCTGGACATGTTTTGGGAACATTTGCTCCCAACATCAGCAGAAGACCAAATGCTCTATAGGCATTAGAAAAAGCAAAGTGAAGTGAAATGCATCAAGCATGGGGCTCTCACTATAAGCAGGTGAAACTAAGATCTTGGGATATTAAGTGTTTTCATTTTATACTATAGCAAGATGATTGATACTCTGAAAGGGGGGGGGGTCAGATACTATGAAAGATGGGTTGGCCTCAGGAAGCTGTAAACAAGAATAATTCACAGAGTGAAGCAAAGCTGGAAGAAAATCACCATATTGAAATACTAAATATGAAAATTGCTATCAACACTGGCAATATTCATACTATATTCCACCAACATTAAAAGTTGAGAAAATTCTGTGCAAATTTAGTGCTTCATATACTTGTGCATTCTTGTGCAAATAGTCTTTCTTCTTCCCATTATTATGCCACCATGCAATCATGGTGAGATGAGCAGGCTTGTTAGCCATTAGCTCAGGCAGATTATATGTCTATGAAATCAGGGGTGAAAATGTTGAATCTAATATTTTTCTTACAAATATTTGATTTTTTACTATCTGTTGATATCCTGAACTCAAAGACTCTCCTATGAAGACCATGCAAGTTTAAATTTGCACTGATATATAATTTTATAGCTGTTTCCAGTTGTGTTAGTGACATATTTGTACTTACTATTTGTTAACAATATACAGACTAGTTGCATATCTTTTTGAATGCTCTTCATATTTCTAATTTCTTCTAACTGAAAGAAAGTAAAATATTAAATTATGGAAAAAATTTGTGAATAATGTAACGTTAATATTCAAATACCCAAGAGGAGAGCTAATGGCCATGTGCATAGATTCAAAATGTACACAGTACTAGTCGATAACTCACATTACTTTCAAAACTTTACAAACTGAAATCATATAATATTATCAATATATAGGATGTTAATGAACTATATCGAAATAATTTCACAGAATGTGGAGGTGTGTTAGACAGATAATTTGAGATAAAAAAATGTATGGCCTGTCTGTTCAAATTTCGAGCTATGGCTATAAGTTTCTAAAGAGCCAGTAAGCTAGATCCCCTCAAAAGCATAATGCATGATAATGAAGGGAGATTTCAGAACATATCACTCTGGGGCAATGGTTATGACATTAGCTTTTGAGTAAGAGATGTCATTTGTTTTAAAGTTTGAGTCTTGTTCATCACATTTTTTCTTTTTCTGACTAGGGCCTAATAATACAGCTTTTAGCCTATGTTTTAAGTTAATGTTTAAATTTATACACTTAAATCTTAAAAAACCAATTCATATAAGTGTAACCCTTCTAGTTATTATAGTACTTCCAAATCAGAATCATATCCTGAGTATGTGTTAGATAAATTAAGTTTTAGGTATCATGATAATAGTAAGTTTATTAGCCACTGTATGTTGGTACATTCATTGAGAAAGAGAATAAAACTTGAAAGCATTACATAAATTTTATTCATAATTCTTTAGTAAGCATATTGCAGCACTTCATATTAAACAAAAAAAATTAATAGCATGACAAGAATTGAAGCAGTGGCCTGAGAACAGCAGCCATTGCATTATGTGTTACGACACACAAGCAGTTAAAGAGATCCCTCTAGAGTAGGCTACATCAAGACGTTTAAAATGTAAATGTAATTGGTTTTGGCTATAAAATGCAAGAAGACAGTTAATAAATGTTCAATGTCATACTATTAGTCAAATTATTAGTTTTGGGGATTTTTTTATGGTACTATATCTTGAAAATGCTGATAACAAGCTGTGGAAAATTCATATTTCTATGCTTGCAAGGCAGTTTTAAAAACATTCTAAACCAATTTTTCATTCATTGGCTTTAACACTGACTTATAAGCATCTGATGCCAAAATGTTTAACACCATAAAACTATTAATAAATATCATTGTATTATTCAGTTGAACTACACACTCTTAAAGCTTCACTTACTTTTCATAAAAAGTGTGAAGAGTGTGTAGTTCAACTGAATCATACAATGATATTCATTAATATGATTGGCTTCACTGTGCAAGTTCCAATTTACATTAAAAAAAAAAAAAAACCTAAAACTACTTTATGTTTAGTTGTGGACCATACATTGCCTATCAGATTGCTTATATATGGAATTTCTACACTCTCTGAAATTATTTCAGTCTATATAAGAATGAAGCTCTTATACTATTTCTGCTACATGACTTTCTAATTGTAAAATACAAAGTGTCTCAAACTATAGAGAGCAAATTGTTCTTCTTTTGTCACCTATTGATATATCTTTTTTTTGTATGACATTAAGTAACCAAGCAACAACTTTATAGTATATTTATCTTCTGTAATTTATATGTAGTTTGGGCATGATCTAAACAATCAATAATGGGTGCAGTTTTGGTATTCATTTTGGCGAAGTCAATTCAATTGGCTTTTAGCTGGCATTTCTCTATGATACAAGAAATGATGGCTGGATATACTTAAGTTTTTCTTCTCCCACTCACTACTTTTATTCAAGACAACAGCAGTGTAGAAAGGACATTAAACATTAGCAGCAAATGGATGAATAAAACATTTGTACCAGATAATGAGGAAAAACTGGCAGTATATGGTCACCTACAAGCAGATAGTGTAGGACAATACATAAGGAGGAGCAAAAGATATTTAAATCATTTTTATCACCAGTCCATAACAAATTTTTAAAATAATGATGTATAACTAAGCAAGTAAATATTGAAATAGTGCATTCTGCTCTAGTAGCAGCTTTAGCAGCATTGCTCTAGCTACAGTACTGTAGCCATACTGCTCTAACTGCACAACTGTAGTGACAGTGTTATAGAGCCACAACTCTAATCACTGTTCAGCTACATAGCTCTAGCAGTGTTATTGTAATGACTGTAATAGTGATTAGCTTTTGTACTGAACTATACTAAAGCATATATTATATGAGGCAATGTAATCCAAAGTATCATCAGTGACTATTTTACAATATATTTTCATTAATCTGTGTCTTAATTTGATATCAGGAAACATTACCTTATTTTACTTTAAACTATCTGAAAACTTTGATAGCTGGCTCTGTTAATACATGTGAATTTATAAATGAAACACTTTATGGTATTGCCATCTCATTTTGGGTACAACACATTCATTTGACTTAACCTTTGAACACACATGACTCACCCACAGCAAGTCACATGTTTTATTATGTCCTTGATTCTCAATTAGAATAATCAGATACAATTTAAATGCAGGCGGTAAGTCAAAGAAAAATTTTAGTGACTATTGACTAGTGTTAGTAACTATTGACATTTGAATTCTCATATTCTCCAGTGTTTTTTTTTTTTTTTTTTTTTTTTTTAAATTTTAGTCTCTGGGAACATATATATATAGCCATGGGTCCCGTGTCAACATTTACGGCACGAAAAAGAACCTCAAGCCTGAAAGAGAGGCCTCTGAGCAAAATTTGTTGGCCGTTTCACGCCCTGAGTTGAATGGGATGCTGATGACCTGAGCTGTTAAAGAGCATCCATAAATAAATCATTCAAAAAAAAAAAAAAGGGAACATATTCATTACCTTATGTATGTGGAATAATATGAGTACATACAAAAGATGATGTATATATCTCTCTTAATGAATGAATTGAAGATATATAATGTAGCTGCCTCAGGCTGCTGTTGTGATTTCATCAGCAAGTGCCAAAAATGCTTGGAACATTTTCAACCATATTCTTGCTTTGCTGGGTAAGTACATAGTTCCATATTTAGGAATATCTGATAATTTATTATAGTTTCAGTTCATATACAGCAAATGAGAAGCCTCCATTCACAGTTATTACTGCTGCATATTCATGAGGACACAATATTATCACTGACATGGAGTTTTTCTAACAGCATAATGTAAAACTATAGATTTCTGTGTTTTTATAATTATTTTCATAATTTATTCTGTAATAAACCCATAAAAATTTGTAGTTGAGTGTGTTTCAATACCAATTTAATAATCAATGAAAGTATTTTCAAACTGTTGACATAAATGCAAACAACTTTACTTTATCCTATTAGGATGTATTAATTATATTCTCATTAACTCCATTTACTTATATAATATTAGAACATGTTTTAGGGGTCACTACTCCCATCATATAATGCTGTATAAGTGAAGTTAGTATGAACATATTTAGTAAATTCTAATAGGATATATTATCATCCATCGTCTATAGCTTCCTAAGTACATTTTAATAAAATTTACTTTAGTTAAGAGTGGTATTGTATGGTGCCTATTGCCATTTCATTTGAGAATATACAACTGTATCACAGGAGCCTTATATTGGAGGGTATCCAAAGCCAGAATTCCCATGGCTTCCAGCTGCTCCATGGAAAGCTTCACAGTCAATTCCAGTTCCACCAGTATCTGCTGCTGCAAGACTTGCCAGATACATTGCTCATAATGCTGGTAAACATTAACTGTTACACAATATTTAATGTTCTGCAAAACTATTGAACTCTGAGATAATCTATTATTCATCTTTTTTGCAGATATTGCTTCTCTAGCAACAGTTTCTATTGTTCCCAGCATCCGAGGATATCCATTTGTAAGTGTGTTCCCTGTAAGTGATGGACCAAAGAACAGAGGATCAGGTGTACCCTTTTTCTATCTTGCAGGGATGGACATAGCAGCTCAGGATCTTTCTGTGAGTTAACATATCACACTGTTACACAGCGTTACTGAATATGATTACATGTTGACTTCATTAATTACCTATTTATGTATATATATGTTGATTATTGATTAATGTGTTGTGTAGCATATATACCTAACAAATTAGTCAAGCAAGTTAATTCCTTCAGATTCCTTTGAAAAGAAAACATTTAAAAACAACTGAGAGAAATTTAACCACATGTGTGCATAATCAAGCAAATGCTTAAGGGTAAAATAAACAGATACCATGATGAAATTTTATAAAGGGATTTGATTTGGTTTATTTATGGACACTCTAACATCTCAGGCCATCAGCATCCCATTCAATTCAGGGCATGAAACGGCTGACAAATTTTGCTCATAGGCCTCTTTTTTCAGGCCTGAGGTTCTTTATTGTACTGTAAATGTATGACATGGGACCCATTGCTTTACTTCCCTTCCGAAGGAAGTCATACTTAGGGTTTTTATGCCCAAAAAAAATCCATCGGTCCTGGCCAGGATCGAACCTGCAATTTTGGGTTTAGAAGGCAAGTATGGTTACTACTATACCGCCAGGCCGACTATATATATATAAAGGGATGATTGTGTCTTGTGGGTTATGTGAAAGCATTGATCTGAATTATAGGACCTGATGAATACTTCATGTACTGAAATGATATTTTTAAGATCAATTCTGGAATAACTAGAATGGATAGATTTAAAAACCGGGCAGTTTAGGAAGGCCTGGGGATTTATAATCTTAACCAAGAGATTGAAGAAAGTAGAGAAGAATGGACAGACTATGTGATAAGAATGAATAATGAACATTTCCAAAATTTTCTTAATTATAAAACTTGAGGAAGGAGAAGTATTGGTAGACCAAGAAGAAATGAGTTCATCAGTGAGTTACAGAAGATTAAATAGTCTAATGAAATACATAACATTCATGCTGTTTTTGACTTTATTGTTTCTTAAAGTATTACCAGACCTTTATTGCAGCTTCAGCATTAATAAGCTGTACTTTTCCTCTTGAACAAGAATCAGTTGTATGGTGCCAGGTCAGTACTGTAGAATGGAAGTCATCAATTTTACATCTGAAGTAACCAAAAGTATTTTCGATGTTAATTCAATTTGGAATTGAACACAGTGAAACACGCAATAATAATCTCTTCTGAGTTGAAATAATTAGAACACTCTTTATAGTCTCACTATGGTTCCACAAACATGTCCTGAGTAATTCTCCTGTTAGTGAAACCATAAAGAGTGTTCTAATTATTTCTAATCAGAAGAGATTATTAACAAAATGTACATTTTTTTCCACAGTTTAGGGCGGTGCATTGTTGTAATAAATGATTCGTTTAAAAGAATGCTGTATCTTAACTTCTTCTGCAACAAAAGTAACATAGTTAGTATTAAACAAACAATGACTTATGCCATTGTCTTAACCTCACTTATTTTATGTTGGCTGATTTCATTTGTAAGTATTCATCACCAACAACAGCAGCCGATGATGGGAGGGACCTCTCCTGAAACGTGTCCAATTTTTTAAAAAGTAAGTGGAGTTAGTGTTAACAAGTTGAATATATTAATGTAGGATATATTCATCACCTGTTGCACCCATTTTTGTGTGAATTATTTTTCTTTAATTCAGCGATTGTTTGAAAAGTTTACATTTCCATGTAATGATATAAAAAATGTATGTGCAACATTGCTGGCAAGCATAAGATTTGTGATAAAATTTCACCGAATGCAGTGCATAGTTAGTGTTTGACTACTACCTGAACTGATTACTGCACATCATGAAAAGGGAAGGAAATTAAATAACATGCTCTGGATGTCTTTATTGAAATTACTTTGAAGGATATCATTGAAAAATATTCCATGGTATCATAATGGAAGACTGCTGAGTGAAAGTGCACAAGATAGGCAAGATTGCAGGTATTTCAATTGGATGATTGCCCAATATCTTAGAAAAAATTGCATGTGAAAAAGCTGTGTGCATTAAGTGTTTGCAATTGTTGTCTGTGGAACAAAAATGCACATAAAAGAGCTTTTAATGTAGTGTTGGCAAAGTTTCTTCATATTCTGCAGGACTTTCTGCATTGATTTATATTAATGGATAAAACTTAGATCCCTATGACAACTAAGTCAAAATTGCAGTTAAAGCAGTGGACTGTTCTTGTGAAGATGTGCCAAGGAAAATAAGGAACATTTTGTCAGCAGGAAGCAGTGATAACCATTAATTTTTAATTTTCAAGGAATAATCTTGATAGGGTCCTTGAAAAGAATAACAGAAATCTGTTATGTGGCATTGTTCGACTGTCTGAAAGCTGAATTGAGGGAAAAATTGCCAAGATTGACACTCTGCAAGCTGCTTTTTCATCAGAATAACATGCCCTCCTGCACATCAACAGTCACAATGACAAAATTGTAAGAATAACTTAAAATTGATTTTTCATCAATCCTATTTCTTGGATTAGCCCCTAATGACTTCTTTTGGTTTCTGAACTTAACAGTTTGACTTGGTTAAAAGAAATGTTAATCAAATAAGGATGTCATCAATTATTAGAATTTGACAAAATCTACCTTTTGAATGGGAAGAAAAAACTAGAAATTTACTGTACCAAATGCATAGCCTTCAATGAGAACTATTTATAAAATACAATTAATATTTTCCAACAAAAAAAAAATTATAACCTAACTTTTTAAATAACCCTTATATTTTCTTAAAAGACTCTGTGTTTTAAATGTTACTCAAGTTTGTTTTGAAAGATGAGGGATAAAAGGCAGAAAAACAATTTTAGTTCTTTAGTGATGTATTTTGTCTCCATAAATGTTTAATTTGGTAAGTGGTGCAATATACTATTTATCATTGTTAGCCCTGTATTTAATTAATGGATATAATTTTTTTCTCATTAACAAGTTGAATTGTTATAATCATTCTCTATGTGTGTGTGTGTGTAATTTTATCCTGATGGTACCATCTGAGTGGTTAGACTGCTTGCCTGTCATTAAGGTGGCCCAGGTTCAATCCCAGCAGTCATAAGTGGGATTTGTAGTAGAAGAAACAGTATGTGAGCAGATTTTCTTGGGATTCTCTAGTTTCCTCTACCACTCATTCTGCCATTCCTCCATCTTTATCTCAACTCCATCATTCAACATAATGTAGTCCCCCAATTCTTAATATGCATGTTACAAGTGGACTAAGCTACTGCACTCTGCTGCTTGTATGCAAAACTCCAATGCCTGTCCAGCAAGTGAGTAAGGCATTAGAACTCACTCATTCATATTTTTATCCTTAGAGAGTTTCAAATATGCCTTTATTTAGTTTTGCATTTTCAACATTAAACTTCTCTTATGTATTAGTTTTAATATTTGTCATTTTCTGTACAGCAAAATTATCATGCTTCAGTACTGCTGACACAGCCAGATGGTACCTATTGTCATGAGAAAAAGATAGATCCTGAAGATCCACGATGTGCATATCTTGTACTCACAGGAAAACTCAAGAGGGTATCTTATAAAATATTATATCTTTATTTTAAGCCAGTTGTTCTTTTTGGATGTTCTATTCTATTTAAACTTGAGAGTAGAATGAAGAATATTTTAAAACAATTGATCCTTTCCTTTAAAAAAGATTATATGTATGAATACTGCATGTCTTAAATGCAACAATAAGTCATAAGTAGTGAAATATACTTAAGTATTTTTATTGTATCCATTATTGCTTATGGCTTAATTTAAAGGTTGCTATTACTGTGTCCTTAAGCACACTCACTCTTAAAATATTTAAAAGAAATTTAAGCTTATTATCTTTTTCTAATTCATTCTATTGTTCGCAGAGTAAATTTTTTAAGTTATATCTTTTACTTAGGTGAAAATCCCATCAGCTGAATTGCCATTTGCAGAAGAATCTATGTTCACACGGCATCCTGTAATGAAGACATATTCTCCAGGTGATTTTGATTTTTAATCTTCTTGAAATAAAATGGAATTTTTTTGTATTAAAAATATTAGGGAAATTACAACATCTAATATTAGGAGGGTATTTTCACTATTGCTTATGTATTTAATTTTCACTTACTTTATAGCATTGTGTATTTATAACATTTTTAAATAATTGAAGAAGAAGAAGAAGAAGAAGAAGAAGAAGAAGAAGAAGAAGAAGGAGGAGGAGGAGGAGGAGGAGGAGGAGGAGGAGGACGAGGAGGAGGAGGAGGAGGACGAGGACGAGGACGAGGACGAGGACGAGGACGAGGACGAGGAGGAGGAGGAGGAGGAGGAGGAGGAGGAGGACGAAGACGAGTAGGAGGAGACTCTTTTTACATACTAACTGAACTAGGCTGTTTAGTTCTTCAACTGGAATGTTTTGTCATAAATTTGGAAGAACAGTGAGCTTCATTGGAAGATCTATCTGGCTTTCTCATTTCAGAATGTAAAGTTTTCATTGATTACTCCATGTAATTGAGCCAAAGCAATCTCACTGTATTCTGTTTATGCATTTGAATAGTAAAATTGTCAAGATTATGAATGCTAGCATGCAAGAAGCAATACTGTTTTCTTTTCACAACTAGGAAAACTTATTTTGAAACCTATTGTACTTATAAACAACTGTCAGTTTGGGCAAACAGAGGAAACATATTAAACATCCTTTTAATTCAGAGATTGCTCGTGAAAATATCATCATATAAAATTACAGATTAGACTATAAGGCTTGTCCCATTGTAAAAATATAAATATAAAAATATGCAAAGTGCAAGAAGTAAGAAAAATAAAATGGAAGCATTTGTTAATAGTTTAAGAGATGTAGATATTGCAGATTTAGCATAACACTGGTTAAAAAAAGATATCAAATTTTCTAACATAGGGAAAAGTAATTGGGAGTTCTTGTATATTTGTAAAAGATAAATATATAGATTCAGAGAATTAATGATTTAATAATTTAGTAATTTGACAAATTTAATAATTTTCAAATGTGCATGATAGAGCTATTGGAGCATAAGATTATAATTATATGTATATGTAGAAATCCAAGTAGTTCAGGTAAACAATTAATTGATAATTAGGAAATAATTATGGAATTCTTCAGAGGAAACAAAAATACATGTCAATAATTGATAACTTATAATCTTTCTGACGCAAAATATAAATAAACAAAATCTAATTAAATAAATTTTACTTATGAAGCTGTGAACAATGCATTGGTAATATATCCTACAATTATGTATTTAACTTGCTTACACTAAACTCCACTAACTTACATAAAACTAACACATTTTTCAGGAGTAATCACTTCCACCTTCAGTTGTTGACCGACTACTGTTACAGGAAATGGTGGCTGGATACCCAGATGCTTCTGTGGTGGTGTCTGGTGGTTGTAGGAACTTGCTGAGTTCATCCATAGAAATAAAATCAAAGTTCATTAAATTTTATTTATTTTTTATGATGAACATTTTTTCCAATGTGGATAGTTCCATTGGGTTGAGAAGCTGTTTCAGCAGATTAATCTCTGGTTTAATTTCATGATTTTTGGTCCAAAAGTGAACTATTACCACTGATTTATCAACCTGCTTAAACTGAATATTCCTAAAATGTTCTTTTCTTTGAATTTCCAAATTTCTCTTTGTTTTTCCAATGTATCTCTGATCACAATCTGCACTTTTGATTTCATAAATTCCTGATTTCTGTTCTGTTGGTATGGTGTCTTTTACTGTGCAACCTAATAAATTCTTGATATTATATTTGTTCTATGGGGCTAACATTATTCCATGTTCTTTGAAAAATCTTCTTAAATTTGTTATGGTAAGTTGGATGGTATGTGAAACTTTTGGATTGATATCTTTTCTTAGCATTCTTCAGTGTAGAAACTTCTCTTATTGATTTTTGGCTTTTAAATTTATTAATACATTTTATTACTATTTCTTTTTTGAAACCATTTGTTATAGCCATCTTTATTATCCGTTGGTATTCCATTTTGTGCTCTGTTTCTGTGAGAGGGATGTTGGTTACTCTGTGTGCCAAGCTGTGAAAGACTGCATATTTATGTGGAATGGGGTTATAACAATAATTTTTTTATGTAATTTTCTATGTGTGTTTCTTTCCTGTGAATTCCAAAGTTTAAACAATCTCCATTTCTTATGATATTTAAATCTTGGAATGGGAGCCAACCACTCCTCTCTTCTTCTATGGTAAATTATATAGATTTATATTATAGATTAAGAAGTTTCAAAGCATCTATTGAATGTTTTGCTGGTATTATTGAAAATATGTCGTCCACATATCTATACCATGTCTTGAAAAATTAAGGGAAGGATCTGGTGATATGTATTTCAAAGAAAATCATGAATAAATCTGATAGAAATGGAGACAAGGGGTTTCCTGAAACTTGTTGGTAATATCTCTGGTTGAAACTGAAGAAATTTTGTTGAATGCAAATATTAGTAAGTTTTAGCAAGTCTTCTATTTCTTCCATTTGTAAATTTAAGGATGTTAACCATTTCTTTAACATATGCATAAGCTTCTCTGTTGGTATGCTCGGGAATAAAGCCTTTACATCAAATGATACCATTGTATCTTCTGCTAAAATTGTGCTATTTTTTTTTAAGCTTTTTTGACCAAATATCACCAGAGCCTTCCCTTTATTTTTCAAGATATGGTATAGATATGTGAATGACATATTTGCAATAATACCAGCAAAACATTCAATGGATGCTCTGAAACTTCTTAATCTATAATATAAATCAATACAATTTATCGTAGAAGAGAGGAGTGGTTTGCTCCCATTCCTAGATTTAAAAATCATAAGAAATGGAGGCAGTTTAAATTTTGGAATTCACAGGAAAGAAACACACACAGAAAATTACATAAAAAAAAATTATTGTTATAACCCCATTCCACATAAATATGCAGTATTTCACAGCTTGGCACACAGACTAACCACATCTTTCTCACAGAAACAGAGCACAAAATGGAATACCAACAGATTATAAAGATAGCTATAACGAATGGTTTCAAAAAAGACACAGTAATAAAAAGTATCAATAAATTTAAAAGACAAAAATCAATAAGAGAATATATAACAAATTATTTTTGAAGAAGTCACTCAAATTTCACTAGTTTTATTCCATTTACTTGGACATGTTTCAAAGACAAATTTCCTTCATCGTCAGCATGGTTCCACTGTCAGCTTTCCAGCATGGTATTAAGATACGGTTTAAGGAACACATGAGAAGTGTAAAATATAAACATATGGAAAAATCAGCAGTAGCGTACCATTTCTGGCAAGAAAACCATTAGTTCCAAAATGAACCAAAACTTTTAAAAGGCCTTCAAAAACCGATAGAATTATCGGTGTGAGAAAATATATTCTTGAATGAAAACAAAGAAAATTTATATTGAATCTATCGTCTTAACACTCTTCATGCTTCACTAACCTTAAAAATATACGGAACTGGTTTCAAAGATATGTTATCTCCATCTTCAGCCATGGACGACTGGTTTCAAAGATATGTTATCTCCATCTTCGGCCGTGGACGACTGAAGATAACATATCTTTGAAACCGGTTCAGTATATTTTTAAGGTTAGTGAAGCATGAAGAGTGTTAAGACGACAGATTCAATTCACATGAGCTTCACTGTGTTAGTTCCATATGAAAACTTTTTTAAAGATTTACAATTTTTAAAAAAATTTTGAAAATTTAGTTAATTTTGATCTTCCAAACAACAGCAACCTCATCAAAAAGTTTATAAAATCCAAAGAGTGACATCTTAAAACCACGCTGGAAAGCTGACAGTGGAAATGTGCTGACAACAAAGGAAATTTGTCTTTGAAACATGTCCAAGTAAGTGGAATAAAACTAGTGAAATTGAGTGACTTCTTAAAAAATAATTGTTATATGATTACTGTGAAAATCCCAAACTATTCAAATTTATATCAATAAGAGAAGTTTCTACACTGAAGAATGCTAAGAAAAGATATCAATCCAAAAGTTTCACATACCATCCAACTTACCATAACAAATTTAAGAAGATTTTTCAAAGAACATGGAATAATGTTAGCCCCATAGAACAAATATAATATCAAAAATTTATTAGGTTGCACAGTAAAAGACACCATACTAACAAAACAGAAATCAGGAATTTATGAAATCAAAAGTGCAGATTGTGATCAGAGATACATTGGAAAAACAAAGAGAAATTTGGAAATTCAAAGAAAAGAATGCTTTAGGAATATTCAGTTTAAGTAGGTTGATAAATCAGTAGTAATAGTTCACTTTTGGACCAAAAATCATGAAATTAAACCAGAGATTAATCTGCTGAAACAGCTTCTCAACCCAATGGAACGATCCACATTGGAAAAAATGTTCATCATAAAAAATAAATAAAATTTAATGAACTTTGATTTTATTTCTATGGATGAACTCAGCAAGTTCCTACAACCACCAGACACCACCACAGAAGCATCTGGGTATCCAGCCACCATTTCCTGTAACAGTAGTTGGTCAACAACTGAAGATGGAAGTGATTACTCCTGAAAAATGTGTTAGTTTTATGTAAGTAAGTAGAGTTTAGTGTAAGCAAGTTGAATACACAATTGTAGGAAACAAAATCTAATATACCTATAGCATGAAAACAGTAATAAATACCTGCCCCTATTTGGATATCAAATATAGCTCAAACTGCAATAGGTCAGTTAATAATTAACACACACTACAGATTATAGGTATTGAAATAACTGATAGGGATTTATCAGCCCACAAGGAACAAAAATTCACTATTTCAAATAAGCTTGAACAAATATGAAAAACAAAGGGAATCATGACATCTACCAATATAAAAGGTATGCAAGCAGTGAAAGGATACATTATCTTTAGCATTTGCTTGCAAAAGAAAATTGGGGAAATGTTTACTCAAAAAAATATGAAAATACAGCTTTTGCTAGCTTTGTAAACATATTTAACCATTATTAAATGTCTAAGTCTTAGAATTATTTATGAACAGACTTTGCTATTCCCATTCCTGATAAAGATACATCCAAAATGTTTTATTTTTCTAATTAACTAAGAGTTAAAAACTTCAAGGTTGCCTAGAACACATGTTGGCCTCTGTTAAATGTTGCTTTACAGTTTAATAACAAATATTAATGTCAGTAACATCTTATAGTTCATTAGCTATTTTTTTAAATTGTATTTAAAGTCTGTTTCTACTGGTGAGATATGAGGTGAAATTGTAATTTAGGAGTGAATTTCTTTTTAAGGAAGAAATCATTCCAGACCTAAGTTAAGGTACCTCCCCAGCATTTGCCATTTATGAAAATTGAGAAAAACCTGGAAAATAATTAAGTCTGGAGGGATGGACCTGGCAGTAATTGAACCTTGGATCTCTTGCTCTTGAGTCTGTGTCCTAACAAACCTGGCCACTCATTTTGATTTCACTGTCTAACTATAATGTTATATGCAGTTAATGTCTTCTTACTTGCAGGAAAAAATATCCTTGGTCTTTCAATTTCAGGTATTTCTTTTGCAGTGCTAATTTCTCTCTTATTTGGAGAGCCTCTGGAACACTCAAAAAGCATATGTCATATCAATTTGTTTTAATCCAATCTAGGATATCTATAATATAGTATGCTTAGAAAGAGTAAGTTTCCTTCTCTCCACATTATTTGGCATTAAATAAGTGAAGGCATGCATACCCTTTTCAACATAATTATTTGCTATTGACAAATATCCAAATTAATTCTGCATATTTTTGCAATAACAATAATAGTAATAAGAAAAAAATGCAAGTAATGTTCATTCATTTTTTAGTAAATAATATGTGAACATATTAAAGCTGATAGTATTATTAGAAATGACTAATATCAAAATATCTCTTAACTTTTTGTAACAAAGTTTACTATGTTAATTTTTTATTAAATTCAAAATGTAGCATTTAGTATGCATGTGAAAAATAAAGTCATCATTAGTTTGTATAGGCTGTAGCTAGCTATAATGGTATAGGTAGAGCAATGAAAAATTTTTATTTAGCACCTTGGATTGGGTCAGAGCCTGGTCCCCCGGAATTCCAGTAGGCTGCTGCTGATAAACCAGGGACTGGGGACTGATGCAATCATAGGGTGGACATTTTGTATTGTTTATCATATTAGAATTTGAATAAAGGTGATAGAATAAAACTAATTATTGTATTCATATTTTTTGTAATTGTGAGGGAGCATATCCTAAAATGGCTTGGGCCAGATAGGTGGAGCCCCCCTGGTAGTTTATACTTATATTTTTTGTATTTGTTCTTAGCATATCAATAAATTTCAATTTCAATTTACTATTAAATTTGAGACCAATTTGCATTAGAACTAATACATTGATGCAATTTATATATTATTAGTTAGCTGCTCAGTTGATTTAATACTCTTATGCTCCACTTACCATTAAATTATTCAGAACATGTTTCACAGGCCATTACCTGCATCATCAACTGTGAATAAACTGCTGGATTTGTTGATCATTAGATGGAAGAGCTATAACAAGTCTATCCTACTATTAGACTTGTTACAGTCTATCCTACTATTAACAAGTCTGGCAGTCAACTCACTGCTGATGATTTGGATAATGGCCTTTGAAACATGTTCTGAATTTTTTAATGGTAAGTGGAGCATAAACATATCAAATTGAGTCACCAGTTAACTAAGAATAGTTCACCATATTCACTCACACAATTAATGCATTTTTTATTCATAATTTATATCCTAAATTAAGGATACATGAATTATCTGAGGTATAGTATTAAGGTAAAGAAGAAGTACAAAATATAATTTCTCTAAACTTTTACCAATTATTACGCATTTATTGCAATTTGGTGACCACCTCCTTGGTCTAGTGTTTAGCAGTTCTGACTGTTAGCCAGGAGGCCCAGGTTCAATTCCTGGTACCTACTTAAGACTTTTTCTAAGTTAGGGAGGTCTGGAATGGGGTCCACCCAAACCTGTCAGGACAATTAGAAAGCTACCTGATGGAGAGATGGCATTCTTTGATGATGAAAGCTGCATGATAGGCAACAGCAGGGTGCTAACATGCTGATCCATGCCCCTTGCAATACTGCCCTTTATCAATGAAGTCATAAGAGGAAGGTAGAGAAAGCAGAGGCTGTTGTGGTAGGCCAGGGCTCACCCTGGACTGTAGTGTCAAATGAGAAGAATAATTGGAATTTGGTCTATAACAAGTAACCCTTATTTTTTCTCATTTTAATTTTGTAACTGTGAACACATGTTCAGTTAATCTTTTACTACGGTTTTTTGCTTACTCTATCACTTTTAATTTAATGACTTTATTATTGTTTACTAATTGTTAAAACCAAAATTAAGCATACACTCTATAAGTTATGTTCAGAAAACCAACTGAAGCAAACTGGTTGATTTGTTTATTTACGGACGCTCTTTAACATCTCAGGTCATAAGCGTACCATTCTATTCAGAGCGTTAAACGGCCGACAAATTTTTCTCAGAGGCCTCTTCGCTTGAGGTTCTTTTTTGTGTCGTAAATGTATGACACGGGACCCACGTCTTTACTTCCCTTCTGAAGGAAGCCATACTTAGGATTTTTACGCCTGAAAAAAAATCCATCAATCCTGGCTGGGTTTGAACCCACGATCTTGGGTTTAGAAGCAAACTGGGAATATCAAAATACAATGCTGATCACCTTCCTTAATCAGTTTGTGAAAATCTTAGTGCTTCTGAGAAGGATACATCTTGCAGGTAGACATGCTGCATACATAGTTATGCAATATTGCTTATTTTTAAATATAAACCCAAAGCTCCTTGTAAGGTTTTAAAGGCTACTTTGGGTTTTCAATTTTCAACATGGTAACAATATTTGCTATTCCAAAGAGGGGGAAAAAAAATAACACTCATTAGTATTAACTGCAGAAAAATGTGCAGGAGCTCTGTTTTTTTTTTAATTTTGTGCTAAAAATCCAGATGTGTGAATTATGCAATAGTATGAATTATAGGAATAGATATAGTATTTGCAGGTTTTTTTCTCTGCTAATAATAACTTAATTTTTAATATACAATTTCTGAGTCTTATACTAGTGTCTTGTAGTTTAGAACTATAAAAAACTGTTGACAATAGTACTTAAAATGAATAAACAGAACTAAATGAAAATAGTATAATATTAGGAAAATGTATTTTAACTTTAGAATAGAATGTCCTAATCTTTTTTTTTCAGATCATCATTGGTATTTTGCCAAACTGAAGGTTGAACAGGTGGCTTTAATGAACTATGCCAGTTCCGGTCCTGGTCCTAGGTTCATCAATGTTAGAGAATACTTCTGGGCCACCCCTGAACTTGTAAAACCCAATCAATAAACTAGCCTTGAAAATAGAAAAATGCAATACATGGTTATTAAAAATACAATTATTAACATAAAATTAAGGTATTGAAAATAAAAGACATACAAAATAAACAGCATTTTTAAATTTACTGTTCTTGTTTTATTTCCTATTCCTTCATTCTTATGAAGAAGAAAGGTAATTTCCTGTTTCTTTTATGTCTAGAATTGCCCTTTTCCTTTTTTCTTAACCTCTTATCTTTGCTTAGAGTACAAATTGACTTCATTGCTTGTGGTCAAAATGTTATTGCACATACTTTTGTTTTTATTTATTTACCTTATTTTATTTTACCTTATTCTAATTCTAATTATTAATTATTAATTAATTATTAATTTTGTCCATTTCATGTTCTAGAGGAATTTTTTCTTTACCTTATAGTTTTATGAATAGCATTTTTTCTGAAGAATATCATTGCTGAATTGCCATCAATGTAACAAAGATGTCCTGATAACTAAAATCCCTCTTGCAGTAGTATGAAATGAAAAACACTGTTGATTGGTTGGTTGGTTGGTTGCTAGTGGCCATTGGGGATGCTGATGTTTTATCATTTTTCCTAGATTCCCAAAAGAAAACCCATGTTCAAAAATTAATGACAATAGCTTTTTACCACTTTCTCTGTTTTCTGTAATTTTAGTTATTGCAGGATTTAAATTTCAATTTGTCAATGTCAAGATTATTTTTATTTTTTAAAATTTGAGTATTTGTACTAGCAAGGTTTAAGGAATACTGAATACAAACTTTCCTTGTTTTATGATGAATCTGTTTCATAATATATTAAGAAATTAAATTTTTCAAATGAATATTAGACAATTCCTTCCTCACAGTTCATGAATTTTTTTGAAAATAAGATTTTTAAACAATTATTAAATAAAATGTGATTTTAATTTAATATATTTCTGTAGTCTGTTCCTATTCCTCTCAGCCCTTACTTTTTACTTATACTTTTTAAACAAATGGATTGCCTGACATATGATATAAACATACATTAATATATGAATAGCATGATGACCTCATAGCAAGTATTAAAAGTAGGTTTCTTTAGCATCAAAGCATGCCTGTATATCTCTTTATATTACAGAAGGTATTCACCACACATCAAAAGTTACAACCTCGGTTTTCTGCCAAATGTTCTCTTGCAATTCCATGAGAGTTTGTGGCTTATTATGATACACTTTTCCTTTCAGCATCCTCAAGAAATCTGGTGGTATAAGGTCATGTATCCTTAGCAGTCAAAGTCCTTTTGAAAATTTATGATGTTCAGAGAAAGAAACAAGTGATTCCCTCATAAAAAATTGCATAATTTTAAGCTTGTTGACATTGGGAATATGACAGGATGAACCATCCTGCTTAAAATAGCAAATACAGAGTTTCTCATCATTCAACTGATTCATAAGCTCAGAAGATCTGTATGTAGACTGCAATATACACCCATAAGAAAGAAGATGGGACCAATAATGCAATGGTAATAATGTATATCATACCTAAATTTTTTCATAATGAACAGATATGCATGATGTGAGAATTCTAACTAACCCAAATATAGAAATTGATGTGCCTACTTAAGTGGAGCCTCATGTTGCCCATTATTCCTATATATGCATTGGCAAACTGCTAGAGATAATAACAGTAACTGAGTATCTTCTGTTTATTTGAAATTTCAATTTTTGTACAGCAGTAACATGATATGTATGCAGCTTGTTATTATGTAGTTGTGGTTCTACAACAGTTTACACAAGAACATCTGCAGTCTATTTATTTTCTTTACCATTGCTTCTGGTACTTTTTAATATCCTTTTCATGGACATTAATAATGTTCTATTTGTTTCCACTTTTTGCTCCAGATGCTGAATGGAGGATTTTTCTAGTGGTTTCTGAATCCCAAACTGTGCAATAAATAAACTTCTGGCACCCCTTTACTAATGCAACTCTCCAGTACAAAATAATGCACTCTTTACTTGTTCTTACTACATTGAACATACTGTATTGCTTATAACACAAGTACAAAAGCATGCAGATCATTGATAATCCCATTACAAAAACACAGTCAAATGTGCCACACAATTGTTGAGGATAGCATACATGCAATCAGATTTCACAAGTATGCATAATACACAGGCTAGATTGCCTGTGGTGCCTCTGTAGCAAAAACGGGTGTTAAACACTATTTATTCATTCATACACAGACTAGAGAGTAGTTCTGCCACAGATGTTCTTTTGTAACCATACAGGCTGTTCAAATTCCAGAATTATGTTTGAAAGCTATGAGCAAAAACCAGGGGCTGAAACACTCATGGTTGTATTTTCTAATTGTTGAGTTGCTTTATTGCATCTCCATATCTATTTTATGACAATAAATTATATTTCTATTATTATTAAAGTAAACAGATAAGATAAGATAATGGGATAAGGAATAAGGAATAACCCGCAATTATAAATAAATAAATAGTCACATTTAATTTTATCATTACAATGTTCGGGCTGAAAAATTGCATTTTAGTAGTGGTCATAAAAATCACAACTTGGTTGCACTTTTAACCCTGTAAAAGTGGCATTTTACCATACATATGGGTTAGATGCTACTGGGGTAGCTGCCACATATGATGGGGATGAGCAAACAGTGCAAGTAGCATAAAGTACTCAATCCATAAAGAAGTTATAAACAAATATTGATGTTTTTAAAATAACAGTTGAAAAAAGTATTCCTTTAGCATATTTTGAAATAAAGAATTACATAAATGTAAATTGGAACTTGCACAGTGAGGCCAATCATATTAATTGATATCATTGTATGATTCAGTTGAACTACACACTCTACATTTATGAAAAGTAAGTGAAGCTTTAAGAGTGTGTAGTTCAACTGAATCATACAATGATATCAATTAAAGAATTACATATTTAAACATTGACTAGAACTTATCATCACAAGTCTTATAAAGCTAATTATTTGGAAGATTGTTATTCAAGTATTACATTTATTACAAAAAGTTAATCATCACTATTTTCACAATTTTAATGTAACATTTCTTGCAGGTGATACACTGGATCCAGTTACAATTTAATAATGATATATATACAACATAAAAGTCATCATTAATCTCATCAGAGTATTGCTGAATTCAAAACTTGCAGGTTTATTTCTTCATCACTGGGTAAAGAAACAGCTTGTCTTTTGCTGCTTTTGCTTGGAATCCTGTTGGTTTTCTGCTTTTTCTGTCATATCCCTCTCATCAATTTCTTTTTGAGACTTTTAGTAAGTTCCTCAGTAGTATGTCTTTTCCTCCCTGTAGATCAGTTGGCTAGAGGCACCGGTTCCACCGTATTTAAAAGTAAGTGAAGCATAAGCATGTGTTAGACGACAGATTAATTATAATTTACATTTAACAAGCTTCACTATGTGAGTTCCAACAGAATTTTTTAAAATGTCTTATTTTTTGAAAGTTCTTAAATGAACATAAAAGAATGTCAAAGTAATTATTCACTTCTTCACAACATATGTCCAAATCTCTGATAATAGAAATACCTTTAGCAGTGCATATAAAAACCTCAGAATGCCTCTTCAAAAAAAAAATTTAGCCATTTGTATTTGCCATCTTGCTCTCTTTATTAAATATGTGTTATATTAAATTTTTCTTAACAAATGAAAATGCTAACTGCTGAATCAATTTTGCTGATGGTAGATATCCAACTTCTTGAAAGCAAATAATGTATTTCAATAAGTCTTGTTCATTTTCATTCCCAAGAGGACCTGCATTATATCAACATTACATTTCTGGTGCAATTAATTAGCTTAAAAGACAGGCATTAAGAAATTAGTAACTACAGCGAACTCTTTAATTTGAATGTGAAAAATATGATTTATTGCATGATTCAAACAGAAGCTTATTACCTTGAAATTCCTATGTAATTTGAATTTTTGAACTTTTTATTTGGATAATTCAAAGACAAGATTTTATTTATTCAAAAAGCACTGCTTATTTTGAGTTGCAACTAATGTTTTAATAATATTTATTTACAAGAATTTTTATCAGCAGTCAAATTACAAATAGAATTATGCAATTTTAGCTGGTTTACATTTAACCAAAGGCTGTTATAGGGTAGTAGCTTTTGCTAGCTTGTTCTGCACCTATAGTTATCACCTTCTCAATTGTGTGGATTTTCCATTTCTTTTGTGTGCAATCTCGAATAGCTGTGCTGCTTCCACCATCTTCTCAATAATGTGGATTTCTTGCCTCTTTTTTGTGCAGGTGTTTGTCCTTCAAACCCCATCACCCATTAAAATTTGTAGAACAAAACATTTGTGAAAATCTTAATTGCACTTAAGTTAGTGACCAAAGGACCCTAAGTTATCAACTATGATTGGTCCATATAGTGTATGTTGTTTTAATTGTTGAATCATGATGCACATTGTAATTTCAGAGTACAGAAAAAAGTAAGTTCTATTTAGAAGTGAAAAAATATGTTAGAAATGTGACGTTAAAGATTATGGAATATCTACTACCAAACTAATCAAAATATTGAATCGTACCCTTGGCCAAAGATGAAGATGAAGGTCTTCGAAACCAGTTCCAAATATTACACAAGTAAATGAGAGTGTTTAGTATGACATACATCATATGAATTTATTCATTACTACAAGTTTAATTATTGTGAGTAGATTGTTGTTCTGCTTTGTAGGATAACACACAAAATATATCCGTTTTTAAGGTAAGTTCTACTGTATGTTAATTATTTCTGCGAAAAGTATTTTCTTTAATATGTAATACTAATATATACATGTTTTTGCTATTTTGAATTTTGAATAATTTGATTTTTTCCCTATCCCCTTGGAGTTTGAATTGAGAGTTCACTGTATTTGAAAAACAACAGTAGCTCTTGGCCATTTTTTGGATAGCCTTTTATTTTCAAGTTTGGTTTTGATGTACAGCATGATGTGTCATAGTTTTTGGATGTGCCCCATTTTTCTACTGTTTACATCTTCTGATGTCTGAAGGAAATTTATTTTGCTCAATCAGTATTTCTCTGGCACTTGTGGGGTATAATCTGTCACAAAATTATTTGTTTTGGACATATAATTATGTTTAGTAACTAAAATCTTACATAAAGCACAAACATTGCTAACCAGGAGTGATTTTAATAAATTATTCATAATTCTATCAACTTTGTTTCTTGAAGTGGTATTTTTCCACCAGTGATGAGGGAAATATGCAACTTATTTTAATTTTCCCTTTCATTTGGTAGTTAAAATTGCAACTTAAGTCATGGGATAGGCATTCCAACTGGCCCCAGTTATGCTAAATATAAATATTGTACTCACGAAGCTGTTGACAATGGAGTGGTAATATATTCTAAACTTAGGTATTCATTTTTTTACACTAAGTTTAGGATATGCTAAATATTATCCATTCTTAATGAGCATTGCATAATATACATATATAAACCCAGAATATTATGAAAAGCTTACCACTTGGCTGCAACTGATGTTTTAGGAGTCTTCTAATTTAACAGAATAACTTAGGAGAATCTCCTATGCACAGTTCTCACTATGACCAAACACACATTGACAACTGAATAACATAGCAATTTGGTACTAGAGGAATGAAATAGGAACAAAGTGGCACCTTATACTGGCTTACCTTACATACAAATTAAATACCTGCAGATGTCAATGCCTCCAACTCATTTATATAGTTCATTAGTGCACTGAACCAGTACTGCAGGAGTAGCTTCTCCAGGAAATTGTGATTTGCCTAATCCCAAAAATTTCAATGTTTAATTCTCTATAATTTTTGCTTGATGCTTTTTTACGCATAAAAAATAAACAATGTCAGTAAGGAACATCTTTCCTGCACCTAATGTTTGTAACTGTGGCTGTTTTCTGTAAGTGAGTTAGATTGCAGTTGCAATGTAAACCAATGTCTTGATAAATATGTGGAGTATTTTAATTTGGAAAAATGAGAAAAATCATAAGGGCAGCCTGTTGTTCATAAGAGTCATTGTTTATATTATTCTTCTGAAATGTCACCTCTCATCTTGTGTGTTCCGAGGAAAGTTTGCCTCGAGTTTGAAAGGCAGATTGTTGTTAAGTTACAAAATTGAGTATAACATTTTTAAAGACTATCAGATAATTATAGTGAAAAAGTTTATTAATGACAATGCTATTATATAGGAATAAATAAGTGAAAACTGTGGTTACTGTCAATGAATGCCAGACTATGAAGTTTCTTGTGAATTAATGAAGTAGTTGCTTTATTTTGTTTGGTGTTAATTGAATGTAAAGAAAATGAATACTATATAAAGCTTACATTCTAAACCTTTGTCTTTGAGACCGTTCGAAGAGAAATTGAAATTAAAATACTGAGTAGATCAACTGCAAATATGAGTCAAACTATAATTTCAAAATATTAGAAGTTATACAATACTTTCTGTAAAGACAGACTTCATCCTGCAGATTCTAGACTTTAGTCAAAGAGTCAGATAAGTTTGCTGCCACAAAAACCGGGAGAACCGGTTTTTGTTTTGTTTGTTTAAATAGGTGAGTTAGTACAATTATTTGTTAAAATCTCCCTTTCTTTCTGTTGTGTATGCTCATCCTTGCAAATAATAGTGCAAATTCTAGTTATTATGATTCTAGAAACTTGCAATCTATATGTAGCGGTAGTAAAGTAGTGCATCCTAACTTTACTCTGCCATAAACTACCACTGCTATATTGTAACATCTAAAGGAAGTAATAGGAATTGGCACATCAACCATTGAATTATAAGTCAATAGACTCTTATTTGGAAAATTCAGTTGTAAATGAATTCTCAATAATAATAAATAACTTCATTAATATGTAGTTGAAAATATTTTAATCAGAGAAAATATCTCCAATAGTTACATCCATAGTTAGTTAATGATAAGCAATTTATATATAATTTGAACACACATTCTTACATTCATACACATATACATAATATTTATGAAATACAGCCACTGTATTTGTGGTAAACTTCCCCAGTCAAGTTAATGTTTGTATTTTGTTTTTCTTTTGTCAATTTAAGGAAAATTCCAGAACAATTGACTGGAAACATTTAGCATCATCATGGTCTACATATCTTTATGCTGTGGTCTAGCATTTATACATGTTTAAATAATAATTGTATATAAAAATTTTCTTGCCAGTAGTTCATGAATTTAAAATAATGTAACATTTTAATTGATTATCAGAGTACAGTGATACATTCAAAGCTTGTAATTGTTCTACTTATGATTTGTTTGAATTTGAATTTTTGTTTTATGGTGCCTTTCAAAAATATTCTATAAGAAAGCATAATAAATTTTAACATAATTTTGTGTGCTCTGGCCATTTTTATAGCAGTATGACATAAAGCTTTCACAAATGATACACTTACTTGGGATTGCATTAACATTTAACTGTGTTACAAGAGACAGGTAGCCTTTGCCCACTGTAAGAAAAACATTACTTAATTTTGAGTTTGAAAAATGCAATGATTTTTGCCCTGATAATTTTGAATTATTCCTTAATAATGGTTTATTTCACAGATATATCTAAATGAAATACCTGATAAAATACAACACAACATAATTTAATTTTTGTATGCCTTGATTTATAATTTTTTTGACATTATTGATATTATGTCCTCTTTTAAAACACAAGGTTTTTAACTGGTTCTATAATTTTGTTTATTTATATTAATTAGCTTTATTTATACCAGGTGGTTTGTTTAGTGACATATTATGATGCATTTGTTCTTTTGACAAATTTTGAATCAGGCAGAAGATTTCTGTGAATTTTACTTACATTAGTGAAACACAATTGTAATAATTGAAGTTTTTGTTTTGTATAGAACTGTGAATTAGAAAGACTTTTTGATAGTGCAGTTATTTCAAAACATCTTGCATTTGTTCATGTCAAAGAATAATTTTAATATTATTTTGAAAAATCTAAAAATTAAGGTTATAAAAAGCAGTGGCCAAAAAGATAATTTGTAAACTTAATTCCACAGCATTTAGGAAAAACAGGTAAGTACATGAAGCAAAATTTCAGAGTACACCTAAATAAAGTTAAAAAAATTAATCCTAAAATCAGCACATTGGTACATGAAAATAGAATTTAGATAAAATAATTATCTTAATGCCTTCTCAATTAAATTATAATGATCTATACTGTTAAGGGCACAAACTGACTTCCATGATTTTTCCAAATTCCTTATTAGCATGAAGGTAACTTTTTCTGTATTTTATTGTTAATTTTTGAGATTATCACTCAACTATTACTATATTAGAGTTTTGAAAGTTCCTATCAAGCATCAGTTTCAACCTCTTCCAGATCCAAATCATTTGTAGGATCTGGTCATAAGTGATCACTCAGAGCATTTAACTTATTTTAACCAAAAATGGAGTTATCTGTTTTTCCTAAATGCTCTAGAAATTTTAGTCGTAAATACCAGACCAAAAAATGGAAGAAGACTAAAAGGAAGAAAGGGCAAGAGCATATAATTATTACAGCTAAAATAAAAAGTAATGCCAAGATTAAAAAGGCCTAGTTGACCATGGGTAGATTTTAATGTTTATTTTATCATCATAGAAATGACCAATGACCATGGTGTCCTGTCTATGTGATTCATCTGATTCACACGAACCCAAGAAGACTTTACCTCTCCATCCCAATTGTCCTCACGAGACTGGATGGACCCTGTTCCAGACTTCCCTATCTTAGAAAATTCAACCTAATTCTTGTAAGGATCTAATTATGATAATCATTATTATTTTCCTGTTTGTATGAAATACAAATTTTGCATAATTCATACAAATTTAAAAAATTAATGGGACAAAGAAAATAGTAGACTTTTTAACAAACCTAAAGCAAAGTTATGCATGAAAGGCCTATTTAACACTGCATCTCCTTTTCTCTCATGTATTTCATTTAATCATTTAGAGTAAAAATATTGTTTCTCATCATTTTGATCTAGTTTTAACAAAAACTCAGCAATTAAGATAGACATGACTGTATTAGGTTGTGATAGCTTTATTCTCAAATCAAGAAAACTATTTGCAATCAATATCAAACCCAGAAGTTAGGCATAAAATAAAGTAGTCAGATATTCCAAATAATCTTGAAAAGATGAATACCAGCTAAATTTAATCATTGATGGCCTCTGAGCTCATTGATGCCATTACTTGGTTTACTTATTGCAAAAGGGAAGTATAATATAATAGCAAATGCAGGTTTTGAACAAAGATATATAAATGTGCCCTACAATAAGAAGAAAAGTCCTACATAATCAAAAAATGGTTTAACTTCTATCCAGATGCTTATGTATATGCAGTATATTTATAATATTTAATTTTTTTTTAAATAGTGTTTAATGCCCGTTTTTATTACTGAGGCATCACGGGCGATTATAGCACTTCATCTTTGTAATAGTTAATGGTAATCAAAATGGAAGACCATACATAGAGGAAATTGAAATAGGAACAGGTTCTAAAAATATAAAAATCACAATAGCTAAAATAACCTGAAACTTATAAGAAAATATTTGAATATATTCTTTGTTTAATCTGAACTTATAGGATATTAAAGCATAAATAAAATAGTTTATTTTGAGTCAGCTAATTACTTTATAAAATATAAACATTTTTGAAACTTGTTCTAAAATAAAATGCATTTGAGTTAAACTTATTAAATGTAGTTCTATGATAGTATGTTTTATAATAATTTTTAATGTATTTTTAAGTTAAATGAGAGAGCCAGTATTTTGCTAATGAAGTTAAAGGTTGTTTGTACTCTGAAGTCAAGTCTTTCTGCAGATCATTTTAACCTTTAAATCCTGATATTTTATGAAATTAGTAGATATAATCAAAGTTGAGATTTGCCATGGTTCTAAAAAAAGTAAATCTTTATTTATGGAGCCTAAACCTAAACCAACAATTACAAACAACAAAATTTTCTCCTGGACCACATTGCATTTTGAAGACAAACAATATTGACTTTATGTTTTAAATAGCATTACTTTTACTTGTACTGGAATTAATACAAAGTAATGTTACTGTGGGTCAGATAAAGGCAACCACTCTGTAATGGAAGCTGAAGGTTTGTTAAATGTTAGTAGCTGATGATGTAAGTCACGCTCATGGGGTCGGGCATCGGCTCCTGGACCAACTACAACACGCCCAAGTAGCTCACTAGGCCCAAGTAAGCTGTCATGCATCACAAGGAACTCTATGGTGGTCTTAGAGAGAGCATCTCGGCCAATGTCAAATGTTAATGCTTCATTGAAGATAGGACTCAGAGTGTTGCGGTGCACTCCAGTTTTCTTTTTCTTGATTCTCTTACCTGCTTGAATAAGTGCCACCTTCACAAATGGATCTGAAAATATAAATATTTTACTGTAAACAATAAGGGATTTACTATGATTACAAAAATAAAAATGCATGCAAAAGGGGCATCAAAATTAGCTCAAAGAAAAACAAAATGATAATTCATGTTTTACTTATGTTGCTATTATAGAACCATAAGGTAGGGCTGAAAATTTGTATCTATATCTTAATGCCTTGTGAGTAGAAGTTATGTTTAGATGTAATAGATAGCTCAAATCTTTATGTTTAAAAGAGGTACTGAATTTGCAGGGAGGTTAGTACAGGGTCTTTCAAAATGATTGCACTAATTCCAAAAGAAAATGATTTGAAATAATTTAGCATACATCAAATGGCAGAAGAACTTTGCAAATTTAGACAGTTATCACAATGTGTTATGCAACAACAGCTGTTTAAAGAGTAATCATAATTCAAGTTTTATTTGATCACAGTTTTCTATATTGACTACCATTAAAATTTTATCTGGAACCTGAAAAAATACTAATCAAACAGCAAAAGACATTCTCTGTGCTGCAATTTTCAAAGTGAGAATCATGCCACAATGGTAGTTTTGTTGAACTTCTGCAACTTAGTCACCAGATGCTAAAAGTATGCAATGGTAGTATACCTACAGTTTGCACTGAGGTAAAGGACACAATCTGACTGCACATGCATGAGGAAAACATATGAGATTTTTAGTTCAAAGAAGTAAATAAAGCATACCAGTCAGAGGAAAAGATTATGGAGCAACATTGATCAACTGGTATGAATTATAGTGCTCAAAGGTATACTAATTTGTAGGGCTGCTTGATGTTATCTGACATCATGTGTAATGGCTCCTCTGTATAGGGTGCCACCAATTCATATTTTATTAGGACTGTCCAGATTTTAGTGTTGATGTACAGCATCTAGATATGATGCTAAAATTTCATCCTGTCAAAAATTTCATTTTTGCTAATTGTGCCTCCATCAACGTGATATACATACTCCAATGTAAATTTTGTCCTGCTTTTTACATTGGTTTAACCTCCACTGCAGTTTCACTCAGAATGAACAATCACAGACGCTCTGTCAAAACCTGTTCTTCTTTTCCCCTGGCCCAACATGCAAACCTTCACCATTCTGTTTTCGATACTTGTTTTGCTTTAATACTCATAGATGCCGTGCTTCCTAATTCTCCTACCAGTACTCTCAGAGACAGAAGAGATGGCAGCAATTGTTCTTCATAAGGCACTCACCCCTCCGGGCTTAAACATCTCTCTTTAATAATTTTAAAAAAAATCCCCCTGCATCTAGAAAGTTCATTTTTTTAATTTAGTTTCTCTGGCTGCCAACTCAGCAGACTGTAAGGAAGGCACACAAGCCGTGTGTTATACTAGACTTAGTCCTTGTTCTCCATCTACGCAATCAAGAGCCCATCCTGGCTCGAAATATAGTAACTTTGTAATTTCTACAGTGTTCTACAGTGTCTTACAGTGCATCGAACAGTGTTTTTTTTTTTAGAGTTTTTATGTGTTCCTTACTTTAAATGTGGTACACCTTTGTGCATTTTAATTTGTGTCATGTCTCCTAAAGAGAGTTTTTTACATTTCATTTAAAAGTATATATATATATATATATACTTTTATATATGTATATATGAAAGAGATACACCTCTTGTGCCTCCTTCTTCATAGCTTCCTTTGCAACAAGAGCTGTGTGCACAAGCGCACACCACCACTCAGCTTTCCTCGCCTTTTCTCTTTGGTGGAAGCACATAGTCTGTGCAGTAGGCCAGCATAGTACTCCCCACTTACTGTGATGTTCCTCTCCTTGAAATCAATGAAGAATATTCCTTCACAGTCCCAAAAGATTCTGACCATGATCTTTTTGGTTGACTGAGTGACCTTGGCCCTTAAAGGCGGTGCTTTCTCTCTTGTTGCCATGGGCAAAGCTCCAAAATGCCTGACGACAGATGACTCGTTGCTGCTTTTGGACTGAGGAAAGAAGTCTAGGCACCCATCCTGCACTAACCTAATTCATGTTTAAATACTGAATAATTCGAAGGATTGATGTTTTAGAAAGGCTCAACCTTGCTGCTATTTCTGTAACTTTGAGTCGCCTATCTCGCATGATTTCTCTTTCCACAAGAACGATATTTCCAGGATTAAGTAGCTTCAAGGGCCGACCTTCGTCTTCAATGCTTTTTCTCGACCCATTCGAAAAACATTGGCCCATTATTTTACGATAGAATATGAGTGGAATGCTTCCCCATATACACCGTTCAATTGCTGTTTAATTTCATTTGGAGTAAGTTCTTTTGTGAAGAACTTAAAAACTGGTCGATATTCCATTTTGAACCTGTCACAATCTTCTACACATAACTTTCTTTATGCAACTATATCTGAACAATTGAACACAGCGGAGCGGAAGTTACAGCTGCAATTATTTACTTAACAAAAAAACTGCATTAAAATACCGTAACGTTGGCGATTTTTTAAATGAAATCTAGTAGAGATGTCATTTTTCACAAACATGCTGATATTTATGATTTATGTGTGATAGTAGTATAAAAGGTATATTAACCTATAGGTATAAATGGAAGTTCGATTCTTTAAATTTTATATCCGACTTCACGTGAAAACTCGCACAAGCATTAATATGGAAATATGCATTTTTCCATTAACGATATAAATTCTCAGTATGCCTATGAAATATACATACACACACACACACACACACACACACACACACACACACACACATATATATATATATATATATATATATATATATATATATATATATATATATATATTCTGGAAGATCAAGCAAGCTGAGGATGCTGTCAAGAGCAGATGGCTAAATTATACAAAGTGCTTAGAAAATGATTTTAAAAAGAAATAACCGAAACAATTGATGGTGCAGTTGCTCTCTTAAACCCTTTGCACCTCTATCAACACACATACCAATTTTGTTTTTATGAATATTAGTAACTGTTATAATAACCATAAATATCGTTATTACGCTGGGCACCGTGAAACTTGTTTGCCACAATTAAGGCCACATTTCGTTACACTTTATAAGACTTCATGCAGCTGTAGGTAAGCTTTCAACTTGTAGAATGTGTTTGCATAAGTTATTCTAAATTATTGGTTTATTTATCTGTAGTTCGTTTTATGTCACGTGAAGATCATTTGGTGCTTTGATCAAACACAGTATTGACAATCTACATATGTTATAAGAAAATATATTATGCATTTATACACACCAAAACACTTTTAGGCAATCACTTAAAAACTTTTTAGACAAATTAATATCCCAAGATAGTCGAAGAAGGGTAGGGGGAAGAAGAACGAATTGAATGTATTTATAAATATTTGCTGACCTGAAGAAAGACGTGTATCATCTACAACTCTCAGGTTGCGAGCCTTCATAACCACAATCGTAAGACGTTCTGCTGAGGGCAAGTATGCCATGGAAACCATTAGGTCTCCAAGTTCGGCCTGTCAAGTTAAAATATATTATAGAATATTAGTCCATTTCATGATAAGGGATAGAAACAACGGGCAGAATTACAAATCAGTAAACAGTTTTTAATTTTAGATTGTTTATATTTGTGTATGAAAATTAAAGGTGGTTTAAATGTCCTTAGAAGTAGTTAAATACGGTTTCTTATTTTCTGTTGTAAGTTGTTAAACATGATATGGCAAAACTTTGCAGTTCTGCTAAGAAACGAAACTTAACACTCTGAACGCTATGACTCTTACAAGTCCTTACCTTTGAATCTTGTTCGGAACAAGGACCAAGAGCTTTCCAAATGTTTACTTTCTGGCAAAGATCAATCTGTGACAATGGAAGTTTTACTCCACCAATGCTATGGTGTCGAGAGTAAGCATCGAAGTCATACAGAATAATTTCCAGTACCCTTCGGCCCAGTCCATTAGGCCTCACCTCAAAAACGAAGTCTTCATCAAACACTGCAAATAAATTACAGTTTCAGAATGATATGCAGTAATTTTGAAAAATTAAAAATGTAACATTATTAACAGGAAATCAGTCGGATTATGTATCATATAACAACAATAAGAAATCTGCGTTATAAAATATTTTACACAACATTTATATCTCTCCAAATTTAAACTTTTGTTTTTGAACATAATTCTGAAAAAAAATCTCTCAACTAAAGTGACTATTGTGAAAGAGTATTTGATAAGAACTGATAATGACAATACATACACTGAAGCCAAAAACAGCACCCTGTTGCAACGCTGTACCGTATCTTTAACGAAGTGCTAAGATTTATTATTTATTAAGAAGCACTTCTTGTGCCTCCTTCCATGGTTTGTGGAAAGTTGAAAGGGGAAACTGTTAGAAAGATTTTTAATTTCACACACACACACACCCGCGCGCACATACTATAGCCCCTTGTTTTAAATATTGCAGTTCAAAGCTTAGCTTAAATGAACGCATGATCTGCTCTGATAGCTCATTAACAAGGACTCAACCGTAGAAATATCAGTTAATTTGTTCATTTTTAAATATATATTGTTGTGTATTCAGCGGTCACTCACTAGCAGTCAATGGAACGAGAGAGTTCGAGGTCACGTAAAGCAAGTTGATAATGACACGTGTTACTGTTATTTGCATGTGCTCTCAACGCATCGGAAGTGGAGAGAAAAAATTCTCAATTTTAAGTGTTACTCTGGTATTATTTGTAGTCAATAACTTAATAACTTTTTAAAGAACTTTCATATGTATGTCCTAAGCATTTTGAGGCTATGTAAAATAGCATTTCAATTGTTTTATCTACTGCATCCTTAATTAAAAGTCCACTATAAGAATTTAATCTAAAATTCCAGTTAAAGTAATGCTTTATCATTGTGACATGTATGCATTTTCCGGTTTTAGTTTCAAAGGATGAGTGCTATTGTGCTTTGAAGTACAAAGATATGCAATCGATAAAACGTCGTGCGGTTATAAAAGACTTTCGCTATCTTTTGTATCCTTTTAAGCCATTGGAGACTTCGAGTTTCAAAAGCAGGCACATTGAATAAGCTTATACCTTGTCTTCTTTATTCTTTATATCATTCGCATGTCTCGTGCGTCGTTGTTTCTCTCCTTCTCTGTCTCTCTCTTCCCCCTTGCTTCTTTTCCTCTTAAGCCTTTCAAGATTTCGGAATTCCACATTGTTTCTACTTATATCTCACGACATAGAAATGTTTATTTTTGTTTTCTTATTATTATTGATCTTCCATTTCTTCCACTTTTAATTTCTTTTTTCGTGAAATAGTTGGAGAATTTGCCATTACTTTTGCGAATATTGCAACTGTGGAAAAGAATGCAAAGGTAATATTTATGCTACAACATGTAAAGAAATCTGGTTTTACGAATAAATAAATTACACCGTCTAAAGTAACAAGTTTTTTTTTTGACATAATTCTTTGCTATTCTGAAATGAATAGAAAGGATTGTACTTTTTCCCCTATAAGAATCATTGTCCAGTATACAACGTGTGTACATAACAGTTTTGATTAAACTCTAATTACTGAAATTGCTTTCAAAACACACAAATAGGTGGTACTCTCTCTCTTTTAAGTTGGCTGAAAATTGTCACATTTCGAGCTATGCGAATGTTAACAAACAGCTGCATAGATACATTTTCTGGCTTTTTGAGATTACGTTTTTGACCCTCTCTTCAAAAAAATTAATACAATAGTTTTGAACCAGTGCGCGTGGTTTTTTTTTTTTTTTAAAGGTTGTATCCCCAGAATTTTGTATATAAACTTAACTTGCAAAAAATTAACTTATTACCGTCTTTAATTAATACTTTGCATCTAATGTGGCGATATTTATATGCTTCTTTCTCGTTATGCTTTATTTGCCGTACACATTGTTTCTTTCATTTTCTACAGCTTCTATCCAAGGACTTGCATTGTGTCCGCAAGGTATTCGGAACCTTTGACAACTTTAAGCTCACGGAGCCATGTACATGGATTTTTATTGTATGTTTTATTTTATTTTTTGCTAGTTAATTAGATTCTACTGGAAGGGAAATACACTTTACCCGAGGAGAATAAGTAGTAGTAGAAATGACATTCAGTGCAGGTAAGATCAACCCTCAATATTTATTTCCGTATTTAATCAACCCTCATTAACCCAACTAATTTTATTATTGTTTAACTAATCATTGTCATCTACCTATCTACTATAAATTGTAGATTGTAATAACTAAGAAAATGAAACTGAATACATTTAACGCGTTGAGCATGCTTATTGACTTCTATAGTCATTTAAGTCATAGAGACGTCTATATTTTTATCTCCCAGATTTTCAGATCCTATTTAATTGTGATGATTTCTATTTTTCAAACTGCAGCTGGCGCAGAAAGTCTTTGTTTTTCACTCACTTTCATTACTTTATAAAACCTATTCATATTATCATTTAAATGCTTCGATTTTTGCCGGTTTTTTACCATCATTGTTCATCGCTTTGAAAATACGTTCATAGACGAATTTCTCAAAATTAGTTCATACATATTGAGCTATGTTTCTTGATAGCAACATTCGATGATGAAACGAATTATTAATTAGCTATTTTTTTCTGAAAAAAATATTGTCATAAATATAATGCTCATCCATATACCTTAGGGTAATGAATTTTATTTTTAAAACAAAGATGGGGAACTAAATCTTTTGTTTCCTTTGGACTTACCGGGGTTTAAGGTGCGCTTGTGAATGCGAGTTTGCCACACATTGCTCCTGTCAGGAAGCAATCGAATCTTGGCATAAGGGTCAGCAGTGCCACTGAAATCACGGGCTTGTAGATCGTGAGCCTGAAATTATGAAACATTTGTTTGTCTTTTGTGTCTTTCTTAGTATAGTGCACAGTTTCTCAAACGTAACATATCATTTGAATTAAATTAAAAAAAATTTTTTTGAGAAAACACTTGTACATTCAACTTTTATAACGAAAGGATTTTTTTAAAGAAAATAATGTGTAAGATCATTATGCGAATTATATAATAAACAGCATTCTTTTGTTCATGCATTGTGAAAGAAAATGTACTCTGTAGCGCTGATATAGCACTTCATTTGTTTTACAAAACGTGTCTGTTACTATAGCAACTAAATAATTTGTTAATCAGTTTAATAGTTTTTGTGTTAAGAATTTTGATTTATTGTTAAAATCAACATTAATTACAGATTTTTAAGAGAAACTTATAGAACTGAAACTCTGATGAAAACAATATGACTGAAAATGTACAATTGGAGTCTAGAGTTTGCTGTACCTTAGCCAGTACCATATTGTGGTGAACTGCCAGAAATATGGAACTACGGGTATAAATGTGTCTACGCCCTACAGGAAGAGATCATTTTTAACATCTATTATGAAGGTAGAAAAATTCCATATATATTTACATTCAGAAAGTAATTACATGCTCTTAGATGTCGTCAAACAGAAATGGGATAGTTTAAATACCATCCGTTTTATATGAATCTCTCCGTAGCAATTAAATGACTCACATGCTACAAAAAACCTTGGCATTACTTATTCTAATTTCTGATTCCCTAGCAGGGTAACCTAAATCAGTCACTCCCTTTTCATCCAGTAAAGTAACCTCTAGCACCAATTTTCAGTTATGGTAGTAAAGTTAAGATTGACGTAAAGAACGCATTCAGTGAATTTTGTAATTTGGTTTTGCACCACTCTTCTGTATCATTCGTTCTAGAAAATGCTCTTTCCAGATAGAAAGACACAAGTAAGCATACACTTATGTGTCGTCTGCAGAAGAACATTTAGTCAATATCTGCATTCTTCAAAGTATGAGGCAATGTTATATTATGTTATTTAAATTTGTGGAAGAATTACAGGGGTTGCTCCAGTTAAGGGAAGACGTTCTTTCTTACCTTGTTTCATGGTGAGATTCCCTTTTGCTATCACCGGTTTTTGTCGATAATGACCGTGCCTAGACTGTTTTTTATAGACTACAATTTCCACTGTCGAAGGCTGCATCATAGCGTAGGAAGAGGAATGTTAGCTCAAACCTGGCAGACTTTCCAAAGGCTCTTCAATGACAATGGGACTTCATGGTTGCTTCAACAAACCAAACCCGCAAAAATCCATGGTGAGGCTTCTGCTGCGCGAATGCATGCCTTAACCAAATGAATTCACCTGAAGGTGTCGTCACCGTACAATCAAAGAATATCTTCACTGAAATGAGATCCATAATGTTCTTCTAGAAGTAAGTTTATCTTCATATTTTTTTTTTGCCACTCTGGGAATCCTGGACACAATAACCTATAACAACCGTGAACGTCTTGGAGAACTTTACTTTGTTTTCCTAGATGAAGTTGGCAGCTACCCTTTTGGCCCATTGGACAGTGACAATAGTATGATCTCGTTTGCATCATCCGCAGATATCCAAGCCTCATCCGAAGAAATCACCCAAAGTCATTTGTCACCCGAGGTGTTGTTAATATAATTTTCTGGCTTTGATGAAGCGTTCCCTGATATGTTGCTCTCTCAATGCACGCCCACGCACTTTATGACGTCATTTTAGCGCCAAATTTTCAGAAATTATGCGCTTGGATGTTCCTATGCGGTTGACAAGGGCTCTTTCTATAGGCGCATTATTGCTTTCTTGACATGGACCACTACTGCTGCGGTTAGTTTTGGCTATGCTCGCTTTCATTTTAATGTTCTGCAATTTGCGTTTTAGGTGGAATGCCGTCTTGCAGAGTTCAGAAATAAAATCCACACACGAACTGCTAATGCTGAGGATTTTTGCAGCGTTTTACAATTATTTGCAGACTATAACCAGTGTCGAAAATTCCAACATTGTATTCTCTTGCCATGAATGCGCAACTTTTGTCATTTTTCACCAAATCTTTCATGCTAACGTACTAAAAACTCTACATTCATATTAACGATATAATACGTGTCCAAATATGGCAATATAACAATTATAGCAATGATAAATCGGTATATTCGGCAAAATGGCGCAAAATGAAAGGGAAAAAACCCCAACCTGTCCAAAACAAGAAAAATATGCTTAGTCCAGCGCGCACCCAGAGACCATACGAAAAAGGCACGTAAATAGAATGTTTACTCATCATTCTTATTGTAGCAGTACGCATACCATCCATCAACGTCGGTTGCTCTAACCTAACCTATTCGAATGTTTATTAACTGCCGAAGTAGCTGCGCTGAGCCCAAAGGATTGATACGATAGTTCTGGAAGACGTTTGTACAAACATATAAATAAATCCATCCATCTAATAACACCACAACACCAAAGATCAAAACAAGAGAAGTAATTTAACAGCGGGAGGTGGGATGGATCAGGTGCACAAGAGATCCTATGATTTATTCCACGGGATAGAAAAGAAAGAGACAAACTTCATTTATCCGTGAGAGGAATGTAAAAGCAGATCATATTCTGCTCCAACATAGAGAAATAAGAAAACTTCGTGAGAAGGGTTGACAAAATGGGCCAAGGAGAGAGAGCTCAGGTTTCCCAACTTAGATGCATGAGGATGTCTAAAGTTTTTGTAGAGGCAAACAAACGAAAGAAGCTCTAATGAAGTTAAGAAGAACTAATAAAGGAAGCCAGACTGAATTTCAAAAAGGAAAGATGGAATACTAGCTTGGGTAATGATTCTATCTTTATATAATGAAGCCTTTTGTTTTTAGTAGTTTTTGCCTTTTAGAAAATTCTTATACACTGTCAACGATGGCTGGATCTTTTGTTGGACACTTTTCCGAAATATCTAAATATAAAGAATGCAGTTAATTTGAAGTAGATATACTTAAAGGCTGTAGTTCCAGGTGTCTATATGAGGGTTTCGTCAGCGTTTCTCCTTAGCTCAAATTCAAACAAATAATCTGGGACACAACACTATCGTTTCTCTACTGAGGCTTGTTGATTCAAATGATGTCATTGAGGATTTTATAGGTCAGCACAAACCTCTGAAACAACCATAATCTAGGCTTATTGGATTAGATTTGTTGCTTGAACCTGAGCATACGGCATTCCCTATAATTGTTACACGCTGTTGGGTTTCAACAATTGATTGTGTTGTTTAGCATGCACTTACTCAAACCCATATCTGACATACTTTAGTTGGTATTCATTCATCATTTCAGATCTAAATAAGTGCAACTTTTCTAAAGATATTCAAGGGCATAGAATGTTATAATTTGTTATAAATATGACATATGCTTAATTGCTTGAATCATACTTTTTATGTGCGTTGAAACAATTTTAGATAATGATCGGATAGAAAAAAGGATTTAACAAGTTTTGTTATAATTTTGATAAATCTGCTTTCAAACGATAATATATTATAGAATTTAAATCAGGGCCAGCTTTTAAGATGTACCAGATATAGTTCGGCTGCATCAATCTTTTATCCAGTGTATATGTAATTATTAATTTCATGGTTTTCCTCTTTTGATTCAAATTTAAATTGTTTCTGAGTGCTGACAAACGAATATATTGGCAACAGTAAGCTGCTTTGGCATTATTCTTACACCTGTATCTTATGGTGTATAAACGGGGATCTCTCCCGAGCGTCCATCGAATCTTGTGTAAGTACATTAATATACTTTTTAAAAAGTTCATTTTCCTATTATATTGTACGGTAGAACTTCTGATGTGTTGTAATTTGTAGTTTACTTTTTCAGTTTTCTGTTGTGTAATTAGTAATCTAAAACAGCGAGCAGATATACTTGTGATTAATGTTTGAGGATAGTCGCTTTATTCATTTTTTTTTCACCCATAAGGTATGAGTATTGCAAGAGGATTTATAGGATTGAAACTGCTGGAGTCATATCACAGTTTATGATCATCTAGAGATATTCAAAAGAGGCTCGAAATGAGTGTTCCTAAATGGAACATCTGAACAAAAATAACACTGATACACTTTTACGCAGCTTTAGGTAAGCGCTAAATGAGCGGGTCAGTGTTACCCACGATTCTGCAAAATTAACTAATGCTTATGCGTTTCTGATATTGATACTTCTGTGTTTTATAAGGGTTTACAGTAATAGCGCATCAATGATTATTTGTTGTTACTCCGTGGTGCTCGCCTAGTATTGCTATATAATGAAAAGTGTTTTGACTCCGGTGGTTCTCTACAATCTTCCAAGTTTCCCTAGTGGTAAAATTGAGAAACAAAAACGAACGAATAAGAAAACCTATTTTCAAACGCTATTTAATTGAATGTATCAGTATAATTTTATGCTCAAACCGCGTAATAGATACTCAACACTATTTTCAAATTAAACTCTTTATTTGGAGGTAGGGCTGCACCAACTTTTAATGTCACGAGCCACACTGGTTTAAATGTCACATAAGAGCATTAAGTGCACTTTCATGACTAATGCCAGCTATAATACTTAAAAATTTATACGGCAGAAAAGAGGTGTTTGGGGGGGGGGGATATGCCATTCATGCTTAAAAGCTGCAATAACTTTTGAAGGAACATTGGTAGGAATTATTAAAACGTACCAAACCTTATTTTCAGAGCCCTGTTTTAATTATTAGACAATAATCATTTAAAGGGACTATTATTTAGCGATGCTTGTAAGCATTTAATTAGTGTCTAATTCACTACTAGTGACTTATAAAATTAATCTGTTGAAAGTTCTAAGATACGTTTTTGATAACACCAACTGAGTAACAAAACTTTTTCGCTAAATATTATTAAAATATAAAACTTTTTGCAGCAAGTTCCAGAATTTGGAGGTATTCTTGCATTTAAGGGAAGTCTTAATGAAATTGTGTGAATTAATTAAGCATTTGAATATTTTTATGAAGTTTAAGGTTTAGATCGTTAGCAGCATAACAAAATACTTTGACTTCCAAATGTCATAGTCACAGATGGATGCTGCTTTTAGGATTCGTATATTTCTAAAATATTTTGTTATATTTTTCAACACATAAACATATCCACACGATGCACGTTTTTTACAAAAACATCCAGCATTTTCTCGCGATGTCAAATAATTAATCTAGCTATTCCTCCAAATATGTCGCGAACTAATATAATATAAAGGCACTCGCTCACTTTTCGATTTCTCAATTCTATTGCTTTAATGACGTGGAGGGGGGGGACTCAGATCTTAATCTTCACAAATCCTTCACGTACCTCTCTGAAACAACTAATCATACACTTAGATGGCCTTATGGAGCTGAGGCATGTCCGTTCATCTCTACGCATTCAAGGAGATAAAACAAGAAAGCTTAATCATGCAAAATCATAGCATCATACCTCTCCAGGCATGAGCCACCATTCCCCTCTATTCATACGTTCCTTAAAACCAATTTTAAAGACCCCTTCCGGGGCAATTGCAGTGTATGTGCGTACAATGCTCTACAATACTATCAACACATACACTACTAAAGTCTAAGTGCCACAATATGTTTAAAAAGTATATTAACAGATGAACTTTTACAGAAAGAATATTAAAAAAAAAAAAATATATATATATATATATATATATATATATAAAACAGTAGGTAAAATTAAGGAAATTAGATTATAATTATCACTTATTTAAAGCAAGTATTTATTCTTAAAATAGCTTATATTTCATTGAACAGAGCAGTAGAAATGTGCATAAATATTATAATAATAAAGTAATAATAAATTTATTATTATTATTATTATTATTATTAATAATAATAATAATAATAATAATAATAATAATAATAATTTAAAAGTAAAAGTTTTGCTATACCGAAACAAATGGATAAACACGGATGCTTTGTCCACTTGTTTACCTACTAGTTAACATGGCATGTCATTTGTTTTATTCATTTACATTGTAACATTGTGAATGAGTATATAAATTGCTTTTAATATAAAAGTCCGGCAACATTTCTCTGTTAAAATATTGGGAGAAATGGCAAGAGAAGTGAAGTACGTCATATTTGTCAAGATGAAGTGTTTATGACAACTGGCCTCATATGCAGGATGTGGAGGCGAAATAAAAAATGTGGCAGCCCAAATGAACAACATTCAGACATACCAAGGACAACGACCACTGCACAAGAGAGATTTCTGTGAGAGAAAACCCAACTGCTACAGTGTTAAGGAGCGCCGTGCAGAATGTTGATAATTTAACTGTTTAAGTTTCCTTACAAATGAATCATGCTTCGACATGCATCCAGATTCCAGGAGAAAAGGCACACGGAGACAACCAGATAGTGTAGGAATGCACAAATTCACAAATTCAAAAGAGGCAATATCATGGTTTGGAGAGGAGTAATGGCAAATAGAAAAAGAGATCTCGTTTTGGTAAGTTTAATGGGCCAAAAGAAGCGTTCCATCAGTATCCAGGAAAACAAAGACTAGTTCTTCAAGAGATTCATGGTGGTTGCAGTTTATTGAGTCCTGAAACAACTCAGAATTCGCAGAGTTGCAAGTAATGTGAAGGTAAATGCAGCATACTTATAGGAGAACATCGTCGATTCAGAGATTCATTGGGTGCATTCGTTGTTTCAGTAACATTCAAAATGTTTTGCAGTTCATGGTCCTTCTTATTCTTGAAGTGGCCGGCTTTAAATTCCTTTACATGCATGATAATGCCAAAGTACAGGATGCATGGTGAGTGTCTAAGTGGTTGGAAACACATTTTTTTCAGTACTACAGGTGCCTGCATATCTAAATCCGATCTAATCGAGCATCCGTGAAACACGCTTCAACATAGAGATTTAGAGGCTCTGGATCATAACTAACAGAATATCGAAAATGATTAAATCCTTCATCACATTTCTTCAATGTCAAGGAGTCGAGTAGTAATTAATACAAGAAGTGCTGGAACAATTTACTTAGCTTCACGGGAAACTTGAGGAAAATGACCAATTTACACATTTTTTTATTTGTTTTTATTTTTAGAATTAGAAAAGTATGTAATTTTCGTACAAAAGATTAAATTTTATTTTAATAAACCGTTATATTATATTATCAAAGTAAGTATTGTAAATAATCTTTACCCAATTTGTGTGATGGGGTTTCATTCAGAAGTATTAGGGAAAAAATTGCATTTGGCAAGTAGCACACATCTTTAAAGTACGTAAAATTTGAAAATGTTTAATTAATAATTCAAATATTCTTAAATCATGGGAGAAATGGGCTGTATACGCTCTATGTTCTTAACAAACACCAAAATATTTAAAAGTTAACTTAATCATTCATTGAAATTTAATTAAATCTGATGGATAGGACGTTATCAGAAGTTTAGACGAAAGAGCTGTAGGAATTTGACTGGAACATAAGACAGCTGAGCCAAATGACCTCCAAGAGGCGCACGGTGAGAATTCCTGCAGCGGGATCATAAGTCAGGCTCAGATGGACCGCGCCTCTGTGATCCTCATCTTCATCCCCGGTGTCCTTGATTAGTTCCGTTTGATATAAAGACGGCTCGATCTTGGTATGATCCAGCCTGGTTTGCATGGAGGACACATGTGGACGTGGCACTGAGCTGAGCACCACAAGTTTCTCACTGCGGGCAACAGGCTCCACAGGGGGCAGCACAGGTTCTTCCACCATTGGGGTGCTGGGTCCCGCAACAGATTCTTCTGCAACAGTACAATCATCACTAATGAGAGTTCAGCAGGAGATACGTCAAGTCCTGGATATAAGTAAAACAACCCAAAAGCATAATGCTGTTCTTGTTAGAGATGTAATACATTTTCTTTTTGAAGATATAATAAAGATTTTCACCATCGGCTTACAAGGACTAGGTTTAAGAGCTGTTCCGGGTTCTGATAGCCCAACGAACCTTTCGAATTTAGCTACATTTAGCACCTACAGATGTCAGAAAGTTAAGTGGTAAGCCCATTGCTTTAAGTACCATCTAGTGTGGTGTTAAGATGTTACTTGGAAATGAAATATTTGCTAGTTTTGACTTGTGTCATATCTTCACGTCTTATTTTCATGAATTCCTGCGGAGAAATTATTTAAGCGTACCATATTTGAATTATATATCACATGCATTAGAAATATCTAAAAGTTAACTTAATTCTTGTCTATATATATTTTAAATTCCCTTTTGGTTAGAAAGAAATGTAAAAACTACTGTCAGCACTCCATCACTCCAGCAAGCTACCACCCCTGCAGCAGCAAACCATCCAACTCATGCAAATCTTCCATTATCTCATCACGATATTTCAAATACATAGTTGCATTTTATTCCGCAAGGTAGCAACAATGTTGCTCTGTTCTGTTTTAATTTTATCTTTCGATGATAGATGCCATAAACACGTGAACGATCTCTGCACATTAACTTTTAACAATTACAAAATTTATTTATTTATTGTGCGCTAATGATCTAATTAAGTTCCTGCCCTTTGGCAACAATACACATATGTGTGATAATGAGGGTAGAATGTAGAAAGATCCGCAATATATCTTATCTGTTCCCCAATTAAATACGACTTATCTGAAAAGCATATATTTATAATAGAAGTAAGAGGGATAACAAATTCAAAGATGCAAGATTTAAAAGCTTAATAATCCATACTTTCAGGAGCTTTATTTTAAGAGAGTTGACTAGGTATATTAACCCTTCATTATGTCAGCGGGGGTATATACTATGAACTATGCCAGTGGATTAGTTTAATAGCTTTTATTATCAACCATTGGTGGCACTTATGATGTAATATAAATCTTAATTAAGTTTTTACCTTTATTCTTGTGATCAATTATTAAGAGACTGTGCATTTAGAACCTGTTCTACTTTAAGGTAATATTATTAATTTTAATTATTAATCCACGCATAAATTTTTGACGGTTTTTTCTAATATCATATATAACATTGCATTTTATTCTGTTATATTTCAATTCTTAGGTTGCTAATATACGAGGGCTGTCCAATAAAGAATGGTCATACTTTTTGGCAACATACCTTTACTCATCCTCATCATACTTTTGATGATCTTTCTCAAAATAGTCCCCGTTGGATGCAATGTACCTGTCCTGGTGTTTCTGTCATGCTACAGAATAGCCTCCACAGCACAGACCGCCACGGGTGCCCGAGGTCGTTAAGGCGCGGACTCGTGAGCGGGAGGTCTGGGGTTCGAATCCCGCTAGGACTGTTCTTCATGTCTGAAGTTTTTTCCCAGGTTTTCCTCAGTCCTCATAAATAGCATATGCCGGGGAGGTACCCTGAACTTAGGCCTGGAACGTTTCCTTCCTTAAAAAATCCTTTCCGAAATATCATTTCATCTCATGTATCATTAGTGTTCACCGCCTATGGTGCCTCAGTAGCAAAAACTGGCGTTAAACACTGTTAAAAAAAAAAAGCCTTCACCACTGCTTCTGTTAGTGGAAAATATCTCCCAAGAAGACGTTTCTTCCATTTGGGGAAAAGGAAAGGCCACAAGGCGCTAAATATGGTCTAAATGGAGGGTACGGACAACTTAACATTGCTTTTTGTGACAAGATGTGTGGCCGTGCATTATCGTGGTGCAGCATCCAGCTAGTTGTACGAAAATGTGACTTTGCAGAGTTTTCAGGACATCTCTGTACTATTGTCCAGTTACAGCTATGTGTGCAGGTAAAAGATGCTGGTAAGCCATCCCTTGAATATCGAAAATAGAAATGACCATAACTTTTTCAACAGAAGCAACTACTATTACTTTATTTTCGGTGTTGGTGATGATGAAGATTTCCACACAGAGCTTTGCTGCTTGCTCTCAGAATGAAAATGATGTAGTCAAGTTTTATTGACAGTGATTATCTTTGAAAAAAATTGTGCATTTTCTGGTAACATCATCTTAAAAGTTCACGAAAACTTGCACGCGAGCGTTCCTTTTGTATGGAATCAGAGGTCGGAACCCACCGTGCATAAACATTTTTCATGTGCAACTTTTCAATCTCCAACATACGCGTAGCATGCAGTAAATTTTCATAATTTTAGTGTTTTTAATGTTTTCTTCCATTAGAGCACAAACTGGAGTTGCGGGCCCACCTTCCTTTGAAATGATTGCCCCCGCTCTTTAAACATTTTAAACCGTCTTCGGGCTGTGTTACAGAAAAAACAAAATCCCTATAGACTTCCTGCTTATTGCTAGGCCTGAGCTGAAGTTTTGTTGAGACGAAAGTAGAATTTGAGAGCAGTATATTGTGCGTCGTGTAGGACTTCCATTTTACTACAGGCGGAATTGAACATGTCTCCTCTCAAGGCGGGAATCGGAAGTAACAACGAAACTATAACGTTGTGTATATTAAGCGAACAAAATATTGTAAAGTTGCAAACATTTTTTCCTGTAAAATAATTACTATTCTTTATTAAACAGCTCTTCCTGCTTAATTTTATAGAACAAGTAAGTGTATAGTTTCTTAAACATTTAAACTATTTTATATTTAATTATTAATAACATTAAATTTATCACTGTAGATTTTAGAATTGGTGTCTCTACTGAGTATGTCATGATTTTGGCTTTCGATGAATTCATTTGCTGACCAAGTTCTTTACTGCTTGCATTTAGTTCTGCTAACTGAAAAGCAAACTATATTTGTTGTGTATTTGCACCGCATTAATAATTTGTATTAACACTGCAGGAAATACAAAGTATTATTAACAATATAAAATCACTATTTTACAAAAGGTTCCATGAAGGTGACACAGTTGCCGCTGAGCGCTGACATGTTATTCTTCTGTAGAAGTATCGTCCAAAATTTCTGGACTTATCAGTTACAATTTCTTCTTCGAAATCAAGTGCTTCTGGGAAAGTATCAGCTCTACTCAGCATAGACATTGAATCTAAATTCCACAACGTTGACTTTTTTTTTTTATAAAAACACACATTTTAAAGAAAAATGATTTGAAACTGATTACTTAGTTCAAATGTCTTTCAGAATAGATCGTGCACGACAAATATAAGAGAGAAAATTTAAACCACTGAAGTAGAATAAGTTCAAATTGGTTGCACAGTAACAAGAAAAGTCTATTACATATATGTGGCATTTTACCCCAATCAGCTGAAAAAATAAATGAATTTTTCAATAAGTTGAAAAAGCTAATTGAAACCTGAGTTCCAAACGTGATAGTATGTGAACGATATGCAAGTTACTGTTTTGTGTATTTCTTGCTTTAAAGCACCAGAAACATTTGGTAAGGAGTACATTTCAGTCCTTCAAATTAAAATCATTTTAACCTAAATACCATGCCTCAGATTAGATATTCAATGGGAATCTGGAAGAATTTCAGTACTTACCTCCAGAAGTATGGTCAATGCTTCCTTGACGCTGCAAATTGGGCGGCACCCAGAAGTCACCCCTATCATCGCCCTCATGCTCGGTGGCTGTTGGTGTGGTGCCCGGTTGGGGAGATCGTACCAGCAAAGACTCGCGACTGAGCTCCGTCGCCGCCTCCAGGAGATTTTTCTCGAACCAGTTGAGTTTATACCGGCGTGAGCAGGCCACATAAAGCAGCAGCACCACTAACATCACCAGCAGACAGGACACGAGGCCATACAGCGTCGCATAGTAGCGCACACCCCCCTCGTCCATCCTAAAACATCAAGAATTATGTTGCCCATGTAAACGTACGAATATTACTTAAATGAAGAATCCTTAGAAATCTTCGTGCTCAGTGTACAGTCATATCTTTCAAAATTGATAACATCTGAAAGGTAAGTATGTGTTTAAACCAGATAGAACAGTCTCATAATGAAACTCACAGAACAACTGGAATAAATCAATTTGCAGCAACATAACATACAGAGTAGGTAATGTTTAAAGCATCATTCATGATCATCTACGATCATCTGAATTAAAGACTAGTATCAGCATGGTCTTCATTAAATTGCTCGCAGCCTTGAAAAACGAATAAATAAAGTGTTGTTGACATCAGTCTAAACACTCTTAAGGTGCATTGTAAAATGACAAGATCACTGATGAAACTCGTTGTGTATAGAGAAAAATTAAATCACATATGTGTGAACTTAAGTACATCAAATTATATGACATTTATCATAATGCTAGTTACAAACAGATCGGAAGACAGAAAACAGTTCTGTGCGAAATGTTAAGAGCAGGCTGCATATATCGCGATCCTCGTATGTAAGCACTGTTCTGAGCAGCTTTGTGTTCGTGAAGAGTGCACGATTAAGTAAGTATGGGTCGAAAGGCAGGGATATCAACCTCGAAAAAGGTCAGGTAAAAACTTAACAAAGAAGGATTTTCGTCTCGAGAAAATAGCACGAAGGTCTGGCAGGTCACCACGCGTGATAAATAACTTCCTGAAGCTAAGAAATGATTATGGAATAAAAAAATCGCCTGGAAGATCTCAAAAGAGACAAATGACCAGAAAGCTCAGTTTGGTAGGTCGTCTCTGGGACAGCTTGTTCGTGATCGCACTGTCAATGTTCACGAACCGACGTTGTCCATCATAGTCAGGCATACAAACATATTGAAATACAACGGGGAAAAAGAAGAAGAAAGCCAATCTGACCGTCCAGCATAAATAGAGATGGGTTGACTGGGCTAAGGAACACAACAGCTGGAAGGAAGAATGAAAGCGTATAATATTCAGCGATGAAAAGCAATTCAACATGGACGGTCCTGATGGTTGGGCATACTACTGGCATACCTCAGAAAAGAAGAGCAGGTGTTTGCAAAGATTCAGCAGGGAGCAAAGTCTCTGATGATATGAGGTAGAATTCGATATTTCAGAAAGACAACGCAACCATCCGCAGTTCCAGGTTCACAAGAGAGAGGTTTCGCCGCAAAATGGTGCGTCTTGAAATGGCTCGCCAATTCTTTTTTTTTTTTAATTTGGTTTATTTTCGGACGCTCTTTAACATCTCAGGTCATCAGCGTCCTATTCTATTCAAGGCGTGAAACGGCCGACAAATTTTGCTCAGAGGCCTCTTCACTCTCGCCAGTTCCCCGGACCTAAACCTTATGGAGGATGTATGAGTAATCTTATACAGGTCAGTTATCGCGATGGCAAGCAATATGTCAGTGTGCAGAAATTAAAATCATCTATTATATCTGCATGAATGAAACTGAACTGTCTAGTTACAGAAGCTTGGAAAGGGTATAATGGATCAATGATCAAGCTGTTCTGAAAAAGAGTTCATTTACAGGATATTAATGACAAGTGGTCTTATCTTATACTTTTTTTGTATTCGGCAGTCTCTGAAAGGAATGTAAATATTTGTGCCTATTCATATGATAAAGATTATATAATTTTATGTACTTAAGATAAAGTACCAGTTTATTTGATTTTAGTTTTTCCCATTACTGGATGAATTTCATCAGTTTGTCTTAATTTTGCAATGCACACCTTAAATAATGGATGTCCAAACTCTTGAGAAAATGAAATATGTTTCTCAACTTTTTGTATGGCTTAAAAATATAGATACCCTTAATTCCTCCCTCCCACCATGAATTCTATTATTAGAACAGTGTATAACTAAATTCTTAATTTTGCAATGAAATTAAGCATAAGGGATGGAGCGAAGAAAGATTAAACCTTGCAGCATTACAAGCCCCATTTGCCAGTCGTCCGCTTACACACAGTCAGGCATATTTAGCGAATCCTAAAGTTCTATCGTTTCACAATCTAGGTAGATGAACGAACCAGTGGCAACCCCGGTGTTTTGAGACTCCAGTCCTCAAGGTCGCAATGGAATGAGGCCATAACTAGGATCTCAGGATTGCACAGGAGATGGATAAGAAATGCTTTCTAGAGCCGTTAGATGTCACAGTCTACACCGTAATGAGAGCCAGCCGTTAAGATGAAATAAACATGAAGAAGGCAATGAAAGGGAAATAGAAGGTGGAGAGAGTTTATGTATACGGAGGAATATTTTAAGGAAGATTACTCTAAATTCTTAGTTGAGAGGTGCGTAATGGAAGACAACTACTATTTCGAAACCTCAATGAAAATTCCTACAGTTCATTACTACTAGAAATAAATTCATTATCTTAGACAAAAACAAAATACCACAAACTTATTTTAATATAATTGATTCCTTGAGCACAACGGTCCATAGAGGGCCCGAGCTTACCGCATAAACGCTGTGTTCTCTATTTCCGTCTTGCTACATCATTGACAGCGTGCGGTATTGCAGGGAGACCGCATTCCGCTTCTTTTATGATCTAAGGATGCTTCCTCTCCATTAGGTGGATACCAAATTGTGCTCATGACGTTGTGTGAACCCCATTCCAGATCTCCCTAACTTAGAAAAATCCAAGAAGATGCCTAAGTTGGAACTTGGGAGCTTCAGTCCAGCACAAACAATGCGACCATAACGCTGAATTATTGTGTTTGCCTGCTTTGTGACAATACTTTAGTTGCGAGGCTGCAGTGAAGGACTGTGGCTTTCAGAGAATCAAACACACACCTTACAGCCCAGATCTAGTATCTTGCAACTATTTGCTCTTCCTTCAATTGAAGAACGACCTGCGAGGAGGAACATTTAGTAATGCCACAATGGAACAACTAACACACAAAACCTCTGAGACGTTTGAAATAAATTGAGCTGTTGATTCATAGATTTAAAAGCTCATTCTAATGCAAAATTTTGGAACTTATAAATAAATACAGCGGGGACTAGAAAACAAGAACAGCTGAGAAGAAAGATCTCATCCTCATTTTGGGTTACTCGATCTGTTTCAAAAGTTCTGAAGTGGGTTATTCTGTGATGATGGTCCCTAGGAATATCATTATAATGGTTAAACCGCAAGCGGATCTTAGTTGACCTCTCTAAGGAGGTGAGAAAGGGACTCGTTACCAATTCATGCGACGTAGATAACATAAGCCCTCTCTTTCTATTAAATAGTTGATGAACTTATGAACTTCTCCTGCAACATGCATCTGAAAATTTCGTTGGCGTTGTAGGAAATCTTTGCGCCGTACTAAAGCAATATGTTTTCGCTTTAATGTAAAACAAACAGTAATAAATAATAAGTATAAATATAAATGAAGTTACTACATCTCACTTCTGCAAAGAGTAGATGATATAAAGCTTTAAGCATATTTTAAACTAAAATAACAATGCCAATTTAAAATACAACAGGGAAAGCTAAATGATATCATATCTCACGTTATATGTAATGAGAATTTGCTTCACACTGAATAAGTGGAAATTCACAGATTGCACCATTAGTTGCGGGCGTCATGTTGACTCAGAGACAAACAACATGCTCTTGATGAAAGTGATAGCAGCTGCACTGTCAACAATAATCACAGTTGGGCGACCAACAAATTCTAGGAAGGTACTACGAGACAGAACAGCGTTACGAACATATCAAAGAAATATCATTAAATATACAAACTGACTGGTTGTTTTGAACCCACTACTTAAGGACAAAGAATTGCAAGTATAAGTGAATGTTCTAAGGAAGAAATCAAAGTTCTTATTAGGGTTCTTTTAACAATTTATTGTAAGGTATAATAATCCGTGCAACGAAAGCATATAATAAAATAATTATATTCATTTTATGGTTGATAAACCAGCACGAGAGATTTTTGTTTTATCAGTACTTCTAAAAATTAATAAACAATGTGTTCTTGCCATGAAATAAATTATGTAATCTCAACAATGTGCTAGTAATATGAGAGTTGACCGAATGCTTCACTCCTGATTCATTTTTAGTAATCTAAATTATTTTCATCTCAATTTTAACACGTTCTTCTTGCAGACAGATGTTCTCCCATTATTTCGGTTCCAAAATACCACTGACTTACAGCCACCACGACTTCGTATTCTGATGAACATTTCCTCTCTTGAAGGTTTACCACCTCATTCCATTCCAATGTAGCGGCAACGGTATCCTGTTTCCCATAGACCAGTCGTTTATTTCTGTTGTTGATGTTACGTGTGAGTTGTTAGTTATTGAAAATGAATTTAGTGTAGAATTAACAAAGTCGGCAAACTACAGTTTACGACGGGTATAAGCTGTATTCTCATATCCGGAAATACTTGTATACTCTGGGTGTAATTTTCGTAATTATATCCTTAAATTAAATGCGGAAAACCATTCCGGTTCTTTTTTCATTCCATCTCAAGCACTTTAAACCAGAAGCTATTGCAGCCGTACCTGTAACCTCCCTCCCCTCTCCCTATGTGTGTGTGTGTGTGTGTGTGTGTGTGTGTCTGTCTGTTAACGCTCTAGTGGTCGCAATTTTAGGTTTTATCTCAACGAACCTCGGCACATAACCATCAATTAGTCAAGTTCGTTAACCAGTAAAATTGGACCATTGGGGGTGGAGGTTAACCTAACGCGAACATTTTAAAAATAATTGAAAAATCACTCTAACGGCCGCGATTTTTGCTTTACCTCAACAAAACTCAGTAACAATATTTAAAATACATTGATAAAAATAGTTTACGAAAATTATGTAACTCGGAGAGGAGGTATACCTGAAAAGCTTTTGGGGGTTAAAGCGAAATATAAAATCGCTCTAATGGCTGCAATTTTAAATGCTTTTAAAGAAAACTCTGTGTATGCTATTGAAATAAAGTAGGAAAAATAGCTTTCGAAAATTAGTGAAATCGGAATTTTAGGAGGGAGGGTTTACCTGAAACCCAACATTTTAAAACCACTCTCGTGGCATTTTCGTAACGAAACTCCGCATATGCCATTTATATAGAACAAGAATTTTTTTTCTCGGAAAATCAGGAAAATCGGGGTATTAGAACGGGGGTTGCCTTTACCCCCAAATTTAAAAATAGCTCTAGTGGCAATAATATACGTTTTTTTCGCAATGAAAATCCGTATATGCCATTTAAATAGAATAAGAATAATAATTTCTGAAAGTCAGCAGGTTACCTGAAATCCAAAGTTTAAAAATCGTTTTAGCAGTACCAATAATTGTATTTTCACAAAAAAAAGCCAGATTATACCATATAAATCAAATAAGAAAAAAAAATATCGATTATTGGAATGGGGTTATATCTGATAAATTTTTGGGGGTTAAGCCCACATTTAAAAGTCGCTCTAACTACTGCAATTTGAATTTTTAAAGGAAATTCTATATATATATCATTGTAATAAAATAAGAAAAAAGAAATTGTTTCAGAAAATCAGTGAAATTGGACTATTTTGGTTTGCTCGAAATTTAAAAATCGCTCTAGCGGCATTATGTTTTTTTCGCAATAAATTCCATATAAAACAAGGGGAAAAAAACAGTCCCTGAAAATCAGTGAAATCTAAGAATTATATTTATATGTAAGAAAGTTAGGGAAACTGGACTATTAGGAGTAAAGGTATACTTTGTGAGCAGCATTCTTTGTGAATAAGAACTGTTAACAGGGACGTTCTTGATGTTGAAGAGCATTATGGATTTTATTCAACAGAAGGAAGTGATTCTGACACGAATCGCTGGTTGCAAAAACACCCTAACACAGGTAAAAACAAAAACAAAACAAAAAAAACAACAACAACAAAAAAGGATAAACACAGAAACGGGCATTTCATGTATTAAGGAAGTTAAACAAAGGATTGAAATTTCGAGCTGAGCATGACAAACCCGAAGTTCATGGTTTCAAGAAGTGGTAGCCAGCAATACTTTTCTGTTGAGACACCAATATGAGATGTCCCAAGAGCAAACAAGGTTCCTTCTGGATATTTCAACTTTTCATTATTTTTCTGTAATGCTCAAGACTAGGAGTTGTGGAAGTTGAGGAATCCATTATTGGGATTAAAAAGAAGAAGCTTCTCCTTGAAATTTGATCACACGAAGAAATCACAAGAAGTTTAAAAGGATGGTAAGATACTACTGAAACAAAGAAAATGGAAGACTTTAAAAGGTGTCATGATTATGAACGTTTTTCATCCTCCTGCCGAGAAATGTTAACGTGGCCTATCACAAACCTATCAGGAAAAGTGTAATAACTTATGAGCAAACACTGTATAATTTGTTTCTAGTGTACACTTTTTTTCATCTTAAAAACATTGTAACCTATTAATTGCGAAAAATTTGCTTCAAAAACAAGAATAGTGTGCTGACGTGCAGTAGTAGACCTATATGTTTATTAAATTTTATATATACATTGCAAACCCGGCCAGGATCGATGAATTTTTTCGGGCGTAAAAATCGTAAGTATGGCTTCCTTCGGAAGGGAAGTAAAGCCGTGGGTTCCGTGTCGTGCATTTACGGCACGATAAAGAACTTCAAGCCTGAAAGAAGAGGCCTCTGAGCAAAATTTGTCGGCCGTTTCACGCCCTGAATAGAATGGGACGCTGATGACCAGAAATGTTAAAGAGCGTCCGTAAATAAATAAAATACACTTTGCAAATATATTTTATGTATGGGTCCCAGATTCTACGTGCTTGTATTGATACGCAATTAGATAGAGGAAGAAAATAATATTACAAATAAAACAATATCAATAGTAAGTAATAAATAACATTTAAACGGAAAGAATGATATTTACAGTTATATGAATTGAAACACAACGCATATTGTTTACAATTACACTAGTATTGCGTTCTAACCAGAAAATAAATTGCTTCTGGCTTCTTTGACTAGGAAAATGCCCCTATTCAAATAATTAGTATGGTTCCCAAGCAGGTTCCAGCATGCCAATCGACCTCTAATTGTCTTAAAAAGTTTTTTTGGAAATAGTGTTTTTCTCGAGTGTTCCCAATGAGTACACTCTGCCAGAATATGTATCTATTCCTTATCTCCTCCACAAAATGGGCAGATTCTCCTATCAGAACAACTCGTTATCTTTTGAGCCTTCCAACTTCCAAATATAAGCCAGATCATTCCTGATCTCGCCTTTCTCCCTAGAACGAGCATATATAGTTCTTTACCCCAGGTTAATTTAATTTCATTCGGTAGACTCAAGGAAACTTTCTGTCTTGATTTTCTGCCTGCTGATATCCTTAAACCCATACCAATACCCGAGTCCTCTTTCCACCTCTGCAGCCCAAAACGTTGGTGCTACTTTTTGTATCTGGTGTCTATAGCATTCAGCGCGAAGTATTGGCTGGTCTCTTTGCATTAGTCTAGCAACTATTTCACTTTGTTTCACTATTAACCGTATCTTCATAACAACCCACCTCCCTCATTACGCCACAGTTTGTCGTTTCTTTAGAGAGCCCCAAAACCATCTTCCAAAAATCGGCTTGAATTGTATTTGCATGTTCAGCTTTCCCCCATCCCCACATTTCACTTCCATATAGCAGAATAGACTTAAACATAGCATTGTACATCCTCTCTGTATATCTGAAACGCGAGTCAGAACACTCATTTAGTTCACCTCGTGCTTAATAATCAATAACAGATAAGTGCTTATTTCATTTCCCACTCATTTTAGAGGTTACTTCCATTTTTTTTTTTTTTTAACATTTTGCATTTCTTGCCCACCATAGTACTATTTTTCATTTTTGCTTACACGTAGCCATTTTTAAAATTCGTTTTTTTTTTTTGGTTTTGTTAACACTTACTACCATTTCGGGCAATACTCTTATAGGATGTGAATGCCTTTCTGCAAACCATCTCTTGTTAGCGATAAAAGAATTAGATCAAAAGTACAGGAATGCAAGTACCGTCCACTTCAGGGGCACTCATTTCCTCGCTCATATGTAAGTAACCACTGATAATTTGCTTTAAAGTAAAAGATATTTTAATTTTAAACTATAAATACTGATTGAAAAAACAACCTAAGTCAAAGTCAGAAACCGAGCGGAGTGGCTTAGGAGGAGGTAATGCTTTGAGACGCGCATTCAGGAGATACCAGTTTCCCGTTCAGTCGGCCATCTGACCTTGGGTTTTTTCTTGATTTCCCTGGTCACTTAGGCGAATGCTGGGATGGATATTTCTGGTCTCCTATCTCACATAATTTCTTTCCGTTAGTTCCAAGATGGAAAGTGTCAGGATGAAGTGGGCTGGCGCGTTATAATTGTGACTGCACTTTGAAAAGGTTTCTGCCCCGGCGTCTGCAATGGAAACAGGCCTCTGAGTGGCTTGGACCTTCGGAAGGGAAGCTCTGCCTGCATCGGGGTATTCCACCTGTCACTGTCCTTAGATTCTGGCCGCCCAGTGTCTCATTCACCTAATCCCATTCTCCCAGAGGTGCCCTCATTGAGACGTAGACACAAAGAGCAAGGCTCAAGTACAAAGTATTCCTCTCCGCCCCACCACCCATTCCAAGTCAAAAACAACATTTTATGCTTTAAACATAGAAGTTTATTGCAAGTGTTAATAATTTTCTTGTGAGATATTGCTTGTTACTTGCTAAAGATTTCACCATGTCGATCCTGTTGGTTTAGTGGTAACCATATTTGTCTCAGGTTTAATTCCGGCAATGTTCGATGGATTTTTTTCGGATGTAAAAATCCATCGGAAGAGAAGTAAAGCCGTGGGTTCCGTGGTCGCAGATTTGCGGTACGTATAAGAATCTCAAGTCTGAAAGAAGGGGCCTCTGAGAAAAATTTATCTCGCTCTGAATTGAATGGGATGCTGATGACCTGAGATGTTAAGCGACGTTCGGAAATAAATCAAATAAATAAAAAGAAGATCAATTTGTCTTACAGTTAAAATTATTTATTTAATTTTCCTATAATTAATGTAATATACTTAGAGTGTTTTTTGCTATCAGCGATTCAAATGTTAAAGATATATTCACCCACAGCGCATTTAAAAGTCTACTTAGGGGCATTGAATTTAATAATTATGTAATTGAAACTTATGTGAGAAATGCTAATTCAAATATGAAAGGAAGCAAGTAGAAAAAAATAAATAAAAAATAAAGATAACTGCAGTAAATGCGTATAAAATATGAGTAGTGCATATACCACCCGATATTTCATTCACCACTTCCTGCCCCTGTGCTTCAAATCAAAAGTCGTTGCTTATAAAAGTGGTTACATCTTTCTTACTAATATCTTTGGAGACAGCACTTCATTTGTTATTGTACTTGATTTATTCTCAAAACTTTAAAGGAACATACTAATATGTTCAATTTTTCGATAAGACAAGGAACTGCGGTTTTCAGTGCAAATAACTTTCACGTCTAGTAATCTCCTAAGCTGATAGGCGATTCAATCTTTTAGAGAAGGGTGTGGTATCGACCCATCGGAGTGCAATGCAACAATTGACCGACGTAGAAACATCTCTGTGATACTGTTAATTAGAGCGCCAGCTGTAGATACGGACTTCAGCTTCAAATTCCGTGTCTGGCCCTTCAGTACATCGCCCTGAAGATCTAATAACGGTCACAGGCCGAGGTACTTTGCACTGAGTTATTCCGTCGAGGTAATTCCGAGCTGTCTACTAGCTCCTTTCCTACTGCTGTAATGGCACATCTCCTTTTCATGCTCACGGTTCCGGATGTTCGTGACCTAGAGGCTATTTCTGTCTCCGTTATTCCTCTTTCGCACGTCTGAGACTAAGCGAAGCCGAAAACAAAAGTTCCGATGTGTTCGTAATACCGACCTTCCTGAGCGAGCTTAATTATTGGAACAAAATGCTTTTAGCGTTAATCCATCCATTTCGTGCACATCTGCGACTGACAGATAACTGTGTAAACTACTATGGCCTGGCTTACCTATGTTAAATGTTTGGACTGATTACAAAGTGGTATGGGGAACGTGCTGAATAGTCTCGTGGTTTCCCTCCGACCATGACTGATCAGCTATTGGCTATTTTTTGACCACGTGCTTAATAGGACTTGGCGCTCCGTTGCGCACGTTGTACAAAGCATCGAGGTGGTTTCATTCGTGCAAAGTTTTATATCGGAAAATGTGATGGGCAAAACTGTGGTCTGTAGCGTATAGGGAAAAGCAGTTACGTTGAATATCAATACATGTTTCTAAAGCTATCTCAAATCTAAAAATGTTGTAGCGGAAAATAACTTGCATTTTGAGATTTCGAACAAGAAGAAAATGAAAACAGAAAATAAGTAAGGGTTGAGAGAAAATAATTTAAAGTATACGGCTTAACAGAAAGAGAGAGAAAATAAAACAAAACAAAAAGGAGAAGGAGGGAAAAAATAAAGTAAAAGTACAGTCTCTTATACATTTCGATTTTTTAACATCTCTACCAAACTAATTGGCTTAGGGGTAAAGCTGTACTCGTATTCGGGAGGTCCCAGGTTTGAAGTGGGACTAATTTGGTTAAGGTTTTTCGTGGTTTTCCTCAGTCCATTTTAAGAAAGGGCAATGCGACATTAGTATTTCTCTACCACAATTTTCCTTCATTTTATCATTTAACTTTATTCCATCACTATGTGTATGTGAGGAGGAATTGGAAAATAAATAAATAAATTAAAAACAAATTCTCGGGGCATTTACTTTGATGGTAAAAAAGATAAAACATTGTTTTTTATAAAAAATAAAAGGGGACAAAAATCATAGACAAATTAAAACAGAAGATCATTATATTCTATTTGAAAAACTAAACAATATATATATTTGGTCATGGCCTAATGGTCAATTCATATTAATGGTGATCTGACGTTTCGTCCGACACTATGGCGGACATCTTCAGAGAAATAAAATGTCTATTCGACACTGAGCGGCTAATTCTAAGACTGATGCCACGGCTGTTAGATCACGGCCAAAAAGTTGGGACTTTTTTTTTAAGACCCAAAAAATATATCGGTCAGCTATTGTAAACTACACATTTTCGGCAATCCTCAAACTTTTGGGATGTGATGGTACTAGGGACACTCTGAACATTTTGGGAATGAAAGCAATACAATTTTAAAAAATGCGATCTGATCATTGCGTCTTTTCAAAGTATTCTCCATTATATTCTATACAACGTCCCATCCGTTCAAACAATTCTGTAAATGCTAACTAAATACCATGCTTCTCTGGTTAGGGTGCATATACATTCTTAGTATGCAGATCATGCGGTTTCAGCTATTTAAATAATTGACTACGATCTTTTTCTTTTATATTGGGGAATAGAAAAAAGTCGCAATGAATCATATCTAGACTGTATGGAGGATGGGACAAACATTGACTCCCAGAAATGTAATTGTTTCCAATGCATTGTGGGTAGAGGCGTTGTCGCTACAACAGGATTCCGTGCAAACTTGTCTTAGTTCACTGTGACAGTTTTTTGTCCTTCAAGTGAAAAAGTAGCACAATGTGACAACTAGATCATCTGCTTGTCAACACTACTTGCTGGGGAGTCATCTCCTGGGATAATGATTCTAGCTTAGTTTCTGAATCTTATACGCATTTCAAGCTTTCGTCCCCTGTTATGATGTTTGATCTCCCTCCATAAACATTTTTCAACATTTTTGGCACCAATCCGCACGTTTCCCCCTTTTTTTCTAATGGGGGATCCAATTATTACAGAGCTTCCTGACATGAAGTTTTTTTTCAAAGATTATTTTCACTACTGCCGATCCAATATTTAGGAATCTTGAATATGATTATATGTATAACGATGGCCTTGCCCTAACATACACTCTGCTTTCATTACATTTTCATTTCCGTTGCTGCTGTAGCCAGTCGTCCTGCGCGGTTTTCATCTTCATAGAAGTAATTTCCTTTCCTAAAATTTGCAAATCATCGATAAATAGTGCAATGCGAAGGACAAAGATGCACAATGTAGTGCAATGCACAAGGCATTCTTTTTCCCCGAAAGCGATTTTAAAGTTGTGGTAAATCGTAGCGCGGAAATGCTCTCGCTGGAGATTCATCCAAGCGTCTGGCGCAGCACATCCGCGTACACATACACAGAAGTGTATAATGGGGACACCCAGATTTAATCCCGTATAATTAATAAACAGTTATAACAGTGTTTTTTTTAGTAGTTATTAACGCCCGTTTTTACTACTGAGGCACCACAGGCGGTGAACACTGATGATACATGAGATGAAATGATAAAATTGGAAAAGTTTTTTTTTTTAGGGAAGGAAACGTTCCAGGCCTATGTTTAGGTACCTTCCCGGTATTTGCCAGTTATGAGGAAAACCGAAAACCTGGGAAAAAAAAAAAAAAAACCCACTCAGGGAGGACGTTCCTGGCGGGATTCCAACCCAAGACCTCCCCCCGCTCACGAGTCCGCCCCTTAACGACCTCGGCCACCCGTGGCGGTCGTTATAATAGTGTATTCCCATAGATTAACATATATATATATATTTCATGATGTATTTATATAAAATGATGTAGCTTGTTCAAGAAACAGGAATCTCTGTTATAATGATAAAACTTTCATGTAACACAAAGAAACGACTTCCTGGTGCCATCTGCAAGGCCAGACATTCAAAAACAAGAGAACCTTTCTTTTCATCTTCGTGAAAAAAGTCCTTGAAAGAAAAACTATGGTGGATAGCTTGGGTAACCGTCCCTTAAAAAGAAAAATTTTAGCTACTGTATAAAGTCTGTAGCTAACTAACAATGAAATAAGTTTAGCCAATCAGTTTTCGAATTTTAAAATATTTCTTCGAGAAGCTTCCAGCTTAAAGATATTAAACCAATCAGGAAGGAAAGCTTACGTAGCATCTAGTAGGCTGTAATTCGTCATAAGTTAAGTCAAGGAAATTCCAGACACATCTGTAAAGTTGGTGTAAAATTACACTTGCATGAAATTAAGAAGTAGATCTATAATGGAAGGTCAAGGGGAATGCTGCAATTTAATGGAAACTGACTCCGCAATGTCAGAGAAATTAGAGCAGAGTAGGCCAGAAATAACAAATAACATCAAGGGAAAGATAAGTCAAAGAAGGAGGAGAGAGCATGCTACAGTCAGTTTATAAATTTTTGATGAAAAACTTGAAAAAGTTGGACAGGAATTAAAGGAGAATAAGAAAAAATAAAAAAAGAATAGTGAAAAATTAAATGAAAGATTGGAGCAAGATTAAAGGAGAACAGGAAAAAATCAAAAGGGAATAGTGAAAGATTAGAGAGAAAAATTGAGTAAATTTATTAAGAAAATTAAAACAAATATATTATAAATTTAAAAAATGCAGTTGGAATTAGGAACACAACTCAATGAAAATCGAGAACGATGGGAAGCAGAACTCAATAATGAGATGAGATCGATCAGGTCAATATTAAGGTAGAGGGAAGTTGAGAAAGTTAGAGAAGAGTTTAATAGATTGACAGTTAAGATGGCTGCGGAGGTCAATCAAATTAAGAATACAAGGAAGCTGTAAGGATGTGATACTGTGTTAAAATTTCTCACATATCATGGAACAGTACACAGCTTTCAAAGAAAAAATTCTGATATTTTTGACTGTAGCCAAATTTAGAAAATAAAAATTAGTGTATTATTTTAGATCAATGTGTCCTGCTTAATTTACCTTTTTCTAGTCATTAAATGTCCCGTGTTGGTGTTCCTTCGTTCATTGAAGTCTTTGCAGGCATGTATGTTATAACTACTTTCTTACGAGGTCGTCTTTCTTCAGAGCATCATTAAACAGAACTTCTCACGTTCTTGTTTCTACTTATGGATGTTGGGATATCTTTATCCAGTAGCTATTTCTTGTTGTGTGTAGCAAGTAGAACTGTGATCACGCCACTCCTCTTGCAGAACTATCTGATTTTCTATCCATAACCTTAAAAAGCAACAGTTCACTGTATTCAACAATTACATTAAAATCAAATGTAATGCTTGCCAGTACCTACTAGCAATCAATACCAACAATATATAGTACCACCATTGTTGTGAAGCGAACTGTGTCCCATTTAAAGCATAAAATGCAAGAAATAAGCCCATCCTAAATTACAAAATTCATCCTACAAATTTCAAACACTGCAGTGAAGCCCATCACGTGGGTAGGAATGCAGAAGACTTGCACAGGCTGGCCAATAACCAGCATGCCAAAAATGTGATTGACTGGCTGATGAGCAGAAAATTATTATGGAAAAATAGTGAGCAATAACATAACACTTTCTCTCACACTGTTACCAATTATGGACTCAAAAATTACTCTAATAAACAATATATATCAACCATAAATCTTATTGAAAGGAATATCAAATAGAGGGTTTAAATGGGAATATTTTAAGGAAAAAAAAAAAGACTTAAAATATGTTTACTTTAATAATTTGGCCACATGTGTAATATCACTTATTTTTAATATTTTTTATCAAAATCCTTGCTGTATATATCACTATCAAACTTGAATTTTCACAGTTGTTTACTCGTAGTTTGAATTCTGAGTCATTAGGAATTTATCCTATTAACCAGATCGTATGCTATTTAAAAAGCCAAACGAATTTACCATAAAATCTTCAACTATTGGAAAATACAGAAATGTGATTTAAGTTTATTTCTCTCTCTCTCTCTCTCTCTCTCTCTCCTCTCTCTCTCCGCGCGCGCGCGCGCGTGTGTCCGCATTGAAAGCGCACCAGGTCGGTCTCGAAGATTTTAGGTGCTTCGAAAGCGCACAAAACTTACAGCCATAGTTATATTGAAAGCACACCCGTTCACTTATCAGATACTATCCCACTCTATCTTTGTGTATATTTTATCTGTTTGCTCTTACTTCTATTCTAACGTAAATATAATCATGTGGTGCAGCTCTTTTCTCATTGGCTGCAGGACAACTTACATCCCTGATGTTATGCACAGTAGTCCCTAAAGGAAATTACAGTTTAAACTTTAATAAGGGCTGGTTTTCATTGTGAAAATCATAGAAGTGAACAGCCATTATGAATACCTTAGTATATATTTTAATTGTTAATAATTTACGCACACATTGCTCTCTGTGTATATAACGTTTCAATACAAAGAGGTGCCATGGCGGAAGCACATTGCTGGTTGTTAATAAAATCTGTCAAGGAAATTCGTTAAAAAGTGATGACTAGATTATCATGTAAATTTTTTATTGATAAAGTTTATAAATATTTTCCAGAGACAACAATTAAATATGCTGCATCAGCTGTTTGTAGCACTAATAGTTCTACTTAACCATTCGGAGACATTCACCGCGGAGTGATACATTAATATTTGTTTACGTTGGAATTCAACTAACTGGAAACGCATTAAGCGAGTAATTGTGAACATGTGTTTATGAGTTCACTAGTATAGACTGATACCAGTATAGGAGTTAAGTGCATTGTGAACAATTATTATAACTACAGAACGTTGCGTATATTAAACGGCGGTAATATATTTAAGAAGGGTACTTCGCAGAACTGCTCTGCTTCGCTCCACACTGTTTCAAACTTAAGTTCTGCCTTATTAGAAAGTAATTAGTTTTATTTAATTATAACTTACATTATTGATATTCACCTTCCATAACTTTGAACATGAAAATATTTTATAACAAATTACAAGCCATTTCATGGTATTTTCTTTTTAGCATAAATGCAATTTTCCATATATTTTGACATCCCATGTCTCAGCCTGCCATATAGTACAAAGGCCATGCTTCGCCAATGACTTTAATGTAATGAGAAGAGCTGAGTATCTAGACATATGTTAAAAATTCTAAAAATCAAGCATTTCCGAGTTCATATTGATATAAACTCAGAGCACGGAAGGTCAGGCATTTATTTTGGTTAAAATAGGTAGGCTGAAGGCACTTAAAACACTGAAAATAGACAGTAATATAATTAAAATAGGCATTTATTAAAAGTGAAAACAAAGAATAATATCTATCATTATTAATTAAAATAGATATTTAAAATACCGAATAATTTCTTAATCATATAATTACAGTGCTTAAGCTTGCTTTTCTTAGTTACAAGCAACAACAATACTTTTTTCAAGGTATCAACTGTCACAGTCAACCGCTTGTCAGAGGGAACATTTTTTTATCATGGAGAAAGAACGTTCTACTTCCAATAGTTAAAACAAACTATTTCGGAAGGACTCATACCATTTGCAACAGAACATTCACCTTTCAGGACATCATGGAAAGGTTGATCAACATAAAGTAAAGCAGTTTTGAGTAGTCCTGGCGAATGAGCAAAAGATGAACAGTGGTTTCTGGTCGAGTTATTTTTTTGTTTATGAGTTTATAGGGTAAGCAGGTTAGTACCTTTCATCCGTGCTGAACAGATTGTAGAGACGGCTTATTGGCCAGCTTACCGCGCTCATCTTTCTCGCTTGGAATTGTTTATTAATTTATGCAGCTGAGAAGCTACCTCCATCACAAATTTCTTAGAATTGTTTCGCGTAAACCGATAAAAGGTCATTCGCTAGAACTATTCAAAATTACGGTACTTCCCTCATCCTCTGTATTTCCTGGTATTCGTATGCCCGAGGTACTGTGCATTCTTTTCTCTAATGAAGATTCTGCCATTTAAAGAGCTTAAGTGATTGGATTGAGGAGAAAGTTTTTGACTGCTTGAAAAGAAATAAATATATAACAAGATTCTCATCGGATATTTTTGTGAGGTGAACATGGCATTTAACTTTTATAACTTTTTTCGCTTCGATATATTGAAATTCTTTATGTGTTATATAAAATGCTAAATCATGTAAGACAAAGTTCATAACGATCCAAAACAGGCAAAAATAAATAAATATAAATAAATAAAATTTAAACCTTAAAATAGGCAAAAAAGACAAAATAAAAACTGGCCCTACCGACCCCAAATGTAAGGAAATATGTCCACCCAGATAGAAAGGGCATTTTGCTTAACTTCCAGGCTCTGCTCACGAATAATCAGTTTTGAAATGATTCCATATATTTTTTAAACACTCTATATATTATTTCATTTAATATTTAAAAAAGCTTAATGCCTAACTTTTTAAAAATAAAGAACTATAATTCCAAATATAATATAGTTGAATTTAGATAGGTTTTCCAATCCCACCATGGTGCAGATGTCCAGCACTGTACCGGAAGCCGCCCTGCATTTCTGAAGAGAGTGAGGGTGTTTAAAAGTAGCTCCACTGCTACACTAGTTACCATGTCACTGTCATTAGCAGTGTTGCTTTGAAGAAGGAAGCCGATTCTGGAGCACCTTCTAGACACCTCTTGAATCCCGGTAATGAGCTCGCTGCCACTCCACGTTTCTTGTCTTGTGGCCGGCCATGTTGTATAACACGCGGTCTGAAAACTTTTTTACTATAGTTCACTGTTATACGTTTTAGTTATCATTAATAATGTCTCCTCTTATTGGTTTGAAACTGCTTTCAACGTGGTATATATCTCTATTTCCTTCTCCCTTCTTTTCCATTTTTTCCTCTACTTTTAGTTCTTCCTCCATCAATTTCTTCATATTTTCTCAATTACTTCTTCCTTACGTCTTTTCTTTAAGTTTCTGTGTCTCTCTTTCTTTTTCCTTTCGTATCACTATTCCTATCTATTATTTTGTTAGCTTTCCCTGAATCATTTTCGCTTCTTGATGTCTCACTTTACGTTTTTGCTCTACATAACACATCTTAAATCTTAATCTTAAAATACAAGGTTAGACTACAAAAGGCAAAACGGATACACCTTCTGCTTTTTTATAGATGTCTTTCCCGCATTATTTTACGCTAAAGACTGCATAATCTACTGCAATTTCAGAACTGACAAGCTGCGGCGACATCGGAAATTACCTCATGTAAACAACCCCACCCACAATGTTCAGTGGTCTATTTATAACTTTATAACATCAATGGCATCACAAGGGAATCTGGAAAGAGTCCTTAGGAGTACACGCTAAAAATAATCAGATTTTAAAGTTAAAGTAACGCTGCACTGAAAATTTAAACGAAAGCATACTGACCTACACGAACAAATAACTATAGAATAATAACAACAATAATCCGACATCAATTGAAACTGAATTTTCATTCTACACCTGAGTCTACAATATCATCTCTTTCATTGTCAGAATCTGCTGTCTCTGTAGTTGAACTCTGCAGTATTTGTGGTGCTTCCCTCAATCTCACCCTCACGTTACTTTCCCTGTAGTCAATGTAGAAATTTAAACCAAATACTAAGCAGTCGCTTTCCAGTATTTTTACCTCGTGTTGTCCACGTGCTTACAGCGAGAGTTTCACTCCTGTACAGTAATTGAAAGATGACTCATATGTGAGGGACACGTTTTGGCCAAACATCAAGAAAGCTACAATAGTAAGTGCTTTTGTTTTACGTTCGTATTTCCCATTCATATTTTTATCTACAAATAATGATGTAAGTAGCTCAGTGTCTATGGTGTGTTTTCTGGTGAAAATAGATAATTCAAGAAATACGGGAATGGGTAGTAGATTTGAGACCGCACATTGCGTAAATAACCTTTAATGAGCCTTAAAATTAAACTTTTTCGAGCTTATTGATGGAATCAATACCTAACCTAAAATGTGTTCATCATTCACGGGTAGAAGTCCACTAATTAACAATATGAAATGTTACAAGACCAAGTGTTTCGTGAAACAGAACACTGATAAAACAAAACATCATGCTGACAATATCCGTGTGCCAAACTTGTAGTTTACGCTCGTAAGTTCTAAAAACACAGACAAACTTGTAAAATAAACATGTAATACTAGTATGGGGACAAGTTTTACTAGATCACGAGCTTCGTGAAACAGGGCACAGGTGTTACATGTTGGTTAATAGGGTATTTGTTTCTAAGGCAGGCGTTCCAGTGAGATGCGTTGATGGCAGCGCCCGGCAGAGATCACGGTGAGGCTATCAAGTACTATCCATTGGGCAAGTGAGACCTATGAGCTGCAATAGGGCTGAACGCACACTTTCTGGGGATATCTAACTAAAAATTGTTATTCTTAACTGTATAGTAGAACAAGCGTCACATTTTATTATTTAGATATAGATATTACATTGCATAAATTCGCGACGCTCCACCATTTTAAACTTAGTTACAATGCGTTAAATAGCGAATAGCAGAATTTGGTACTCACCCTCCTTACAGTAGGAGGTGGAAATGTTGCTCATTTCCCTGACACAGAACCCACATCTTCTTGGGAAATTGTCACTGACACGCATCATTTCCCATCATTAATTAACCTAATTTAACTTCGAAGATTTATTTTAAGTTCCTCCACTGTGTGAGGGATAGATGAATGCTTTTAATGTTCCTCCACCCAAGATAAAAATAACAAATCATAGTATCTGGGAAACGAGAAGGCCATAAATCAGGGTCAGTAACTGATGAGCAATTTTTGATTTTTCAGGTCAGTCACAGGACATGTTTTCTTAAACTTCTGTACTAACTTTAATATAGAGTTTCGTGTTGAAACCGGACTATCAGGAAAATTACGACTAAATACTTGTCTCTATCTGCAACGTGACTTTCTGTGAATGAAGATCTTACCTTTACACAACACTACTGCACTATTTAATGAAATCTCACTATTGACTGCACAACACAACTATCCGACTCTGACTATAAACCATCCTCTCCCCTGTCAGTTCTGATGATATGATAATATCATTTGCCTTATAGACCAACGGTAGTGGGTTCAAGCTAGGTCAGGATCAATGGCTTTTAGGACGTAAAAATCCTAAAGTATGGCTTCCTCGGGAAGGGAAATAAAGAGATGGATTCCACATGGCAATTAATAAACCTCAGGTCCGAAAGAAGAGACCTCTGAGTTGCACCCCTGAATTGATGGGATGCTAATGGCACGAAATGTTAAAAGAGCGTCCTTACATAAACCACATAAATAAAAATAAACCTCTCCCCTTACGCTTGTCACTGATAAATTTTTGTTTATCTACCGGGCGCTTGCTCCATGCCTATCTAACTTCATATTAAGTGCTTAAGCATTCCGATACCTAGTTATAATACAATTGCAGTACCCATATCGGCATTTGCCTGTAAAAACGAAACTCTGAACACAGTGACAGTCAATGAGGGGTTGCGCAAATCAGGAGAACGGAGAAGACTTGAAAGTAAAACTAATTATACATAAAACAGAAGACTATGGGAACCGCCTTCTTGGTCTAGTGGTACCATTTGCTAGTACTAATCCGGAGGTCCTGTTCGAATCCCGATCAAGTCAAAAACCGTACTCTCTGGGTAAGGTTTTTTCGGAGGTTTTCCTTACCCTGAGAGAGCGCCAAAGACTCCGAGCTCATTTGCCTCATCATACATAATTTCATTCATCCCTATAGATGTGTATTCGGTCCACAACCTATAGACGTCACGAGAAGATCAATGCAATCAAAGCAATAATTAATATATTTTTTTTTAAATTCCAAACTGATTACAGCATATAGAAAGAATGCAAAAACATAGTTTACCGACCTAAAATTATACAACATAATTCTTAGGGCAAGAAGAAATGGAATGAAAGACATTAAATCGTCTTTAGCTAGATTCGAAGCACTTCTTATTTTTCAGACATAAGGGCAATGGTATATTTGAAAGCACAGGAAGTTCTTGACCTATAGCAGTGAATAATCGTGTGATTAAATCGTTGATTTTCAAGTGTGAATAAATTTAATATCTTCTTTATTTATTTATAAATATTCTACTGTGAGTTACACTCATTCACTTTTCAGCTAAACATGGGGCATTCAAATCTCTTTTCATAACTATTTAAAAAATGTGGACTACAGTGAGTTTATTTGAGTTACGGGCCGGCAGAGTGCGATTGCGTACTGGTCCAGACCGTATAATATGTGCACGTAGTTTTCTGCAGTTAGTTTGAGGGAATCTTTGTCATCTAATGGTTGTGCGTTCGTGTGTTGCTCGATACTTTCATTGTGAGTAAATTGCGTTAAATATAGTCTTGAAGAACGGGGTTTTATGTGCGATACATAAGTGAAAGCAATTCTTGCAGAGAAGCGATAAGTTGATTACAAGAAATATACTGGCAGTCTTATTCAAGATAGAGAAACTGTTCTCCAACTTGTTAAAAAGTTAACAAGAGACAGGATCTTGCAATGAGAAGAAACGGGTTCCGAACCGCTCTGTTCTTACAGAAAAAAATTAGTTGAAGTACAGGAATTTCCTATGCAGATGCCTGCTATATATTGCCGCCTAGGGGCATCATTTTATAATATCTTAGGACACAGGTTAGAGTTTATCATAGTTTTAATGCATTATCATTTTATTCTCTCAGTGAAAACATAAATACTAAAATAAAAACACCAACTTTAAGCTCTGTATTCTATCTCTCTTTTTCCAGTTGCGGCGGCTGTACTTTCCCAGTAAGCAGCAACCTCTCAGGAGGCCCATAACTCAAACAATCTCATTGTATAATTCCAATACTAATAATTTTTCAAAAGTTGCATTATGTTTATATTGATACATAGTGGAATTTTTGTTTCGATTTTTATTTTCAGTGATTACGAGAAACTATTCAATAATTTTAGTGTATAATTTATCTCTCTTTGATAACACGATCGATTTGATGATGGTGTATAGAAATGCTTTTTGACGGTGTATTAATATTGTGTATTAATGTATTATTTTAAAAGTATACATTCGTATATAGCAGGACTTTTAGTAAAAATTATTTTTGGAATTTACTAAGAAAAATATATTTTGATGTCATAATAAATTTTGAATTTATTTTTAAAAAAGGGCTGGTATGGTTCCCTAGCTTTGGACCTTATATCTCTTTAATTGCTCTTTTTTATAGCTTGCATGTTATAAATGGTCTATTGCCTGTAGAATTTCCCCTAAACATTGTTTCAAAAACAGACATTGCATATAGGTATCTGTTGGAAGGCTCATATTTAAAATTTTCGAATAAAACACTTACATATTTAATCGAAAGTTATACATCTTGGTTTTTATATTGGTATCCATATAAACTAGTTAACTGAGGGAATTAGAAGTAATATACGAGCGTTGGAACTCAAATAGTGGCAACTATTTATTTACAACCGATACAAAAGAGTTACATGTTAGCAACCTTTACTGTCCTTCAATGTAGTCACCAGCGTTGTGTATAACCCGTTGTTAGCGATGTGGAAGTCGTAGTATAACTTTAGCAGAGTCTGTTCTCTTGCTGGTGCAGATGGAGCGGTCTACTGCCTGTCGAATCTCTGGAACACTTCTGAAGCAAATGCCACAAAGTGATTCCTTCATCTTCGTAATCAAATCAAAGTCACAAGTACTTAAGTCCGGGGAGTATGGTGGATGGTACAGTACTTCCCAGCCCCATCGACCGAATAAATCAGCCACAGATTGCGCTGTATGCGCCCGAGCATTGTCGTGCAAAATGATGCGTGGATTCTGCAGAAAGCGTTGCCGCTTCTTTCTCAAAGCTGGTCGCAGATGGTGATCCAAAAACGAACGGTAACACTCAGCATTGACGGTCTGCCGTGGAGGATAACACCATCACTGTCGTACACGAGAATCACCATAACTTTCACCGTATTGGGGCTCTGACGAACGTTCGACTTTCGTGGTGACCCATACTGACGCCATTCGTTCGATTGGCGTTTCAGTTTTGGCTCATACGATTTGGCCCATGTCTCATCCAGGGTTATGATACTGCGTAAGAAAGTCTCTCCTTCGCGCTCATAGCGCTTCAAGTGCGTCTTAGCAGTCCTAACGCAACTATTTCCCCATTTCCGTCAAATCATGCGGAACCCATCGTGATGCAATTTTTCGCATGCCCAGGCGTTCCTTCAGGATGTGAAGCACAGTCGTATGCGCTAATCCGGTTTCTTGGGCGAGCTCACGAATCGTCTGGCGTCGATCACTGTCCAGTAACGCGGCAAGAGCATGCACTTCTTCTTCACTGACGCTCGTAGGACGACCTGCCCGATGAATGTCTGCTACAGTTTGCCGACCATCTTTGGAGGCTTTTACCCAACGTGCCACTGTTCTGTAAGGAAATGCAAATTCCCCGAAAGCCTCTTGAAGACCTTTATGACATTGTCATGCTATACGACCTCTGGCTCATTCAATCTTGATCCAACTCCGTTGTTCCTGTTTCGAAAACATAGTGACAACAGTACGTTAGACTGCTAGCTCACAAGTGACTGTGTTTCTCTCGATGGTGCGCACGCAGGTGATGTGGGAACGGAGAGTCCATTTGCTCTGAGAAAAGATAGGTATGTAAACAACGTGTGCTATCAGCGACAATATTAGATTCCGTTGCATAGCGTCTCCACAGCAGTGTTGCCACTATTTAAGTTCAACCCTCGCAGATACAAATCAACTTTCATTGTGGACTTTTAATACTTCGAAATAAAGAACCTCTGTTTTGCTTGCGTTCTCATATGTCGAGTAATTTGTATTAAAAGCATATTCTTTCCATACGGCAATAACGTTTATGTAACTTAATAACACGACCGTCTTTGTGAATAAAGAGGTCAAAACAAAATATCTACTGATTGCTGTTTCTAATTTATGATTGAGTAATATTCAATTTGCGTATCTTTGAGACACTTTCTTAATGCGAAATCAAAGCCTCCTACGGCGTTTGATGGAAAATTTATTAACAATAATGTTAAGTAGTTATGCTTTTTTGAAAGATACATAAAATTAAATATGTAATTAATAGTTATATATCCTGCAAGGGTATAGTTCTAGTCGCTTTAACTGGACTGTATGTTCTTATTATGCAGGTTAGTTTACGTCCCGCAAATAACTTTTGAAGCATGTGATTTAGTAACACGAAACTCGGTATGTGGGATAGCCGTATAATGAAAACACAAAATGATATTGTTTATTTTTTTCTACCTCCAGTTTAACTGGAAGTAACTCCAATGCTCTTATTAAATGGAATATCCAATCTATTTTTATTTCATTGAACAATGCTCATTAAGAGCTTTTCGATAAATACTTACATTAGATATAGCTGTGCACATTTATTGTTCCTAAATCAAGAAAACAAAAAAGAGTAACGAATAATGAAATGTTTCTTCCTTAATAAAAACGAAACAACAATTAAATTCTGTGTTCAAACTGGTAGCCCTCAGCTGCTTAACAATGTACCATCGATCATAGAAATCATTAAAGGAACGAATTAAGTAGGCTAGAAATGTCTTGCGCCGCCTCCATTATTCTATACTCCAGATCTTGTAAGTTGTTGTAACTTTCTCAATATACTATTACCTTCAAAAGGCTCCGCAGAAAGAAGTCCGAAGGCTACAAATCTGGGGATCTGCTGGCCATTCTATATGCCCTCTCTTGCTAATCTACCGTTGTGGAAAAACCTGAAAAAAGTGCTGACGAACTTTCTGTCCATAGTAAGCTGGAGCTCCATCTTGTTGGAAATAGATGTCATCTCTGGGTTTCCACTGGATGTGGAAACAAATTTCCGATAGCTGGTACTATGTGATTTCAAACAAATACCAATTAGCGTTTAGCGTTTCTCTAAAGAAGAAAGAACCAATAATATGATTACTAACAATGCCAACCCCAAAATTAAGTTTTTGTCAATACTGGAGTGGATCTTCTTCATTTACTGAATTGTTGCTAATGCACGCCATCATTAATACTAAACTTTGATCTTCTATCGGGATCGTCCTCTGAAAGTTTCTGCAAAGGTTGGATTTTATAAGGATGTTGTTTGGCACTTTTAAGAGTTTTCATCACGGAACTTTTTACTTATATTTGATTCTAACGGCAAATGTGTTGTAAAACTTTTGAATTTTCCTATTCACGTAGGAGAATATCTAATGAAACATTCTCTTCAGTTGCACTTTTTAGGCGACCTGATTTTGGTAAGTCCTTTAGGCTTCTAGTTTGAGTAAATTTCTTTAGGGTCCTTGTCAATGCTGTATGTGGAATTTGACTGCGATCTGGGTGCATATCATTAAATAAATTCGGCGCTCTCGATGAGATCTATCCTGTCTCCATGACGAAACATAATTGGAATTAGAATTCTTTCGCTTTACACCAGATAGAAGTATTTAACACACTAGATGTCAGATTTAATGCCTTAAATATGATGTTCCTGCAATAAATATCCCATGGATATAAACGAAGGGCAGTATTTATGTTATTAGTTATTACTGACAAAAATTGTGAACAAAAGAAGCGTTTTACTATTCGCTCACTTTTGTTTTCTTGATTTAGCAACAATCATTTAGTACACAAACATCTAGCGTAGGTACTTTTTGAAAAGTTTTGATAAGCATTATTGGAAAATGTAAAATACATTGGGTATTTCGTAATAAGAGGAGTTGGAGTTACTTCTGTTTGAGTAATAATCTAGGAGGCAGGGCTTATGCGATTAATCGATATTTAGAAAAATACATGCAAGTTGAATCGATTTATTATAAAAACAATAGCACATCAAAGGAGCAAAGTTATAAAAACAATTGCACATTGAGATATAATATCTGCAAGTTTACCTTATTGTTTGGAAAAACAATTGCACGTCGAAGGGATAAAAACGATTACACTTGATATATAATAAGATAGTTTTGATTATATGCGGAAGCAGTTGCAATTATTTGACATTCGCCACTGCGAGAACAAAGGGGATGAAAAAATGTACCTTATTTTGTTTGAAATCCAGTTCTAAACAACATTCCAATGAGCAGAGAGCGAGGTAAGCTTTTTAAACTGTTGTGCCTTTAAGCTGTATGCTGTTTATTTGATTTCTATGCACGGTGGCATGTTGAAACAAAAAGTTCTCTTGTACTGCGGTTAGCTTGGCCGATCCTCTTTAGTATGCGGGCTGTCTCTTGGACGTCCGCATGAAAGTTACCCGGCGGTCGTAGAGGAGATAACCTCGATTTAATCACCAAGCACGGTCCCATTATCCTAATCTCTGATATTAACTTACGGAAGAAGCTATTTGACGCGGTCTTAGTCAATTGTGTCCGATGCTATGCTCGTTCGGCTCATTAATTTCCTTCGAACGTTCCTTGACTTTTTAGTCTTCTGAGTTCTTACGAGCTTGTGCTACATAAAAGCCAAATGGCGACTGAAAACATTTTTTATTGATTTATCGCTACAGAAATGTAGAAGCTTCGTCACAGTTTTTGTGATTGTAATTTTGGTATTTTTAAATTTAACAAATTTAATTTCATAACCCCACTGCAAAGATGAACGAAGTGAGCGTAAATACTGTACAAGTCCGGGTATTCTGTGGAGATGAAATCTTATTTCTGCGAGATAATGATGTATACTGTGCTTACATACCGGATTCAAATCGATTTGAATACGCTTTCAGGATTGAATTTGAACTCAGTTCAATCCCCGTTTACATGTTTTTCAATCCATATTGAAACCTGTTAACAAGTTTTTATGTTGATTAACCTACCTTACTTTATTTTTATGTTGGATAACCTTCAGGAGCACCTGTATAAAACGAATTAATTATTCATACATAACAAATAAGGAAACATAACACTAAGGAAAGTAAAATACAATAAAGTAAAATTTTTATAACAAAATAGTAAATATTCATATAATAAGAAGTAGAATAAAATACCCCAAATAATATTTAAGTTCTTTCTAGTTCGGTCTTGAGTTTAAATTTATAATTTAAGTGACAGTTTTAAAAGAATTTTTACTACTTCTTTCATAAATTTTTTTGGTTCTGAATGTCTATTTCATTAGAAAATCTCTTGTAAAATTTCACGAAAAGCTGTTGAAACTTATGATTAAGTCTACGGTAATTCAAATTGATACGATTTAATATTCTTGCATAATAACTAGGGAAGAAAATTTTATGTGCAATATTTCCTAAAAACTACCCAAATATTCCCTTAAACACACACACACACACACACACACACACACACACACACACACACACACACACACAATTAAATTTACAATGTCTGTAATAACATACAAAATAATACTGGAATATGCTACTAATCCGAAACCTTTATACTCCTTTGGATACAATTAATAAAAGAAATCTGACTTTTTGTCGCATTTTTTTAATAGTGTTTAACGCCCGTTTTTACTGCTGAGGCACCAAGGCGATGGACACTGTTGGCACATGAAACGAAATGATATATTGGGAAAGAAATTTTTAAGGAAGGAAATGTTCCAGGCCTAAGTTTAGCGTACCTCCCCGGCATTTGCCAGTTATGATGAGGAAAACCTGGAAAAAAACCCGTCAGGAAGGAGGGTCCTGGTGGGATTCGAACCTCCCGCTCACGAGTTCGCACCTTAACGACCTCGGCCAACCGTGGCGGTCTTGTCGCATTTGAATTACAAAAAATAATGAAGTCATTACTATATTTATGTCAAAACGATACTAATACTGAAACCTTCCCGTTCCTATACACCTTTTAATAACAATAATAAAATAATATTGGCTTCTTATAGCATTTAACTAGAAAAATAATAAAGTATTACTATATTCATGTACGAGTATTACTGTGTACACTCTGTATTACTATATGAGTGCCAAACTGGTCAATAACAGAAAAACAAAATAACAAAATTCAAATATGCCGTAAGAAAAATGCAACGCAAATTCCTGGGAATAAGTTTGAAGGACGAAATACCTCTCATTAATAAACCAGTTATCTCAGACAACAGACCTTGCACAAATAGCTACCAGAAACAAACAGCAATGGGGCGGTCACGTCGCCATTCCATAGTAATGACTAACCCGTAAAACAGCTGCAACAGCAAGAAGTTGAAGTTCGTTGCAATAATAGAAGCTTATTATATTACACCAGCTCTGCCGCTCTACACTTACCCATTGTTGAATTTCAAATGGAATTACAAGTTAGCACTTATCAAAACGTACGATAATTTAAATTCATTTTTAATTATAAATATTTTATACATTTACAAATAGGTTTTAAATTTTCGAAGGGGGAGGATCCCACCCTGGCCACCCCTTTAATTCATTGACTTAGGATTTAGGAGCCATTGAGAGACTTTTGTTTATCCCATTTAGTTTCCAACTCTCTTCTGATAATGCTAAAAAACAATTTAAAATTTATTTAATACTGCGTACTGGTGTTTGATTTCGCCACTTACTTGCCACCGTCGTCTCAGAAAGCGCAATGCCTGCCAACTATGAGCAGTAAAGTCACTAAATATAAGGGAAAAGTATCAAATCTTACCTAGCTTTGCAAACTGTGTGTAAATAGAAGTCTTTATAATAATGTATCATTGTGAAATTTACTTTCCACGTTCCTTTTACTCTCAAATTAGACACCGTTTTACTCTTGAATATAAAAAAGAATGGGGGAAAAAAAAAACTCAAACCATTCCCCTATATTCTCTAAAGTCAACGAATATTACCTAAACATTGAAGGATGCATCTATATTCTCTATCAAATTTTATTTTCTGAATGAATTTGCGTTGAAACATCGACATGCTGTCAGCAACGAATATGCTGTCAAATAAAATATGTTCATACATAAAATTCTCATTCTTAGTGATTACTAGAAGTGTGGTTAATTTTACATTTATTTTTGTCATGAATGAAACCTGTTTCTATGATATAAAGTCAAGGTAGTGGTAAAATATTAATTTCTGGAAAAACTTTTTACAGAAGTTTGACTTGAGTTTAAAAGAATAAATAAAGAGTTAAATTATTGCAAGAACAAAGTAAATGACAATAAATAAATACTGATAATGTACAACAAAATACGTGCGCCAGTTACAACAATCGATTGGCTGACAGCTGCGCAGCCAACTGGCGCTATTCAGTTCAAGGGCGCATGGGAATTACATTGAAAAATGATACGGTTAATTCATTTATGCCATCTCAAAACAGTTAATCAAACTAGGAACATGAAAATGATACCATATATACGTAAGAGTATAAATATTATTTTAATTAATTCTATAAATAAAATAACAATAAAATTAAACTTAAGTTCAGAGTACAGTTCTGGAAGGCTGTTTGAATAATTAATTCCTTTCCTCTGTGCTTCTGTTCTCCACACCTGTTATATTTCTCCTAATGTTAATTTTTAATTCATGTTCTATTCGTCATTAATGCATGGAACTGTCTTACCTTCCTCGAATATCCAACCACGCGTTAAATGACATTTTAGTTACGTCATTAAAACTGGGGCTTTACCACCAACCTCTGGATAGACGCTGTTATAGCAATGTGAATATAGCAATTTATTGTACAAGTTTTTGTTTATTGATTGCCGCGGATAGTTTTGAAGAAAACAGTAATTTAAGCGGCTTTTTTATATGCGACAAATGATCTCTAACTGTAACATTAGTACAAATTCCGAAATTTAACACCCAGAATCTTTTTTAAAACTGTATTCTACTCTATCAGTACGTATAAGTAATAGATAAAATAACACTCGTGTGGTAGAAAACTTATGAACCTTTCCACACAACCATTGCTTGATAACGGACCGGTATTTCATGTGAAGTCAGCAAGCTTATGACGACCGGAACAAATGCCATGAGAATGGTCGATACTTGGTTGTCTCAGTTTAATGCAATAAGGTTGCTTCGACATACTTTTATATTTTCAGTATTATCAATAAGTGTAAAATTTTAATAAGGTCGTTTACTGTAGATAAATTATGAATGATTTCACCGTAAAACTCACAGCAAAACGTGGTTTTCATATAAGGTAGGTTACGTTAAGATTTGGAACCAGAGGTTGCCAAGATACACTAAACTCAGATGGAGTAGATTCGCGACTATGATCAGGAAGGACACGATAGCTCAAATTGTAAGAGCCTTTGGCACAGCAAACCAAAGATCCGTGGTTCGACTCTCGACTGTAACCACGAAATTTTCCAATCTGATTCTAATTCCAAATTTTTAGATGTATTTAGAAATATTTGTATAAACAATTTAAAATCAGCATTTTTAAAATTAACATATGTTTTCAATTAAATTAAATTATGCATTTTGATAAAGTTTTTGTTTATGAAAACGGAACATTTTTAGGAATATGGTTGTGGATTAACTTTTTTAATTTTAAGCTATGCCTTATTTCTCATTTTATGAAATTGAATGTCTTTAAATGTATCAATGGAAGATTTTATTCCTTTAAACATTTTGCTTTAAAATATTTCAAAATCCTGGACGAGGCACATCATATATCACAATTTTGATTCTAATAAAAATTTATCATTTTTACTTTTAGAATTAAATATAACAATTTTTGCTAGCTTTTTTATAAATATAAGAAATACCCTGTCATTAAAGCTTTTCTACTTAGAAGTTTGAAAGGTTTGCAATTAACAACTTGACTAAATCAAGCACAAAACCCCCTTTGCATGTTTTCAACTTCTGTTGGTGGTATTTTTATGCAATTTTATTGTGTATATTTTCTGTCACTATATCACACTATTATTAGTCATTTCTGTAAAGTTACTGAACGAACCAAACAAAAAAATCTCTTTCAGATACCAAGCAATATAGAGGAGCAATTAAAATGTCTATGACGTCATAATACCCATATATTATCTTGAACTTTTAATTTTATTTTATTTACTTATTCTGGTAGAATTAAAAGCATTAGACATTTAATTCCGCTCTGAAATTGTTACTTTACAAAAATTGTTCTAAAATATAACAGCTACGCGTCTGAACAATTTATTAAAAATACTTTATTTCAATCCAAATTATGCATATATATATATATATATATATATATATATATATATATATATATATATATATATAATATGTTTTCGTGGAGTGTAACATTTCTCGTAAAACTTTATGAGCATCAAAATCATTAATAAAGCACATTTTGTTAATTTAGTCCGCCATATTCAAACGCTCTACCTAAATGCTGTACTGAGTATGTTTGCAACGTTCCATTCATTAAAATGTTTGTTATTAATTAGTAGCCTTTATGGTCCACCACCTCATTGCACTCGATGCGAGAGTAATTACCAGTCATTAGCCATTCACGTTACGCAAACGCCAGCATGTCATTAAATTTTTTTGAGAGTTTATTTTGAAACCTTTCGTAAAACAGTAGGTACACGAGAGAAGGCCAGAAATTACTTGCAGAACCCACTTTTCTTAAGGAAGGGCTTCATCAACTATAGTGTAAGAGAAAGCTTTAATAATAAACATAGAAAGCACCCACTTTTCAGCAGTAACAGAAGGAAAAACGGCAGATTATACAGCAAGACGGTAGAGATAAAAACTACATTCATTTGTCTGTTGAATACATAAAACGTTTCTCTCTAATGACAGTACTCGCGTTGCTAAGCGACCACTTCGTAACATTTTCTTTGCAACGTTTGCCACTTGAACCTTTTTCTCGTTTGCTTTCAGTGCATCTTTGTTTTCGTTTTCATTCCGTGAATTTTGAGAGGAAATTTCTGCAGAGACACTTATCCAAATTATGGATTCTTTAAAATAAATAATGATGAAGGAATGTGTATTTGGGTCGAGATAACCAAAGTTACAAGAAATAAGCCATTTTAACCGGCTTTGTATATGTGTTACACTATTACATATCTGAGTAGACAACAACTGGTGAAAGTGGCAAAAAGGCCGTTTTGTGTGGTGGGTAGGTGATGACCATTATTTTTTAGTATTTCCAAGAAATTATTCGACTGGAAAATTATTTGCATGGAAGTACCATGACTAGTTTTGGACAATTTGAAAGATAAATTAAAAAAAAAAAAAAAACCGTCAAGAATGGTGTGCGAAAGCAAGCTGTTTCACTAGGACAACTGCTGTCCCACATTGCAAGAGTCGCAATGACATAAGTGCACAAACGAGCATTATTTTGTAGTTCAAGAGTATATTGAGAAATATAATTGATCTTTTGCAAGTATATATGTTAAACTTTATCCAATTTTTTAAAAATGCCTGATATTACCTCCTTTATTACATAGCATTCCATACAACAACATTGACATTTTTGTTGAGTCTAATGCATTTCTTTGCGGAAACACGTTCTCATGCTCCTATATATTATATATGATTCACTTAATTACTTTACAGAAAGTTTTCTTTTGGACAAAAATGCTGCATTTTTTATTTAGAAGTAAATACGTAACAAATTTAAGAGGTATTTATGCAAAATTGTATCAAAAGTTATTCTTTGTTTAATACCTATTTGGTAAAATTAATTTTTGGTTGTTTGGTGGAATAATTTTTGAACTTTTGAGTATTTTAAATGTGCAGGATTTATATTCATTTTTAAGGACACTTACATTTCTTTGTAGCTAAATTTAAATTGTATTTTGTAGATGGATATATTAAATCTTAAGAACACAGAGCATGAGGATTCAGGCAGTAAGAGTTGGTACTCGCATTTTGCGAGGTACCGGATTCAAATCCCATGGAGCTGGCAATCTTGATTTTGGGCTTTTTCGTAGTTACCCCTAGTCGCTTAGGTGAATGCTAGAAAGAAGTAGATTTGAGAGGATTCGAGAAGATTATTTTAATTAAGCATTTCGAGGCAGTTTTCTGAGCTAACATACTGGCCAAAAATAACAATAAAAAGGGAGTTTTGATGAGCCCCCCCCCAAAAGTCCCGCGCAAAGAGTCACAATAGATCATCTTTTTTCTGTCTGCATCACCAAATGTGAATTTGTGGGTTTACACGCTGCAGAATACTCTACACTCTTTCATTTATCTTGTATTCAGAATTCACAGAATTCTGCGCAACTACCAGAATCTCTTCATTTGAGCCCCGAAGAAAATAGATAGACTTATATAGCCCCCCAACTTCAAGTTTTCTGCATCCTTGTTAGGCATTTCTATAGTGTGGTTATTTGGATTATTAAACACTTGAGCGCTTTTAGTAGTACCGATTATCAAATAGCCTCACTGTAGGCATGTCATAGTTTGCAGAAAGCTTTTGTAATTGATTTGAAGACAACTGCAAAAAACATTGCCTACGTGCACTTCTTTTTCAATAGTAACCTAAAAGTAGGAAGAGTTCCCACTTTATTCAAACCTTATTACAATAATGTTCCCCCCACCTTCCTGGCCGGTGTTAATACTTTGCGAAGTATTCTTGATAATTATGTCTCATCAGATAATGAAACGGAGGGGTTATGGGTTAGGTGCTGTTCATAGGCTCTGCAGGCAAAATAACGTTTACTATTGTAGCTGTTACAGCAACGCCGCATGTCCTCCTCCCTCCTCCCACCAAGCTGTGTATAATTATATCCACTACTTTTCAGTTCGCGCAGCGGCCATGGAAAAAAATCCTACCATAACTTTTTAATATCTTGAAACGGAGGTGTGGTATTTAGAAAACATCTATAAATAACTTATCGCTCTAACTGCGTTCATGTTTCTAAAGCATAAAAATGTGCTCTTCTTAGAAATAGTTCTTTCTTTTACTTTTGCCTCTCAACTTGCTAGCGACATAACCTCAAAATCCACTGCTCTAGTCAAATAGGTACTGCTAATGAACAGGAACAGGTAAAGTATGAGCAAAACACTTGATTGCGCAGTAACAAACTTAGAGGTGGACGATGCTGGGGGTGCTACGAGATATGTGCTCCGCAAAACAAACTCTCACATCGAGTGAGGTTTAGGTTTGGGAGACAGGCTGCATTCTTGAATATTTAAGTTACGACTGCTTTTTGTACACTGTATGTGTTTTGCGGCTTTCCCGCCATTCCCCTCCTCTCGTTGTTGCCATTCCATACCTCTGCATGTGTTTGCTCATATCTGACCTGCCCACTTATACGCTTGTTAATGAATAGGTACATTAACTGCTAATGACAAAAGATTTATAAGTCATCTAGTGTTTTAAAATGTTCGTTAGCCTGCTTTAATGCGTTACCAATGTACACTGAACTTTTTTTTTTTAATGGTGTTTAACGCCCGTTTTTTACTACTGAGGCACTGATGATAAATGAGATGAAATGATAAATTGGGAAAGGATTTTTTAAGGAAGGAAATGTTCCAGGCCTAAGTTCAGGGTACCTCCCGGCATTTGCCATTTATGAGGACTGAGGAAAACCAGGAAAAAACCTCAGTCAGGGAAGACGGTCATGGAGAGCTTCGAAGAGCAGACCTCCCGCTGACCTCGGCCATCCCTGGCGGTCACACTGAACCTGGCTACTCCCAGCGAGCACTGATGATATCGTTTCTCAACTGAAACGGTGCCTCCATAATTTACTACTTTTCCGGTTGAAATATACAAGAAACATTTTAAATTACCAGCAAAAATTCCAGGTTCCAAACAAAATACCAAGCTAAAAGAATGTGTAATGGCTAAAACATTGTAACCTCAAAGCTCTTCCACGTTTTTATCCGAAAATCTTGGTGTTGCTTTAAAGAAAAGACGTGTCATTAAAAACAAAAGAATGGCGTTACTATACTGCCAATGGCAAGCTCGATATTGTATTTACAGTGACAATATTCTTGGAACAACCATAAAATTTAATTTTTTAAATACAGTGAAGAAGATTAGAGGAAAGATATTTAAAGGAAAGGAAGACAGGAAAAAATCTAGTCTGTTTTTACAGAGCTAAACTTTCCGCCCTATTTCCATTGAGCCGGAGAGTAGTAAAACACAACTTTGCAGCAACTAATGGAGTGATGCAACCGTAAACATCACGCATCGTTGCTCTTTTGTTACCCGTGGAACGTTTTTATTCTAGAACGAACCATGCGAACATAACAAAGTAGGTAATACAAATCCTCTTATTTTATCCACAGATTTTATGTTGCAATAATGCAGATTTTAAACAGTTCAACAGATTTTCATGCAAGGTAATAGTATTATTATAGTAATTATTAATTTTATTAACTTATTTCATTAGGTTCATAAGGTGAAGATATTAAACAGATAGAGAAATAAAACAGAATAGTAAAACAACATTTAAAATAAATGCTTTCAAAAAATCAAAATCTAAAGGTAAGCCAGCTGTTCCCACTTTTTTTTATTCATGTCAACTTAGTGAATCAGGAGCTTTCCATGTACTTTAAGTAAAAACAATAGACATACACCTGGACTATTTAAGTTCAAATTTAAATGTACCTCAAATTCACAAGTTAAAGTAATAACGCAAATTAATATCCCCTTCGGGCCCATTTTAGTTTATCTAAACATTTTATTTGTTAGGACGAGAATGACTGACCGCCTTCGTGGTCTAGTAGCAGCGTTTGCGACTACTAAGCCGAAGGACTTGGGTTCGAGTCCCGATCAGGTCAAGCTGTCTGGGTTAGTTTTATTTTATCGGAGAATTTCCTTACCCTGATAAGGTGAATGCCAGATAGCTTTAAGGCACCAAGGACTCCGAACTCATTTGCGCCATTATTAATACCTTTAATTTCATTTATTCCTACAGACCTACACCTATAGCATCAGTCCATAATCCCAGATGTTGCGAGAAGAGCAATGCAGCCAAAGCGACAGTAAATAAAACATTAAATAATGCTTGAAATGTATAATGCTCAGTTTCAAGTCTGAACATTGATGCATAATGTCAAGGCAGATTTAAAATGATAAGGTGATGACTTGCTAAAATAGTGAACGTGTCGAGTAAAGCGTTTGATTAAATGTCTGCAACGTCTCCTTGAATCCATCAACTACGAGGCTGTTCAGTGAAGAATCATAACTTATTCTCATTCTTATAATTTTAATGATCTTTCTCAATGTAGTCCCCGTTGAATGCAATTAATCAGTCTCGGCGTTTCTGCCAGTCTTCAAAGACCTGCTGGAACCATCAGAATCTCCTTCGCAGGCGTCACCACTGCTTCTGATGAAAATGCTTTCCACGAAAGTGTTTCTTTAAATTTGGGGAAAAGAGCAAAGTCGCACGGGGCTAAATATGGGCTGTAGAGAGGGTGAGGGATGCACTTCACATGGATATTTCATAAAATATTGAGCATTCGGCCGTGCATTATCGCAATGCAACGTTCAGATTGATGCTCGGAAATGTGTTTTACGTGCGATATGGCCTTGCAGAGTTTACAGAACATCTCTATAGTATTGTTCAGTATAGTTGTGTGTGCAGATACGACATGCTTGCAAATACTTCCTTGAATATTGAAAAATGAGATGTCAGTAACTTCCTCATCAGAAGCATTTTTTTTTTTAATTTTTTTGGTGTCAGTGATGATAGGTTTTCTCACAGAGCTTTGCTGTTTGCTCTTAGGATAGAAATTATGTAGTCAGTGTAATTATCTTTGAGCGAAACTCCGCATTAACTGTGTGCAGCCTGCACTCCAGCGTCCTTTTGTTCGGGAATCAGCAGTCCTTGGAACCCACCGTGCACAAACATTTCTCAAGTGCACCCTTTCAATTGCCAATACTGGGTAGCACGCAGTGAAATTTTCAAAATTTATGAAGTTGTTCTTAATGTTATTCGACGGTGTTAGATCACAAACAGAGCGTTGGATCTACATTCCGTTAAAATTATTTATCTTCCCTCTTTAACAATTTTAAACCCTCTTCGAGCTGTGCTATAAGGAAGAACGAACTCTCCTATAACATTGCATAGGCTTCAGATGAAAACTTGTTGGAACGAAAGCAGAATTTCAGATGAGCATATTGCTCGTCGCGTGTCATCTCCATTTTACTGTAGGCGGAACCGAACATTTGCACGACTCTCACAGACGAAAACCGTAAGTGACTTGTACCATGTGTACATTAAACATTAAATTGGCAATATATCGTAAAGTTAAGTTTTTGCGCGAGAAATTATGTTTGTAAAAAATTTAATGTTTCTTTATTGACCAGTTCTCATATGTCAGCAACTTTGAATTATTACTGTGTCTTATTATATAGTAAATGATTACATCCAATGTTTTAACGTATTCGAACATTCTGTGATAATGACCATGACAGTAGTACTTGAAAATAGTAACAATATAAGAAAATATAAATAAAGTATTGTAACTTCAACGATCGTTTATCAGATTTATAGTTCAGAAGAGCACATATTATACATGTTTGCGTAACTAAAGAATTAGGGATGAGCAAATTTAAGTGCAGGAGTATTACCTCGAATGTTGCCACCTACCCATAACGGTTGAGAATCGAGAATTGAGACTTTCAAGCTTCAAGCGGATAACGAGAAATTTCTTGATAGATTAGTGACTGTGCCTGAACCATCAGACCATTACATTTCTCTGAAACCAAAATACAGAACAAGGAACGAAAACATAAGCAGTCCCTCATCCTCATAAGTACCAGGGTCATGCTGTCTGAGAAGGGACTGATTACACTAGTCAGCGATGAAACTATTGCCTCAGAGATTCATATATTTTTCGAATAGTGATATCATGCAAAATCCAATATAATGGTCAGAATCTTTCTAGCACGTACTGATTGTTCGGAATTTAAGTATGTATATATATTAATGTGATATTAGAAACTTTTATTTGGGGAATTTTATAACATATACAAATAAATTTGCATTTTTTTCTCGATGGACAGTAAGATGTTGTTTAGAATTATGCTGTAAGCTTCTAGGAGACTACAGATCATTCATATTGATAAAGAAGAAGCAAAGAGGGACAACGACAAAGAGGAATGGGAGAAGGAGGGTGTTGTCTTAGTCCCCACCAACATGCCTACTATATAGTATAGGTCCTTAAGTCAGCAATCAGTTATTGCCAATCCAACAATCTATACAATACGCTAAACACCCATGCATTATTTGTGAGTGAGAAGCAGGGCATAAGACCGTCACTGGACTCAAAAGATTGGCCACCTTGACTGTATGTAGCTGCTTGCTCCAAGAACGTTGTACGTGAAAGCCTCTTCACAAGTGATTCTACAATCTCTCTATGTTGAAGAAAGGCGTAAAGGGCTTATTCAGGAGTCATAACAACATTTCTTGGTAACAGGAAGTTTCTAGGTATAAAGATATAGTGGGCAAAATTGTAGGAACTTTACTGCAAAATGAGGAAAATTCATATGTTAGTTACACTCACACCTTGACTATTTTCCCGAAAAACCTAATTTAAAGGTTCCATAAAGTTATAAAGGAGTATGAGACAAGATATTAAGGAAGATGGAACATTAATATACTTGCTAACTATTGGTGGATGCTTCAGCAAGAAAAGGAAAGAGAGCAAAAATACTTTCAGAACGTAAAAGCGGCGATTATAATAGAGGTCTGAAAAAGGATTGATGTGAATACACTAGATATTTTATAAATAAAGTGTTATTGGTGATACAATATAAAAGATTTAACAATATTGACAGGATTAAATGGTGTAAACAGTGATATAAAGCAAAATATAAATACAGTTACAAGTCAAATAACATTTAATTAATGTTTGCGAACTCTATGTATATTATAAAGCCACTTTCAACACATTTTCAGTGTTATTTATTTTAATATTTTTTGTACATGGAAGATTGTTTCAGAAATAGTGTGCTGAAAATGTGACTTTGTAAACATCCATACTGATAGCAGAAAAATTAACTTTATTTTCAGATTTAGCACACCAATTTCATATTAATCAAGCAATAATCATAAAGGTGAAACATGCAGGCTAGTGGTATTTGCACACAAGACCACAATAACGAACCGATTATTATACAAACTTAATTTCAAAGTTACAAGATGGAATCAAAGAAGAAACGTGAAGCGAGTTGTGCTCTTTCTTCAGAACAATGCTTAAGTCATAAGTATTGTGTTGCAAAGGTTGCAATTGATAAAGAAGGAGGTTTAGAAATGTTGAAACAACCTGTTTACTCCTCAGATGCAGCTGCCAGCGACTTGTTCTCAAAACTGTAAGAAAATCTTTTCATCAGATTGTGAAATCACAAATAACGTGCGAACAACCCTTCTTCCGAAAACTGTGTAAATGTGGGAGTGTCTCCAGGAAAAGCGAGACAGTCGTCAAGAAAAATATGTGAGAAAATGAGAAAAGTAAACATTGATATAAGCTAAGAATCGTTCAGACCATGTATTTTGGAATAATGAACCGTAATTAGTGGAAGAGGTGGACTGAGCCTGTTTATTATTGCACATCTTCTCAAGTCTTGGAATCAAAATGGATACAATAATCTCATTTCCTGTTCCACATTGATTTTCGCTTAACTCTTGTTTTTTTTTTTTTATTACAGAGACAGTCTAAAGCAACAGTTCGCGCAAATATAACATCACATATTGTTACAATCCCCTCTAAATTGCCTGGCTATATTATCATTCATTATTCTGTGACTATCTAACGAACTGGGGTAGGCTTAGGAACGTAGCTGCAACGCTAATCTGAAGAAATCCTAAGCATCATTAATCAAAATGAAAAATTAGCAGGAAAGTAAAGGACCGAGGTGCTCTATGTAATTATAGACGTTAAATAGAGTTGAATCATCAATAATTTTCCATTTATGATTATCCTGAGATCGACTCTCTGCCGCTAATGTGACCATTCCGGGGCAGAACGGTACACGTCCACTCTCTTCGAGTTCTAACCCCCTATGTTGCACATGCGCAGACGCTAATTTTCTTATGTAATCTTTCCAAACTGACACATTCACTTTTAACCTTCACACTGCTACAATATATTTCCCCCATATTGTTATTCCACCATATGGCACAATATTCAATTAAAAGTTGCTGAGCAGCACTTAGTAACAGGTGTGCAAAATAGATTTCGTTTCATGCTTCCACATTTTGTCTTCAGTGTGCTATCGTAGCAGTCCAAAACTATTTTGCGAAATTAAACTTGGACTTTGGCCCCGAGTGGTTTTTCACTCCATGGAAACGTATTAATGGTTTCCTCTTCAAACCAGTTAGTAAGCTGTGACATTGGAGATAAAAAAAAATAGTTGCAATAAGGAGATATAATCTTTTCTGCCATTTTTATTAGTTTTTCTTGTCAAAAAGAGTAATTTTTTTAAGCAAAATCTTTTCGACGATTTCAAAATATACTTCCCAGCGTGGAGAGAAATGAGGAGGAATACATTCAAGGTGTCATCCAAGAAATACCTGGAATGAGTTCATTACATTTCCTGGTTTAATTCAAACGTACAGGACAATGCATTTGCACGAGAGAGCTGTCGCGAAGTAGAGTAAAACAAAGTGCTGTAGCTATACGATTGTAACTAAATTCCTTCCCTTGAAACTGCCATTATTTTGTAATTGAGAGTCTGCCCCATGATCTGGATTCTGTAACTGATAAAGAAAGTCACTCTTGAAAGCCACTCACTTACATCGTCGTGCTCACCAAGTCTACAGTAGCGATAGAATTTCAATGGAATGGGAACTGTGCAGGTGCGGAAAAATGAACACAAAACATTTACACGTAGAAAAAGAGAGGAGGATATAATGAGAGAGGTTCGCGGTTTCTTACTTGGAGAACACGATAGCTTAGTTACTAGAGCGTCAGCCCGGAAGACTGAAGACTCGTAGTTCGAATCCCGGCCCTAACCTGAGATTTTCAAGTTTGATTCTTCTTATCCACTCCAAAAGTTTGTCGGTAGAGTGCTTAAGTATATTTTCCTTTTCAGCACTGAACATTTTCGTGCAAGCAGGAAATTAAATTAAAGCTTACGTGTACATCTTTTAATTTGCTAAAATATTTTACATGTTCTCTGCTAACGGCTACTGCCCTGATCAGCTACATATTCAGTTTGCCCACCCTTTCCCCTAAAAATCGCCTTGCTCCAGGTGTTAATGCTGATAATCTAGTTTTCATTTTTTCCCCCGCTCTTCAACACCCGGTAATCCATTTTACAAACTTGTATAACGAATGCTGGTATAACAATAGTTGCCCAGAGGTGAAATCGATTTTCGTGCAAAGCTGGTTCTCGCCACGAAGAAGCGGATTGGAGACAGAATAGAAAACGATGAATATGGATGTAGCAGCATTTGCCGAAACAAAGAAAATTAAATGGAAGCACAGAACTGCATTGTTGTTCAGTGTTCTGCGCAGGGTATCTCCACACAATGAACACTTTGTGTTCCGCTGCAAGTGTAATATGACTCAATTAAAAGGTTTAAAAGTTGGCAGCCTTTAATTCAGTTGACCTTTCAATGAAAGATCAAAATGACAATGTTATAGAGAAATAATTCACCCGTTTTGTCTTTGAAATTCTGTAATGTTCTGGATTAAACACGATTAATAACCTAACAAAAGCTGGCGTTGCGAGTGGAACTGTCGGTTGTTGGTATATTCATAGAGCACCATCGAATAAAGATTTAACTTTCGTTTTAGTTCCAGGCGATAAATGTAATTAGTATTTGAACAACTGGTTGTGATTGTTAGAGCTTGTATAATCTGGCTGTTTCATATCAACAATTACCAGAACGTCTCTCCTGGGAATAAAAGAGAAATAAATGGAGGTTTAATCTTTGTTAAATTACGGGAATTTATAACATTTAGAGCGGTCCTAACACAATTTCTAGTATTGAAACCCATTGGATGCTATAATTTAGTCTAAACGTTAAACAGAATTATACAAAACTCTGTAAACAAATTCAATCTTGATTTAAAACTAAGTGAGTTTCAATTTTTTGGGCGTAAATACTTTGGGGGTGCGGGTAAATCTCGCGATTTACTTATTTTGTCCCGTATGTTTTTTCTTCTTTTTTTGTAATGTGAATGCAATATCAATATATCTACTAATCCGTATTAAATCAGTTAGGAAGGAATATTACATATTAGTGTTGTCTAGAACATTTTATACATAAAGAGGATTAGATATATATGATTAGCTACACGAAGACATTTTTATATAAATCCATAGTTTTCTTATTTTTATGCGATAAATTTACTGTATTGTATATTCTGAAAATATTCAATTTCGAAGAATATAAACTCCAAAATCCTCATTTAAAAAAAAATTATTAGATATAGATGATAGAACGCATTCTATAAATGTATAAGTGCCATGTTTAATATAAGAGTAGCGTTCAAAATTATTTACAAGCGCTATTTTACGAATATCGCGCAATATATGGACACGTCCATTTGTAGGGTGATGGACTGATACTAGATGGCGGTTGTAAGCAGTGTATAGTGAAAGGACAGAGTTCGTTTGTTGTCAAGTACAGGAAGATGTGGACTATCATGGACAAAGATGAACTGCACGGTTCTTGTGGAAGGAAGGGTTCAAAACTGCAGAAATTCATAGACGTTTAACTGCGGCTTGTGGACAAGAAGCTGCTGCACAGAAGGTCGTTTAAAACTGGGTCAATGGGTTCGCCAGCGGTACACAAGAATGTGTACCGCTGGCTAGTACTAGTACTAGTAGTATTAGTAGTAGTAGTAGTAGTAGTAGTATTAGTAGTAGTAATAGTAGTAGTAGTAGTAGTAGTAGTAGTAGTAGTAGTAGTAGTAGTAGTAGTAGTACTAGTCGACGTCATCATCGCAGTCTCATATCAGTAACACTACGGCCGCAAAGATGGAATCACCGGGGTTCATTGTTTTGTTGCATGCACCACATTCTCCGAATCTCTCTGTGTCTGATTATACCTTATTCTGCAGCACGTGAGGTGAACATAGTCCGCAACAACGAGAAGTATTCAGACAGTTATTCATGATGTTTTTTTTTTATTGATTTATTTATGGACGCTCTTTAACAGCTCAGGTCATCAGCGTCCCATTCATCTCAGGGCGTGAAACGGCCGACAAATTTTGCTCAGAGGCCTCTCTTTCAGGCTTGAGGTTCTTTTTCGTGCCGTAAATGTACGACACGGGACCCACGGCTTTACTTCCCTTCCGAAGGAAGCCATACTTAGGATTTTTACGCCCGAAAAAATCCATCGGTCCTGGCCGGGTTCGAACCCGCGATCTTGGGTATAGGAGGCAAGTATGAATTTACGATGGTGCCGTAGTACTGCAAACAATGGTTTCGCGATGCTATAATGAAGTTACCAGGAAGATGGCTACAGTATATTGGTATTGTTGGGGAGTATTGAGAAATCCCATGTTCATTGAACTATGTTGAATAATAAATAAGGTACAAAAACCACTATTGTAAATCATTTCCTAACACCCCTGGAAATTTTTCAACGGGCATATAAAACAAATTAAGTCACACTTGGCTAACTTCCCCATATAAAAATGTGAAAACATAAATATCGGCTCTCTTTCTCCCTATTATATTTGGAGCAAATGGTTTGTGCGCGACCAGCGAGAAGTCTTCTGTAACTTGAGTGTGATAACTCTATCGACACAATATAAGTAAGTGCTCTTTTCTAGACATGAATTTATTTATTTCCGCATTCCTTTACCTTGCAACAAAAATATGAAATCTATATTAATTTGTCTTAATAATTTGAAGTTTTGCCATGTTTTTATTTGTCATTGCCTATGTGAAATAAATCATTCAAATACGCAAAAAGCAGATGTTCTTCAATACGTAAATTAGAAATGAAAATGTTTTAAAAATTAAGTTTGGCAAGATATGAGCTTTAAAATGAGCTGTTGTTCAGATGTCTATTTTAAAGGTTTATTTTTTTTTAATGGTGTTTAACGCCCGATTTTACTGCAGAGGCACCACAGGTGGCTTTAAAGGGGTTGAGAGCTATGTTTTATTAAAGACAAATTTAATGTATTATGGTAACTTTCGCAAAATTTGACACAAAAATATCAGACCTGGGAAGTCGTATTTCACAAAAGCATTCGACTTGATACCGTGCTTGGTACCCTTCAATTGTGAGAAATGAATTTGAATATATGTAAAATTTAATTTAGGTAGCTGTAAGTGAAGCGTTGTGTAGGTGTGTAAAAATAACACGAAATGTAGGAATTCTCGCCCGAACAGCAGAAGGACCGTTCTGGCAGACAATAGAGTAAATTCTTTTTGTTCATTATGTTGGCAAAGACGAACGCTGTTAACACCTGTGCTACCGTTAAAGTACGTTGAACTCTAATGTACGATAGAAATTGAAATTGAACGGTGGACGAATTGCCAAGTTGTTACGTTCAGATAATCTGACAAGCCAGTAATATGAGAGTTGCATGATGTCACCAATAGCCTATAACAGTGGCGGGAAAATAGAGCTTCCCTGTATCACGTGGTCAAACTGGCCTTACTGAGTATTTAAGGACATGAAATCACCCTTTTGGGGGGATTCAGAAATTAGTCTTGGAAACTCGCACTTTAACATCAATAATGTTCGAGCTTCACTTCTGCTCGGCGCTTCTTCTTAGCAGTCAGATAACTAACTACTCTTTGTCAAGTATTATAACTCTACGGGTCTGCCAACTGTCTCATTACTGCGATCAGAAGAGAAACGCTCTTGTTGAGTGAATAAACGACGTTAACTCTCAGACAACAAGTTGTTCTTTCTCGTCAACATATCACCTTTAATTCTCCTCACTCAACCCGGCACCTTCAAGTCCCCAAAACCAGCTACAGCCCTGTAGATCGACCAGAAGAGTTATTTAATGGTGAGCTGTATCTGCATATAATCAAACTTCCATCACCATTCTTCCCACCATCTAAACTCCCTCAAACTTTGACCTACCAACGTCGGGCATACTCAAAACATTTAAAGCATCACCCATGCGCGCCACCTTCCAATAACTCCTTCAGGCTTTACATGTATTAGTAATACAAAATATTTTAAAATTAAAATATATTAAATCCGTTTTTTTAACTTTTCATACAAGTCTCTTAAAATATCCTCAAAAAGAAATCTAGTAAGATCAGGTGACCATCAATCATGAATGATTTTTAATTGATAGATCGGCCGATGAAATCGATTCCGAGACTCCTAAAGTGTCCTCAGCTGTTTGAGAAGTAGCTCCTTCTTACAGAAATTTACATTTTTCAAATTAATATATGAGATTTTCGAAATTTATTGAAAGTGCTAAGAAAAATACAAACTACAAGGGGACTCCACCTATCTGGCCCAGGTCATTTTAGGTGTACCTCCTTGCGATTACAGAAATTTTAATACACTGATGATTTTATACTAATATTTCATCTAAATTATAAATAATTAAATAAAATACATTTCGACCTAGATTGCATCAGATTCCGGTCCAAATTGATGAGCCGTAGCCTACTGGAATTCCAGGGGACCAGGCTCCGACCCAACCCAGGGGACTAAAATACAATATATCAATTACTGTACCTATACCATTATTTTATCAGCTAGTTACAGTCTCTACAAACTACAGTTCCTTTATTTCTCAAATACCAACTGTAACATGTATTCACTTTCTACAGCAATTTTCAATATCCCAAGCTCAATAATTAATAAATTTAATATAATTTCAGTCTCAACCATTCCCAGACCAATGAAATTTTTCATAATGATACAGCTATTCTTTTTCATCTAAATTTATCTGAATTATATATCTATCAACTGACCATTTTCATTTAATCTTTACTTTACATAAGAATTCCCCAAATTTGGGTATCTGCTCATGGTCTTCAATGATCTTTCTCAATACAATGACTTTATTCCTCCTTAACCATTCCGTACTAATTAAACGTTCCCTCTAAACATTTGTGGCTTTACATTATAAGATAATATGAATTTCATCTTCCTTCTCCCCACATATGGGACACATTCCTAGAATAACATCTCCCCTCATTTCCCTTAATTTCCAAACAACTAATCGAAACCATGCTATCCCTTCTGTTTTATTTATTTTTTTTTTTTTGCTACCATATAATGCCCCTTTTCTGGATTATCTTTTAAATCCTTGTAATATGCTTTTCTCCCTATTCTGGGCAAATAAAACTTGTCTATCAAATGAATGTAATTGTGTTTCTTCCAAACTTAGAATTATGAATTTTACACAATGTCAGATGTAGCAAATTAAACTAGTCAGAAATTCTACAGCAATTGCTTTTATGAAGTAGCAAAATGAGCAGCCGGAAGGAGCATGTTGTTTGACTGTGCAATATGCAATAATTGATATATCATACATAAGAAATTCCAGCGGAACTCATATAAATGTTGAATAAAAACGTGTCGATAGTAGGATAAGGTGTTATATGCGTAATATATTTATTTATCAATGTGGGTTAATGTAGTAACAGTTATTTGGCGTGAACATTGTAAAATATATGTATGTATATATATATATATATCTATATATATCTATATATATATATATATATATAGTAGGCCTAATCTAACAACTAAATTCTTTTCGATTAAATAACTATTAAAAGCCAACTAGCTTTTTCTATGGGAAAATGCTAATGTACAATATTTATAGCTTTTTGAATAGTGTTTAAAGTCCGTTTTTACTACTGAGGCACCACAGACGGTGAACACTGATGATGCTTGAGGGGAAATGATATATTAAGAAAGTTTTTTTTTTTTTTTTTATGGAAGTAAACGTTCCAAGACTAAGTTTACGGTACCTCCCCGGCATTTAGCATTTATGAGGACTGAGGAAAACCTGGGAAAAAACTCAGTCAAGGAGGACGGTTCTGGCGGGATTCGAACTCCAGATCTCCCACTCACGAGTCCGTGCCTTAACGACCTGGGCCACCCGTGGCGGTATATTTCTAGTTATTGAGATAAGAATTTCATTTCTCACAAACATGCTTGCATATACATACAACTACTAAATATGCAACCTTGTTTATTATTGGTAAACGTATTACAGACCTGTCTATTCAAAATAGAGTTTGCAAAAAGGAAAATGAAGGAATGTATTGGATCAAGGGTTATATAAAGGTTAGGAACATGCATTATATTTTATTAACAATAAGATGATAATATATGTTTCACATTAGCATTTATCTTCCAGCGTACTGAGAAATAGTAAAAATATTGATACATTTGATAAATGAATAATATACATTTATCCGTTACTTATTTATAGCATTTACTACTTCAATTATAAAATAAAAACGAATGTATAAATGAATAGAAAAATTATTGCTTGTATGTTGTTGCAAAATAAAATAGTTTTAATTAATCTACCTCTGATCTTAAACTTGAATATAAACCAAACATTAGCTACATTTCACAAATGAGCATAATTTGCCAAAACATGCACATTGCAGGTAGTCATATGTTGATTTATTTTGAAAGGAACAGCCTTAAATGCAATATGGAAAAAATAAATAAATAAAAACAAATAAAATAAAATATGAACTTGTTAAACGATATGAATGTGACAAAATATTTTTATTGTTAGAAGTAACAGTATGAAGAAATATATTGTCACAAATTTTTGAGAAATTTGGGTAGAAAACGTTTAGATTGGTTATTTCACATTGGTCATCTTTGTAATAAACGTGTACCTATTAAAATATTTCAAATTTTTTAAAAATGTGTTGTGTATACTTAAATTTCTATACTATAGTGTGATCTATTCGCATCTGTAATATGGGAGCGAAATCTGGGGTTGTACATTCATTTTATATGAATAGAATGCTTATATTACAAAAAATGAATGATATTTCAATTAGGAATCTTGCAGAAACTATTTTATAAGCTATAATATATTCACAGTATAATCAAAACAAAGATAGTTAAAGAGGGAAAAATTAAGTTAAATAATCGTGGGTACATAATTATAATGCTTGAAGTAGAGACAATTTTCATAGGCATGGTTATTAAAAATTGTCAGTCTAGAATGTGAATGTGATGGGAACTGTATTTTACAATAAATTATCCATGATTTAAAGTGTGTAAATGGAGGAATATTTAAAAAGAAATTAAAAGCGACTTAATCAAAAATATCTATATAATGCAAGTGAGATGTACATGAATTTAGTTTAGGTTATATTAGTTTTATGAATGACTTCCAATGCTTGAAACTTATGTGCAATTCTATTCGCTGCAATAAAATAATAATAATAATCATTATTGATATTATTATATTTATATTATATTAATTCCGAATCGTGAGTTAAATAAATTTAATTAGAATATTTAAACCTAGACGCCAACGTCATAATCTCATTTCGCAATTTGCAACACTATGGACATTTAATTCACAACTTTAACTTTCAAGTTCAAATCATGATAAACACGTTAACAGTAAGTTTGTGAGAAAACTCGATTTTTCCATTTTAATACCCAACTAAATTAAATTAAGTGGCATAGTAAATTTTGCTTTCATTGTTAGAGCCTTTGGGAATGTTTTAGTCGACTCTGGGCCATCCTGTTGTATGTAATGGATTAAACAGATTTATAGAACGTTTATCACTAATACATATATCTAGAGCAATAAATTTGTCTGCTGAAATTGCAATAAATTAACTTCCTAGAAGAGCCAGAACGCTAAAATAGATAAACAAAACAATGATTTAAAGTATGTACTAGATAATCTGATACTCTCTAAGCTTAAATTTAGGAGTATATTTGAAGACTTTATTGTAAAACCAGTTATTTTAAGCTCAATATAAAACTCACGATCTCCTGCGACGTTGAAAGGCAATAGACTAAGTTGGTGTATGAATATTTAAAATCGCAAGCAATTGTGAGCTTTATGTCGTACTTATAATAAGCATTTGGAGTTAGTAGGAACATTTTTTTGGAGAAATTTTGATTATGATGGTATAGCGAAAGTTTTCATATATAGTTGGTATACTATATACTCTCAGTGTGCGGGTTAAAAAACGATAAATATGCCTTAAATTGAACTGAGTGATAGGGAAGGAGAAGAATTCAGTACAAAGCAATATAACTTAGGAGTATGAATTAAAATTTGACACATAATGAAGGAAATGAGAATTAGCTAATGTCAAGAGAAATTACTTTTAAGGACATTGGTAAGAAATTTTATATTGAAAAAACGAAAAATGAAATAATTATGGAAAATGAATTTTAAAATTTATATTTTTAGTTTTTGTTATTTAATACTTTGGATATGTAAAGAGAGGTCATAATCCAGAATTCCAGAGAAAATGCAAGAATGGATTCCAGTTTCAAGATGAAATAAGGAAAGGTCAAGGTAAACATGGATAGTGAATATCATGGAGAAAGGTTGGGAAAGTTAGACTGGAATAGTGTAATATATTAAAATCCTTTATAAATGTAATACATTGTTATTTTTCTCGCTATCAAACAGTTATCATTGAATATTATTTTGATTTAGAATTTATGGTGAAATACTAAAATAATTAATAACTCCGAAAGAGCAAGATTAAATTATATGACAATTTTAATATTAATATCAATATTGAAGATGATTTAGAAACCAAAGAAGTCCGTCAGAAAAAATGAACAATTATAAACAATACACCGTTAGAGAAGAGAAGATAAAAATATCGAATTGCAAAGGAAAACAAACGTACTATATGTAAATTCAATCTTAAGTATAAACACATTTGAAAGGATACAAAAATACATTGAAATAATTTTAGTTGAACTGTTTTGAGATATTGAAACGAACTTTGTATGGTAAACTATTATAAAGTTTGGAAGGATTTATGTGAAAAATCCTGCAAGAGTTCGTTAAGAATACATAATAGAGAGAGGGAGGTTAAAATTGTTTGTGTATATATATATATATATATATATATATATATATATATATATATATGGTGGTCAAAGAAGTGAGATGACCCAAACAAGTAATTTCTTCAAAGACTTACTGGAAGATTAAATACCGTAGAAGTGTGGAATGTAATGTAATGAATGTAATTTAAATGAGAGCCTTGACAATAGAGGACATACAGAACAGACATCTTTTACTGTATATTCCTGAATATATTTATTATTATTACTCTTTAGGGAATAACATTAGAGCCGTGCGATCATTGTGGATAGTAAACGAAGGGTTTCTGAGAAATAGAATGCTCTAGGGATCCATTTCGCTGCATATTGCAACGGAATTCTAGAACAATTAACTTCGGTAACAAGAACCGCAGTGTGGTTAGACGGAGTTTCTTATCATTTATGCATTTACCTCAAGACAAGTTGTCTTTTCGGAATTGGAAACTAAAGTCATTACTTGAGCAATAAACAAGCTTCATTCGAAAACAAGTGTTGTTTCATCATCAGAATGAATCTGTGTTCATGAATGACATGTGACATCATTGTATCTAGCATTCTGCATTACTTTAAAAGATCTACTTAAAAACATCAATGTTTATTTGTCATATCCGATGCCCCGGGTGACTTACTGAATGTTAGCAGCCTCGCACATCTAGCATGAGAGCTGCTAAGGAGAAAAGTGCTTCACGCAGGAACTGCGTAAACTAAGCGAATTCCTCAGCAAGTTGAGTTTGTGAAGTTATTACTGAGCACTATAGCAGGGGGGAAGAAAAAAAAAAAAAACAAAAACAAAAACGCTTACTGAAGACATGCATATTTTTTTAAAAAAAATGGGCTAAAAATTAACGCTTTTTCTGTATTATTATTATTATTATTATTATTATTATTATTATTATTATTATTATTATTATTATTATTATTATTATTATTAGTGTTGTTATTATTATAATTATTATTTACGTGTTACATTTAAACCGAATGTGATTGACATTTAAGCCACATAGTTAATTTTAGAGGTAAGATTCCTTGTTTTTCAGTGTTCCGAAACCATTGTGCTCTCTCCGTCTGCATTTATTGTACACTTTACACTACCAAGGTTGACAGAGTACATACTACCGCTTAAGATTGGTACATCATTCCAGCATTTCCTGAGTCGGTCCTGGTGGTGTAGTGGTTACCATACTTGCCTCCTACACCGAAGATCGCGGGTTCGAACCCGGCCAGGACCGATGGATTTTTTCGGGCATAAAAATCCTAAGTATGGCTTCCTTCGGAAGGGAAGTAAAGCCGTGGGTCCCGTATCGTACATTTACGGCACGAAAAAGAACCTCAAGCCTGAAAGAGAGGCATCTGAGCAAAATTTGTCGGCCGTTTCACGCCCTGAGTTGAATGGGACGCTGATGACCTGAGATGTTAAAGAGCATCCGTAAATAAATCAATCAAAAAAAAAAAAAAAAAAGCATTTCCTGGTATTCGACTTCTGCCGTTCGGTACTAAAGTTGCAGGACAGCCACTGTCCGTAAGGGGTTAGTCCATTTATTCGTGGCCAACTTTGCTGGTTAAGAAGTGGTCACATTCAACAACAACTCAGCTATATATATATATATATATATATATATATATATATATATAAAAGCTTGACTTCTTGCCATAGAAGAACTCAAGGAGTTGGAAATATAGCGATTTCAAGCGTGACTTTATCTTAAGCTTCTATAATTACTAATTACTAGTAATTACTATAATTACTATTAATTTGTTACATTGCTAATAGTGTTATTTTATTTTTATTTTATATTATATACACACATTGTTGAAACTATACACTGTGCAAGTTCATGCAAAAATCGTTGTCGATTATTTTCAAGACTTTGAAGTAGATACCTATGAAAAAGTGTGGAGAGAATAGTCTACGCATCTAATTTTGCTACCTGACCTTCCTAATACAATTTAATTGTTCTGCATTCCTTGTGCCGCTCTGTTTCCTGACATCGACGTTTCTTTCTCTGCCTTTTAAGAAACTCCGAATGTTCTTCCACTAGCAAACTCTTAGCATTTGTCTTTGGAGATGAGGGACCACGTTTGGTATCCGCAGAGTAGGGCTGGAATCACACAGCTTTAAAAAATGTTACGTTATTTTATTTTATTTTTTTTGTTGGTAGCCGTAGAAATTTATTCACTAAGATGAATTTTAGACTCCAGATTTGGTTTCAATGGTTTCAAACCACTGCAGTTATTTTTATTCCCTGATGTCTTGTCAAAAGAGACCATTTGGCCCACACATGCCTTACGCGATAATATTTTCGACGAACACGTGTCACCAATCACAAACCAAAGGGTGCATTGAACTAACCTTTGAACCGTTCACATTCTGAGTGATGTGGTTTGTGTCACCGTCAAGCAGGCGTATCCCAAGTCTTCTTCACACTATCGAAATCCTTTGAGACACTTTTTCATTTTGTTCTGTTCGGATGCTGTTGTAGTTTTATGTCCCACAGTGACTTTATGGAAACGTTGTATTTATAAGCTGTCTTTGCACAATAAGAATATTAGGTGAAATGTGATTTAAGCCCTAGGCATGGTGATAGCTTTTAGTTTTTTATGTATGTTTTAATGACCAATGGTTAGACTGTGAGCCTTCCATCTATTCGACCCATGTTTGATCTCAATGCGACATGCGCAATTTGTGGCTATTAAAGCAGCATCTGGGCAACTTGCCGCGGGCCCTCTAGTCTCCCTGGTCATTCATTCCGCCAATTACTCCATCGTTACCTTCATTCCAATCCTCATCTAAATATCAACTACCATCTCTATGGTGTTCTGCGTAAGTTGCTTAGCGTGTGGGGAACTTAAATGTTGACTTTGACATGTCAACAGACATCATCATACTTTCTTTTTTGAGGAAATTAAGTTAAAATATTTTTCTAAGCGCCTTGTCTAATTTTCCTTAACTTGTCTTTAAGCATTAGGATAAGGAATCTATAACTTAATTTCTGAAGTTCCAATTTTTTCTTTTATTTTTAACTTTAATTTTTATTAAAGTGAATACATTATATCTCATATGCATACTTTTTACATATTTAATAATTATATATATTACATTATTACTAATTACACTTATATTATGTCTTGCATACTCTGCATGTACGAGGCGAGCCATATTGGTCACTCGTGCGGCACTTGTTTCCACAATCAACACAAGTATGCTAACATTTTTTAGCTATCAGGCGACTGTTGTGTGGGAATATTAATTAATTCCAAAGTGGGTTATAGCTCATAATGTTTTCTATTGCACAATGACTCATTTGTTCTCGCAGAGTCGGCTCATGAAATTCAAACAAAATTCTAATGAAGTTTAAAATGAAAAGTTATTTAAAGAAGTTAAATTTAAAACAAATCTAATATTTTGAAAGAACTGAAAATTAATATTCGCCAGGAAAAATGTATTACATTTTTTTAAAGGGAACAATAGCCAGTATTGATACATTTTTAACAGAAGAACCAAAAATGTGTGGTTCAGTATTCTGAATTGTTTCAGCATGTTCTTTCCTAAAACTGGTAAGCAATTATATGTTTAATTGGTTTTATGTGAAAATAATTCAATAAATTGTTTATTTTTTGTCACGCTATTGCTACAAAATGTTGCTTGTTGCTCGCAACTAGCCGCCTACGAAAATTTTGTGACAATTATTCCATCTGAAAACAGAAAGAAAATTAGAAAAATTAGCCTGACATGTTTTAAAAGTTCAATATACTCATATACTTTTACAACACATAAAGATGAATTATTTTTTATTTGTGGCATAGACCCAATATTTTTCATGCAAAAATCGTTAAAGTTACTGTTATTTTATTAAAATTTACAAGAATAGAAGAAATTTTGTTTTGTGCATATTTGAAAAATTTCGCCATAAAGCAACGAATCGCAAAAATTCACCTTATTTAGAGAATTAAATATAAATTTCAAATTTGTGCTTAAAGTATATGAATATAGAAAATAAATGTTTCATTCTAGTAGTAGAGTATTTATAGCTATGTTGCACCCTTTAGAGCTATGGCCAGATATCAGATGCTAAGGCAGTTATTTTAAACGCCTAAAAGGCACTAATACGCTAGAAAATAGGCAGGAAAAAGTCACTAAATTCTGAAAATTTGAGAGAAATATATCATAGCATATGAAACACAAAACACATTAGGGAAAAATTGAAATCAACCTTTGTTGGGTAAATTACTGATTGAAATAATTATCTAACATAAATAAATATATATTTTATTGTTTATATTGCAAACAATATCAATTATCTCCACAGTTGGTATTACAGCAAATCACTTAAAACTTTTTCAAAATTTAAATACTCAAATTTGTGGTTCTGTTGATAAGTGTGTGAACTGATAAATATCTTTCAGCAGTAACTAAAGTCAATGGAAATTTCTTAAAAGAATCTCCTTCTAGGTAAAGTAAATTCATCACCAGTCCGGAAATTCAGGATTTTATTTTGGTAAAAATAGGCGGCAAAAAGGCACTTAAAAATTAAATTACTGAAAATAGGCAGTAATATAATTAAAATAGGCATTTATTAAAAGTGAAAACAGAGAGTAATATAACTCATTATTAATTCAAATGGGTATTTTAGATACTTAATATTTTCTTTGCCACATAATTAAAATACTTAAGCTTAGTTTTCTTGGTTACAAGCAACAAGATGTTTTCAAGGTATTAACTGTCATAGTCAGCCGCTTGTCAGAGAAAAATTTTTTCATCGTGGAAAAAGAACGTTATACTTCCAAATAAGTGAGTAGAGCGTATTTAAAACAAGCTATTTCGGAAGGACTCGTGCCAGTTATAATTTTAACCAAAAAGCTACCTTGTAGATACTATTAGAATTCCTTCATACATAAATTTTAATAGAAATAGGACACCATGAAAATGTTGTACATGATAAAGTAAAGTAGTTTTGAATACCTCACTAACGAGCAAAAAGATGTGCAATGGTTTTTGGCGAATTCATTTTCTGTTATTCTGTTTATAGGGGAATCACAAATTTCCTAGAATTTTCTCGCATAGATCCATACAAGGTCATTCGCCAGGACTATTCAAAACTACAGCACTTCCCTCATCCTCTCTATTTCCTTTATTAATATGACCAAGGTAACCATGCATTCGTTTCACTAATGATAGTTCTGCTATTTAAAGAGCTTAAGGGAATGGAATGAAGAGAAATTTTTGACTACTTGAAAAGAAATAAATATATAACAAGATTCTCAATAGATATTTTTGTGAAGTGAACATACTATTTCATTTTATAAACTTTTTTCGTTTCAATATATTATTCTTTATAAAATGCTTAAATAATCGCAAAAAAAATCCACAACGTTCCAAAACAGATCAAAAAATTTAAACCTTCAAATAGGCAACAGAAATAGGCAAAAAAAAAAAAAAAGAAAAAGAAAGAAAGAAAGAAAGAAAGAAAAGAGAAAAAAAAAAGAAAAGAAAAGCAAAATGAAAGATAGCCCTACCGACCTCAAATGTACGGAAACACGTTCATTTGTATTTCACTATTAAATGTATGCATCCAGATAGAACAGGTATTTGTCTAACTTCCGGCCTGTGCATATCACCATTTCCACTTAGTACGGTATAGATTGAAGAATAGATTCATAACCAGAGTTTTGTGACAGAACACTTAAATTGCTCACATATTTAAAAAGCACACGTACCAATTTTTGTATTTTTTGGTAGCCAAAAGCAATAATATTGATTCATACAAGGGGATAGACGTCTGGCTTTTAATTACAGTATAGTGTGGGCTATAAATATGAAAGTCTGAATTAAAATTCACTATTCCTATAAAAATAGATTAAAAAGATAAATTTGTCTAAAAAGGTATTTTTGTCATAGGAGGCACAAAAATAAAAAATCGTCAAAATGTTTCATTTTTCGTCATTTTGAGGTATAATATATATAATAAGATTTTTACACATTCAATACAATAAACATTTTCCTAAAAATTCAATGTCTAGTTATCACACAGCAAACTTTCTCAAGTCAAAATAGTACAGCTGACTTCTCGCTTGGCCCCACGACCATTTGGACGCACATAATTGAACGAAATTATTATAATGGAAGTTCTTTTTGATGGAACATAAAATAAGAAAGAAAGAGTGAGAGTGAGAGAGAGCAATCAGATATTCTTGTTTTTACTTTTTTATAGAGAAATTAGTCAAATATTAATTCATTTATATATTTCCCTGCTGAAATTTAATAAATATGGCATATGCACATTTGTACGATACATCAACTTTCCAATACGCCTATCATTAGTCTTTTTGGGGTTATGTACTTCGAAATTATTAATTTTAACAATAATATGATTAATTTATTGAGATTACTGATAAACCCAGTGATATTTATTAGGACTATTTCACGAATAGAATTACATTAAAAATAACACATTCTCAAAATTCGCTCACAGAATTTTAATAACTGTATAAAACTTTTAAATTGACATTTATGAATACCTGTATATACAGAAATTGTGAGTCTGGAATGGACGAAGGTCGATTACTACAACTCGAATTACTCATGAGTGCCAATTGAGAAAAACAAAATAGAGATTTAACAATTCTAATTGCTTGTACTGCACTTTTTTATAATTATAGGAGTATATTTTATAGTCTTGAACAAGTTTATTTAAAGGAATTATATGAAAATATTATTCATGCTTAACAATTGCAGATTTTAAACTATTTATTTGGATGTACATTAGTTAAATGACAATTATTAAAAACTTAATTATCAAAACTGAACGAAGGAGTTTCATTCTCTTTAGATATAATAGATATGTGGGAATCAGTAGATGAAGTGAAGATTTTTCGGTGTGTGTGAATTTGCTTACACTTTATTCTTGGATTCCACCTTATGCCTTACGTGATTCGTGAAAACAGAATTGGCAACACTGAAAAGACAAATGCACGTCGGTAAAACGATAGGATAAAATGTAACGAAAAATTGTAATTGAAATCTCGTTATGTTTCATTATTAGACAGTACAATGGCGTCACATACCTGAAATATCAGTTTAAAACAAAGAAAACAAATGGACTTGACGATAAAGGGTCTTCATATAATCATATATATCTTAAACCTCTTTATATATAAAATTTTCAAGGATATACTAATTTGTAAGTTTTCTTGTTGTGCTATTTCATACGGATTAGCCCACGAGAGTTCTGGTATTTGTATTGGTCTCTCTATAGTTTTAATTCAGCTTTACAGATATTTTGCATTAATCTGTAGTGTTTCAATAATACTTTTTATAATGTAACACAAACATAACACAAGGAAATAACAGAACACAAAGAAGCATATTTTCATTTCTAATCCAAGCCTTATCTTTTGGGAACAGGATAAACGCCACGAACTGTCGCTGGAAAGGTCACCGCACTTTGACCCGACACAATGAAAACACGCTGTAAGCGTTGCGGGTCGGCATCGTATCTCTTTGCCCTCGTTTTCGGTAGAGCCAAATGACTCAATAAACTTTCACGAGGAGGATAAAATAAGTTTCAAAATTTACTCAAAGGGATTTTCGGAAGTTATGGTGTCGTGGTGTTAACTTTAAAATTTATGAGAATTTCAGGAAATACTTTCCGTTGTCATCAACATATCGCATTAACATTCTTTAATTTTATTTCTGAAACTTCTGTGCGTATTAAACGCTGACATTCACTTATATTTGTGCTTACATCCGCCAAAGTACTTAATAGCAAAGGTCTTTGCATTAGCCGATGCTTTTCCTATAAGGACGGCAGTAATAAAGAGAATTATTACGAATATGTTTATATTTATTGTAGTTTTAAAAAGTACTAATGTAATTCTTCAATGTCTTTAAAAAACACTAATTCCGAGTGAAATTTTGTTCGCAGTGCAACATGCTTCTGCTCTCAAATTCTAAACAGTTAAACTTTAACATTATTACTGTTAGTACCTTAATAAATTGTTAAGCATATTTTATTACTTTGTTTCCAATGTATTCAAATGTCCAAGAGAACTGCCAGGGAGCCCATTAAAAACCTTAGTTCAAAGTTAACACTACAATATTTAGGTATTAATAGGATGTTTTGGTTTAGTGTCTCCAGATTACTTAGAAAAAATAAAATAAAATAAAATCTGCAATACTCCGTCTCAGCACCTTGTTTCCTATTTCGGGACACGCATTTTCAAATTTTATCACGTATTAAATTTCTTTTTCCGCACTATACAAAATAATTTTACAGATTAAATCTATAATTATACAAACAAAACAAAGATGTAACTTAAAATAAAATTAAACATTTCACCACCAAAACACCAAATTAAACAAAAATACAAATTACTGGAAGGCAGCATACATAAGCAATGGCTGGTAGCCGGCTAACTACCTAATCTAAAATACTCCATCGGAAACCGAACGGTACCAGCACCTTCCTCGCCCTAACTACCTAAGAAAATTATACTTGCTTACATCTTGCAGCTCACTAAAACTTCTTTTATTACCTTCCTTCTTTCGGTCCCATAACTTGCATCTTCATCACCCCTTAATCTTCCTTCTTCTATTTTCTTCCCGGTCCCGGAACTTACGTCTTCCAGCTAACTAATTTTCTTCTGTACTCTTCCTTCATCTGTATTCTTTCCGGTCCTATAACTTGTGTCTTCCAGCTCACTTAAATTTCTTCTATAATTTTCCTACTTTTACCTTCTTCCTGGTCCCATAATTTATAACTTCAGCTCACTATCTTCTTCGATATACTTCTACTACACTTATACTTCTTCTTCTTCTTCTTCTCCTCCTCCTTCTGCTTCTTCATCGCTCTTCTCTACTTTCTTCTATCCCTTTCTATTATTTGTCTCTTTCGTTTCTCTTCTCCTTCTCCTATACTCATCCAAATTTTCTCGTGCTATTTGCGTAATTTTTCATTTCCACCACTTATAGGTAAAAATCTTCTCCTTCCTCCCCATTCTCTTCTTCCGGTTGTAGTCCAAAAGTATTCCCGTATATTATAAATTTAAATTTCTTTCTCTCCTTATCACTCCCTTCTTCCTCGTTTTCATTTTCTCCTCTACCAGTCCTTTCCTGTTGATTAATAAAGTAGTTTTGTATAGATCACGCAAAGTGCTTCATACACTAATTTGAGGTCCGTAAATAAATGAATAAATAAACAAGATTGTATGCTCTGTGCATTTAAACTGGGGAATAATGCAACGACAGTGGCGTGGAAAACATGCCACGCCTTCGATGCGGAGCAAAGATGATTCGCGTAGTTCCAGTAAGGAAACGAAACCCTCAAGGATGTGCCACGGGCTGGAAGACCAACAGCAATGGATCTGCTACGGCGAAGAACGACCGGGCTTGTGACAGAGCAATTCTGCTCCAGTACAGAAACCATACGGCTCCATTTCCATCATCTAGGAAAAATTTGTAAACTCGGCTGCTGTGCTCCGCAGAGTTGACGATGACTCAAAAGGCAGTAAGGATGACGCATTGTTGTCACGTCAGCTGAAGCATTCCTGTCTTAATAGACTGCTGACATACTATGAGAGTTGGATCCTCTAGACACTCCAAGGGCCCTCATCACCGGTTGGCAGTCCATACATGTATCCCCAAACAACCGGAACCACCACTGCACCAAAAGAAGCTGTCTTCTGTTTGTGTTTGGTCTATTGTGCAGGCAAACTGTTGCCAAAGAATCAATGACATTGTGTACCCTAATCAGCTAGAACATGTCCACGAAAAGCTGAAAACTAATAATTCGCAAAAATGCATGATGATGCAAATTACATACAGCTAAGGTAGCTGGAAAAATCATTATCTACTGTGGGTTGGGAGACTTTAGTGCACTCACCATGTTCTCCAGACATTGCATAATAAGATTATCATTTTTACCTTTCTTTGGTTAATCACCTTTGTCGACATCATTTTCGAACCTTTGCCGATCTGGAAACTACTGAATAGAGTTTGGCTTTCCACCCTAAAGAGTTCTATCACTATAGTCTTGCATCGCGTTGGCAGAAGATCCTCGATAGCAGTGACCACCAATGCCAAATATACTATCGGTCCTAGTGGTATAATAGTAATGATACCTGCCTCAAAATCGAGGATTGGATCCCGGCCAGAGTCAATGAATTTTTTCGGCCGTATAAATCACAAATGTTGCTTTCTTCGAAAGGGGAGTAAAGCCTTGTATCCCTTGTCGTAGATTTACGGCAAGCCTGAAAGAAGAGGCCTCTGAGCAAAATTTATCGGCCGTTTCCCCCCTTAAATTAAAAAGAACGCTGATGACCTGAGATATTAAAGAGCACCCATAAGTAATAAACCAAACAGAGGATATTATTTTGTTCAGAATATGACGCTTTAAAATATCTGGTCTGAAACCGACAGAACTTTCTGGTCACTATATAACATGCACCAAAATATACAAAGTCTAACACAAAGTTCGTACAGAAACTTGTTGCTTCGACACTCATTTTCTGCAAATGACAGTTGATTCGACTGCGTAATGGGTCAACAATTCCTCGCGCATGTCGTACTGAACTGATTAACCAACGAAATGAAGATACCGTAAAACTTTTTATGTCTGAAGGTTACTTCCTTTATTGCTAGGTAATCAAAGCTACCTGCACAGAACTCGTAGGAATTCCCTACGTGTATTGGGTTACATGTTTTAATGATGGCATTCATTAGCTATGCGCGTGTGTGTGGGCGGGGTGGAACGCCTCCTGGGGATAAGAACACTTTCTGCTAAGAGTTAACCCATATCGATTGTACTCCGACCCTGCAGCTTTTACAACTTCCCCACTTACAGTCACTTCTTTATGCTAAACTTTCCGCTAACTTCAAACGAATCTTCCCCTCAGGTGGGTTTATAGGACTTCAGTGAATCCACTTGTCTGTGACAGATGTACACAGGTAAACGGATGCTGCTGCAAGCGTTGCGCAACAGATAAACACCCAACAAACCTGTTTCAAAGTTCATCAAACGTAGGAAGCTTATCGTCAGCATGTGATTGGCTAAAAGACAGCAGCATATCATAAAAGTTAGTTCCGCAAATATAAACGTTTACAGTAATTATGTCAACTGAAAGCAGAACAGTTATTATCCTCTACTGTAAGGCGAAGTTTTGCATGTATATGTTGACGATTTTTGTTAACTCTATAGTCAATGTTTTCCCTTCTTCTGACCGCCACGGGTGGCCGAGGCGCGGACTCCTAAGCGGGAGGTCTTGGGTTCCATTCCTACCAAGACCGTCCTCCCTGATTGGGGGTTTTTCTAGGTTTTCCTCAGTCCTCAAATGCTGGAGAGGCACCTTAAACTTAGGCCTGGAACGCTTCCAAATATCCTTTCTCAATTTATCATATTATCAGTGTCCACCGCCTGTGGTGCCTCAGCAGTAAAAACGGGCGTTATACACTAATAAAAAAAGAAGAAGAAAAACTCCTGTTAATGAGCCTTAAACAAAACCCTTAATACAAGCAAATCTAACTGTTCCTCTGACAAGAAATTGCACTGTACTGGTGTAACCGAGCGGAGGGGAGGAAATGGAAGTATTGTGTACTCTGGAAAAGAAAGAGCATAAACCTGAGATATGCGCCTATGCGTAAAGTTCCGTTGTGTAAGTCTGCACGTAGAGAATGCAGAGTACGTAATCCACGTAGACAAATATAGTCTATTACTAAGGTTGGCGAACTTGAGTCTGCAATTATTTGTTGACACTGTAGGTGTTAGGGAAACAGGTTATGAAAGTTTTGTTTTGGTTCTACACTTTTACAGCGATTGTGGTACGTAAAATATGAATACAGTCTATAACAGCGTTTCTCAATCTAAGGATCCCGACCTAAGGAGAGCTTTTGACGGGTGCGAAATCTCCCAATGGAGTAAGGGATCCACAGAAATGCTAACGTTTAATAAAAATTTACCATTGGTTAATTGAAGATTTTTTTTACTTTTTATATTAGAGTGTACTAATATAATCTCTAATCCCGTGACGTTTAATATCATTTAAAGGTGTTCCCGAATTTAAAAAAATATGGACCACTGGTTTATAAATTTTGTTTTCCATCAGTATTCTAAAAGCACACACCGCTTAAAGATGTCAAGGCCGCTAATAGTAATTCGAGGATTTGAATTTTATTCTCGTGAAGGAAAATATTACGCACACTGCAAGCATGCACGAAAAACTAGCTTCAGCTTCCAAATTAAAAGCACACAGATAATGAAATTGAACCCATATTGTCACTTTTACATAACAATAGTGCAATAATCTGCTATAATTCCATAAAACACAGTTTGACACATGTAGCCTAGCTTTCTAACTATTTTCACTACAGTTGTAATAAACCAAACCTCAACTTCAATAAATTATACCTTTAGCTCAATTTATAGCCTATTTATGAATTTAGTTTCTTATAAAATAATAAAACTTTATTTTATAATTTTGATTTGAATGATTACATAGTCGAATTACTTTTTCAGTCGAAATGGAAAAAGAGTTGTTTAGATTGTAAATCAGGCCTAGATATAAAATTATCCTCTCGATTGTTACTGAACCTTTCAGACAGACGGCTTCCTATGGCTTTGAAGGCTTCGACCTCTGTCCCGAACGTAGGGGGAAAAGCGGAATTCCAGGGAATTCTGGAACGATGCGGAGAGATGTACAAATCGTAAGTGGTAGTGAACAACAAATGCAGGCAGAGAGAACAGAGCTGTTTCGAAACAAAGAAAAACAGCACTCGTACACCTAAATTCCACTTTAGTGTAAATGATAACGGATTTAGTTTCAGATGTTATACAGTCAAGCGAATGGGGTGACTTTAATTTAACAATATAACATAATGATACCGGAAAAGCATATGCTTTTAAGCCTGAAATTTATGTTTTTAACTTGTTACACTGTCAGTTTTAGATTATTCCAAAGTATCTGAGACTTTTTTTTTTTTAATTTGAGATAGCACTAATGACCTCTTTTCCATCTTACAGCAAGGGAATCGCGATGATGTTGGCTTCCTTTGTATCAGGTTTTGCAGAAGGAGTGCAAGGTTTTTTTGTAGTAAAGAATCTTTTCTGTGGATTTTTTGTTCTCTTTTGGGACATTTCTTTAGTTTTGGGCATGGGTACTTATTCGTTTTAGTTGCGAACTGCGGCTAATGGTGCCTGTAAGAACACTATGTGTTTCCTCTGATTTCAGAGCACTGTCCATAGAAAACTCCTGGTCGATTAAACCAAAAGGTTGCTTGGTTTAATCGACCAGGAGTTGCATCTGCTTTAATCCCAATTCTTGGAATTTTTCAAGAATGAATAACGTCTTCTGGAATTATATATATTTTTTTATTGCTGTGGGAATTCCTTTAACTTCGTTCAACAACCCGGGAGAAATTATATCTTTTTGTTGTGATAGGGACATAGAATATTTGGGACATTTTTGTTTACTCACTTGGGCCAGTATTTCCTCCTTTTCATTGACAACAGAAACATTTCCAGTGCTTATTATAAAGTCATTAATATCTTCAGAATGTTCTATAGGGTGTTCATAGCGGACCTGGAATTGACATATGCTGTGTATGTATTTACTCATATTCCATTTAATACTGGAATAAACGCAAGTGCAAGAGTATCTGTGTATGCATGTATTACATTCACTGCAAATTAATTTGCATTTTCATTTTCATTGTACATCATTGTCCTGCACAAAATATATCTCGGCCACTTTGGATGAGGATGTATTCTTCCAACCACAGTCTTCCTTAATAGTTATGTCCTTGTTTATTTCTTGCTTTGTGCCTATGTCCTTCATTTTGTTGGTCAGCCCCCCCCCCCGTACAATCGAGCACATCGTGCACATACTTTATTATGGTATCTAGGTGGAGTGTAACAATATTGTACAGAAAGGCTTTGGACCGTTCAGAAATTTTAAGCGATCCCTCTCACGAACCACTTGATCCACTCGTTGCAATCTTCCCTTACAGACTTAGTCCCTGACTACCTTCCTGCACGACTAGCACACCACGTCGTCACCCACAATATTTTGACCGTACGTATTGCTCATTCTGCGCTGAATTTTCTCTGCTTCATGCCTCCCAGTCTATAGAAATCGCAACTGGCATTTGGGGGAGAGTCGATTGATAGCGAACATCTTTATGCCCCATAGCCGAACTTCAACTAATGTTGATAGCGGCGAGGGGGAAGCCAATACATTGTGTGACGCCACATCTCCTATCACCTGGTGGCACCATCGGAGGTTGAAAGAAAAATAGCCTCGTATATGCGTGTTTCTAAAAAGTGCGTATTCTGTATTCCAGATTAACTGAAAACTCGAAGCAAAACTTTGATTTGTCATGTGTCAAAAGGAATTAAATCGAATTGAATTTATTTCTTTCAATTTAAATACAGATGTAATATTTAAACATATAAATTGAATCAATTTCATGTAGTTTTACTCACAAGGAAACATGTTAAAATCAAAAGTAAACAATTTACATTTCCGTATTCTCAGTACATGAAACTTAAACACCTTTATATTTCCCACTTAATATATTTTATATTATCATCTCATTTTAAATTTAAAGTTCTTCGTCTCATTTCATTTGGTAAGTTTTCCCACTGCCGTAAAAAGAGCTGTTTCCTCCCAAACTTGGTTTGCTTACATCCTTAAAAAAAAAAAAAAAAAAAAAAAAAACAGTGGCAGCAACAACATTAATAATAATAATAATAATAATAATAATAAACCAAAATTGCACTCGAATGAGCATATAATACAGTACATTAGCACCTGGCATTGTATTTTAGATATACTGTATTCTAAAATATAATGCCAAGTGTATCTGATATTCACACATTGGACATTTCCCCTTAATATATCCATTTTCTATACCACTTAAACATATTACTCCTGTTCTACACCATGCCAGTCCTTCTCTCCCTGCCTTATCACAGGTTTCAACATATCTTTCTTTTCCCCAACCATTCTTTAGTGTGCTAAATAATTTCTGAGGGATAAAATTAAGAAACTGGTAGCCTTACCCAAATAAAGACAGCATATTTTATTAACATGCTTCCAAAGATTTTATAAGGGTATATAAGATGTCTCATGAAATTGCATACCAATAAACCTTCCAAACCTCTGGGTATGTAACTGGCCTGTCACAGGATAAGACATCTGATGGGGAACACGCGGACCTTGTTAGTTGTATCTTGTTCAAAGCCCAGCGAGAAGTCCGTTGTGCTACTTTGACTTGAGACTGCCCTCTGTGGAATAATTCTGTGGTGAAAGACAGCTGTAAATACTCTATTTCTAGATATGGACTTGGCGAGTTTTGGCTTGAAAACGGCTGCCATTTCACAAAAATAACGTTTTTATGTAACAATAAAATAAAAATATTACAATTTAAAAATGTGAGATCAACTGCTCTAATTATCCGTCCTATTTCAAATGAAATCGTCCGTCCATACGGCTCTTTCCTTTCGTTCCTAAGGATCAAGACCGGCCGCTGAGACTGCTCCACCTTTTACCTCCGTCATGCGACTTCATGGAATGTGACCAAGTCGGAGCCCTGCTGGCCGATATCACGTGGCTTCACAAATCGAAAGAGCACAACTCCGCATGGCCTGACGAGGCTACGCACCCCTCCCTTGCTAACTTTTTTCGGGTCCTCCCATCGAGTATTATAGCATTTTATATTTAAACAGAAATAAACATTAAATATAATCTATTCCACACTTGAAAAAAATCTGTATATTTCTGTTTTAAACAATCTTAAGAAAAAAAAAATAGGATTTTTAATAATAGAGATAGCATTGGAATTGATTTTACAGCAAACAGCATATTAAAAGTAAATAATTTGCTACTTTTCCTAACTGACAAACTACTGCATGGCTTGCTTTCAAACACAGATTCTTTTATGGAGAAACAAAATATTAGAGCATTTTATTGAAAAATACACAACAATTAAAACATTAATATTTATTATGCAATTACTGAAGTTATTTACCTACATGATTAATACCACGAGCTATAGTGCTTTGAAATATGGTTGGTACATTATTTACGTTTAAAACACTATCATGTAAATGGAACAGAATAATCTGGCAAGCAATTCTCTCTTTATTTTCAAAAGAACGTCCTATGTAGCCCTCGGAAACAGTTGAAGATTTCCATCCACATTGCGCCAAGAAAATGATTAACATTAGTGTTAATAAACGCTGAAAACTGAATAAACAAAACGAAATAACTTCAAATATAATTTATTTTTAAATAATTAAATAGCTGTCTAAAATGAGTATATAATAAACATGTAGTTTGATTTGTTCGTATTCACAAAGTAAGTTGATTTTGATTTATTTATGGACGCTCTTTAACAGCTCAGGTCTCAACGTGCAAAGTAAACCGAAATTTTACATTTGTATCATTAATAAAGATTAAAACAGAAGAAAGGTATGAAAACCACCACTAAGGGACATGTACATTTTAATTTTAAAACAATTCAAAATATCTAAGATAATTAGAAAGTAGTACGATGTATAAATGATACAAGAGCTTGATTTCATTTTACCTGCTTGTGTTTTATTCTTCTTCTTGTTCTTCCAGTGGTAACATTGCAAGTGAAAAAAGGAATTCTGGAGTTATGCCTTCCATCAGCGATATTTTTCCTTCAGCTATCTGTAATTTGAAACAAGAAGCTCCATCAGAAAGGTGCGTTAACAGAGACACAAATAGACATTATGTTGATTTCGCGTATTAAAAAGTTGCGATTTAATAGATTGTTCTTTTACGTAACACAACCATTTTTTCATTACTTTTCTGTATTTAAAAATTATATAGGCAGTGGGCTACAAAAGGTTAAAAACATTCCTTAAAATTCATATAATATTGAAAGGAACAATACACAGTGTTTTTTAAAAATTACGGGATATGAAATGAAGTAATGCTACAACACAGTTTCCAAAAACTTTGGTAAGCCATGATTTTATAGTCTATCAAGCTCAATCCTCATTTGCTCTTGAATGTTCTATAAAACTGATGGTTTTGCTAACGATTATAACACACTTTTAAACATTTGCCTGAATATGATACTCTGTCAGTTCGTCGGATTGCAAAAGAATATTTTTTTGGAAAAATTTACCTCATATACAGTGAGGTTATTTGAGTTATGGGCTCACTGAGCTGCGAAAGTACAGCCCTAGAGAGATAGAGTTGAAAATGATGCCCCTTAGCGACAGTTTTATGTGGGAAAGGAGGGATCGGGGAGAAGATAATTTATGAACATAAATCTTAGAACCGGAAATGACACGATTAATTTACTTATATTGACTTTTCATTGTTAAGGATCGCCTTTTAAGTTCTGTTGAGTGGTTCTTAGATCACACTTGCACTATTCAAACTAACCTTCTAACCAGCTGACTGATAATTCACTGAGTTAACTGTCTAGTTACTCTGACTATTACCGAACCAATTGTCTATAACTCTCTCTTTTTTGATTTATTTATTTATGGACGCCCTTTAACATCTCAGGTCATCAGCGTCCCATTCAACTCAGGGCGTGAAACGGCCGGCCGACAAATTTTGCTCAGAGACCTCTCCTTCTGGCTTGAGGTTCTTTTTCGTTTTTTTTTTTTTGAATGATTTATTTATGTAAGCTCTTTAACAGCTCAGGTCATGAGCGTCCCATCAACTCAGGGCTTGAAACAGCCGACAAATTTTGCTCAGAGGCCTCTCTTTCAGGCTTGAGTTTCTTTATCGTGCCGTAAATGTACGACACGGGATCCATGGCTTTATTTCCCTTCCGAAGGAAGCCATACTTAGGGGTTTTACGCCCGAAAAAAATCCATCGCTCCTGGCCGGGTTCGAACCCGCGATCTTGGGTATGGTAACCACTACACCACCAGGACCGACCTATAACTCTCTCCGCTACAATTCCCTGATAACTGAGCTGTGCCTATTTCTTTCTTCCGATAACACAACGCTGTCCATTAGCTAAACTCACTCTCGCTCTCCACGGGTCTCGAAATCCCAAACTTTTATCAAATATTCCTTCATCCGGTGGGTAGACCATCTCCTACCATTTCTTGTGTACAAGACACAGTTGAAACTGTAGTGGATCTTCTCGCTGTCTGTGACATTGTTCGAACGATACCGGGGCTGTTCCAACGACGATATAATGTCATCATCCAAATTGGGCACGCCACTTTCAACATCTATTGTGAATGCAGTATCTTGTGAAAGTTTTACAGATAAATAAAGATATTGTAACGTTCGGACCAGAGTTCCTGTCCTCAAATTGATACATTTGCCATTCTCCACCATCCCTGAAAGTTTGTATCATTAGTTCGGGAACACTGTAGATACAAAGAGAGTTAAGAACTATATGATTATTTGAAGGCAGTTTTTAAGATATTTTTTTCTTTGAAAGTACATTTATCGTATACTTATGAAAATCAACAATTCCAAAGAGCATAAACTCGAATATACTAAAGCTAGAATTGAAAGAAATGTTGATATTATAGGTGATAACACACATTCTATAAATGTGTATGTGTCATATTTAATATATCAGCAAAGATAAATAACTTAATTCATATTTGACAGTAAAAACAAAAACATCAGCTGATTGCTCTCTCTCTCTCTCTTACAAAAAACATGTCAATATTATTTTAATATTCCACTAAGAAAAACCCCCTTAAAAATAACATTTTCAGTTAGTAGCTTCTCACAAATAACTACACTACCGGAAAAGCAGAAGCCGATATATTTACTAAAACTGATAGTAGAATAATTTACCACAATTAAATATTTTGTGAGTTGCTGACCTCTTTGAACATTTCCAAGTATTGTTTCCTTTCAGTGTTCTTCTTAAGTGCATCAATGGCACAAAGTCGCCCCAGTTGACGACATTTTCAACTGGAATACGTACGATAAGATACAATTGAAATTAGTTCCTAGAATTCGTGAACAGATAAGAGAAGAAAATGGCTGCAGATTTTTTAAATATATCGAATTTCTTTACTAAAGATATAAATTATTTTAATTTGAAAAAATGCTCGAACTGTACTTTATTTAATTCTTATTAGTTGGTACAATATTTTTATTTCTTTATTTCTTTTATTTATTAATTTATTTTGCTCAATTTTATTTTCAACTCTGAAAATTAAAAATAGAACATAAGAAAAATATCTAAGTTTTACAAGTATGTTATTTCATTTGGCATGAGCATTTTAAATTAATATTAATTATTTTAAGAAAAAAACTTTGCAATTTTGGTTCATCGGGACTTTTGCATACGGTAACTTTTAGTGATTTCTTATTTTAGAATATTTAATAGTATTTAACACTTGTTTTAATTACTAAGGCCTTCACCGGTGGTGGACACTGTTAAATGATGATAAATCAGTTGAAATTATAAATTGAGAAAAAAATTAGGGGGGTAGGAATTGTTACAAAACTAATTTTAGGACACTTTCTTGAAATTTTTCATTGAGAGAATAATCTAGAGAAGAAGAAGAAAAAAAACTGAGGGAGGAATGATCCTGGCAGGAGTAGAACCACAGATTTCCCTTGTCAGTACTACAACGAGCTTGGCCAATCGTATCGGTTTTGAGATTCTGCATAAAAGCAAAATGCGATATTTCCTTGTATTTGTTCCTTTGCTTTAACTTATCTCTAGTTTTATTTTTCGTATTCCTACCTGCGCTTCACAAAACCCTACTTGCACACAGGACCAGCTATCGACCTTCCCCTTCACAGATGTCCCAACACCCACACATCTTATTTTATATTGATGCTCTACTGTTTATTTCTTTCCATCCAGTTGTATTCTACACTCCTGCCTTGTGTTTTGACTTTATTTTTTGAAAGTATTGTATTTTTGTTTCTTTCCACGGTATTTGTAAGCCTCAGCATTTAAAATAAATTAGAAGTTACAAGCTACTTTCTGTTAGACTACTTCTTGCATTGAAGATGCACTCATTTTCTACGACAAGTTTCAAAAGTTTCTGGACAGAATGTCGTACAGTGACAGAATGAATTGATTATACTATTTTTATTATGCTTTCCATTCACCTCAATACTTATTTCACATCTATAAAGCAACAACTCACTAGTTGTTAAAAGTTGTTCAGGAATTTAATCTACAAAAGTATTAATTAAGGCTCTTTTCATTTATCATCGGGATTAAAATTTTTCCCGAAGATTTTTCTTCATTTAAGAAAACAAGTTCTAGTTATTAGGGCTTGATCTGAAATGTAAGGTAGATGGAAGCCGCAATTGTCATATACAGGGCTAGGATTCACATATACTAAATTATAATTATAATTATAATATATTATAATTATATTATAATTATAAATAATATAATTAAATACGTACACATGTCATGGACTAAAGTTATCAAAATATGACATTAATATGTATTAAAGTTATGGAAATTGTGTAAAATAATGCAAACTTTATCTATGTTTTATGAACTTTTCACACTATTAAATATACACTCTAAGGTCTCATTGCTTAACATCAGAAAAAGAATTTAACCATCTTAATATTGATATAAAATAATTAGGACGGTTATTGTATTACTACAAGCTGATTGAACTTATACTTTACATGATACGATTTGCCTATGTACTAAGTAGATTACAAAACTTTGATTGAAATTTTAAAATGTGTAATTGGGTCCATTGTTTCTTAAAATTGCTTTGTACTCACTAAAACAAAAAAACCACTCTAAACCTAACATCTTTCAGATCAATTATTTATGACACTGATATTGCACAGCTCACTATTTTTTGTGTTCAACTTCACTTTCAGTATTTTTGCAACTTTTCCATTGCAGCACTTGAGACGTTCTGTCACTTTCCTCAGGATGTATTAATATTTGAAAATGTTTGATTCGTATGATATATATTTTATGCATGTGGGCTTGTTTAAGTATTTTAAATAAATGTTTTAATGTTCCATTACACCTGATCATTACCAAGAAGTTGTTCATCTCCTTTCCCAAATTAATTCATAACTTAGAGTGATTTGGTTTATTTACGGATGTTCTTTAACATCTCAGGTCATCAACGTCCCATTCATTTCAGGGCGTGAAAGGGCCGGTAAATTTTGCTTAGAGTTCTCTTCTTTCATACTTGATATTATTTTACGTGCCGTAAATGTACGACACGGCTTCCACGGTTTTACTTCCCTTCTAAAGGAAGCCATACTTAGGATTTTACTTCCGAAAAAATACATCGACCCTGCCGGGATAGAACCCGTGATCTTGGGCCTACGAGGCCAAAAATGGTTACCACTAGACCTCCAGGACCGACCATATAACTATGGTACTGTTATCAGCAGAAAGATGGTATTTGGCTTATTTTTCAGCTTAATTTAAGCTACAGAAATTGATACTTCAACCATGACTGCTTCCATGTTTGTTTACAAGCAACGTGCTCCTACATTTTAAATGACATTTTTAGAAATTCATAATTTTGGGTATAAATGCCCCGTTTCTAGGAGCTAACTAGTCAGTACTGGTGGTCTAGTGGTAAACATACTTGCATTGTAGACCCAAGATCGTGGGAATCCCTGCCAGGGTCGATGAATTTTTTCGGATGTAAAACTCCTAAATATGGCTTCCTTCGGATGGAAAGTAAAGCCGTGGGTCCCTGTCGTAGATTTACGGCACGTAAAAGAACCTCATGCTTGAAATAAGAGATCTCTGAGCAAACTTTATTCGATTTATTTATGAAGAGATTCCGTAAATAAACCAAACAAATAGGAACAATTAATGTTTGAAAATTGAAATTTTAGAGGAAGGGGGAAAATATTACAGCGATACCATGGAACCTCTAAATGTACAAAAAGTCTTTTAGTTCCATCACAAAAAATTATATCATTTCAGCCATTAAAATATTTCAATTTATTTAAAAAAAAAGCATGTTTAGTTGTAGTTGGCATTTCTACGTTTTTGAATGGTGTTTAACGCCTGTTTTTACTACTGAGGCACCACATGCGGCGAATACTGGTGATACATGAAATGAAATGATACATTGTGAAAGGATTTTTTTTTAAGGAAGGAAACGTTCCAGGCCTAAGTTTAGCGTACCTCCCCGGCATTTGCTAGTTATGCTAGTTATGAGGACTGAGGAAAAGGAAAACCTGGAAAAAATCTCAGTCAGAGAGGACAGTCCTGGCGGGATTCGAACCCCAGACCTCCCGCTCACGAGTCCGCTTGTTAACGACCTCGGCCACCCGTGGCGGTGGCATTTCTACCTGCTACAGTAAACGTATAAATATTATGTTTTCATGATGTAAAGTTTCGCAGTTATATCTTTAATGTTTCAGAGATAATAAGTCATTAAGGCACTGAATTTAGCATTGACGTTAAAGGGCCTTTAATTTTTCGTAAGTGGAAAAATGAATCAACATAGTGTTCGCTTATGGGGATAGAACATCCCCATTGTTAGTTAAACTTGAGTAAGACTTTCCGACAGTTAATGTGTTTTTTGCTGTTTCCAAGATGTTTTTCTTTGCCGAAAGGACGATAACAGAACTGACATATCTGCATTCGGTCACCGAATGACTGCCACCACAGGTAAATAACAGAGATGATTTCACAATGCAACAATATGGAGTTCTATCTCATTTCAATCGGGAAGTTAGGGAATTTAAAAACTGCAGCGATGGATTGGAGCAGGATTGAAAGTGAGCAAATGCTCCTCTCTTGGCCACCCGAACCCTTGAGATTTATTTTCAACGTGAAGTACCTAGTTTCTCTCCCTCCTCTAACGCTATTCTCGATATTAAGGACACCGGAGCAATCTCTCTAAACATTACCAGGGATATGCTGAGACGTATATAGGAAGAATGAACTGCGTTTTTATATCTCATAGTGAAAAAGAACACGCACAATGAGCATTTGTAAGACACGAAAAATGGCTTTTTTGAGCTATGTTATGCAATAAAGAAAATCCATATACTGACATCAATTATACTATGTGCAGTCATTTTTGGAAACCTCGGTAATAATTTTGGAAAGCTCTGTATTTCTCATTTACCTTTCTTTTAGTTCTGTCGAATGCTTTTTCAAAATCTAGTTGCATAAACACACAATAAGTGGATAGTCGATTTCTCTCTCTCTCTCTCTCTCTCTCTCTCTCTCTCTCCCTCTCTTTTCTTTTTCTTTCTTTCTTTCTTTCTTTCTTTTTCCCTGTTGTATCAAAGGAAGAAGCAATCTGGGCAAGATCAACTCTTTTTAAATTCATATTCAGATTCTAATAGTGGACTTTGGATGCTAATTTTTTATTAATTATTGCAATATTGTGGCATGCCCAAGATAAAGTGCAGAATGTAAATAAACCTTTAATGCGGAAATTTATGGAAAAACTTGCGTCCTGTTGCAGTTCTTTTTCTCTGATTCAGAGCACTGCTGCTGAAGTTTATTCTGTAACTTCTACCATATTAACGGTGTTTACTTGCTTTCCTTTTCCTTGACTACTTTATTTAGCTCAGTTACAGATGTCTGCGTATGTAAACGGACATTGTTTGCTTTTCGATTGAATTATGCACATGCGCGAGCTACCAGCTCAAGAACAAGTTGCACATACATATGAATGACGTGACGGTCGATTGCCGTGTGTTTACATTTTGCACGCTTCTGATGGAGTGCCGTGATACCAGCGGCGCTCTAAAGCCGACTGCCTGCCTTGATGCAACTTTGTGACTACCCACAACACGCCCTGAAATAGTTGCATGGCTGCCTTCACACTAACAAAATTACAGACTTGCTTAACAAAGCTTCCGTATAACTAAGCGATATGGCGTCAGAATAACAGATGATATGCGGGTGCGGCGAATTTACTATAGTAAATTAAATTCGCATGCGTTTGTTTCAGTGTAGTACGTTGGCCGTTCACTGTGCTGCAATAACATAACAAATGTTTTGTCTTTTATGTGCAGTTTTACATAGATGCTAAAGCATTCAGTCGCACAACATAGAAGGTTGTGAAGAGAAACGAGGTAACTATTTAGGAACTGTAGCTTTCGGGTTCAAATTTGCGTGTAATGGCATAAAATTTGTCTATTGAACTTCAACATCACCTAAGAACATACTGAGCTCGCGTTAATTGCACTGTTTATTGCTCTATGACTTGTGCCGTTCTCATATGTGTTCCTGTTGAGCCTGATGATTTCCACCATCAAATTCTTTCTATATTTTCAGTTATTGTCAATACCAGAAAGCTTCGTTGAGATAGGTAAAGATATTTATAAAACAATCTGACGTGTGCTTTACGGTAAGGCCGCTGCTTTTTCGGTTGTTAGCAATTCTTGGAAATTCGGAGAGTAAAAGACGTCTCTTGCCTTTGCTTCTAAATTTGTAAGGCCGAAGCCTTCTGTTAGATTAGGTTAGGTTTGGTTAAAAGAACTGCGGAAGGACAAAAATAAAGCAAGACACGTTGCTTGCAAACAAACATGGAAGCAATCATGACTGAGATACCAACCTCTGGAGCTTAAATTTAGCTAAAAAATTAGCCAAATCCCATCTTTCTACTCTTTATTTTAATAGTGTTTAACGTCCGTTTATACTACTGAGGCACCACAGACGGTAGACATTGATAATACATGAGATGAAATTATACATTGGGAAAGAACTTTTTTTTAAGGAAGGAAACTTTCCAGCTTAGGGTACCTCCCCGGCATTTGCCATTTATGAGGACTGAGGAAAACCTGGAAAAAACACAGTGAGGGAGGACGGTCCTGGTGGGATTCGAACCCCAGACCTCCTGCTCATGAGTCCGCGGCCTTAACGACCTCGACCACCCATGGCGGTCTCTTTCTACTCGCAGGAGTACCGTAATTATTAATTTGGGAAAGGAAATAAGGAACATTTTTGAAAATATCAGGTGTGCCTAACGAAACGTTTAAAAGTTTATTTAAATACTTAAATAAGCCTACGTGCATAAAATATATAATACAAATAAAACATTTTTAAATATTAATAAATCCTAAGAGAAGTGACAGAACGTTTCAACTGCTGCAGTGGAAAGTTGCAGAACTACTAAATGAAGTTGAACACAATGCTAGTCAAAAAATTCATGCTATAGTGAATTGTGCAATATCAGTATCATAAATGTAGAACTTATAGATCTGTATGTTATTAGACTGAGAATGGTCCCCATTACTTTTTGTGTCAACTTGAGCGAGGCTCAAAACTGAGAACTCTGCCGAACTAATTACAAATAAGAATGGAGCCAGAGTAGGTTGAAATATTAATTCGCTTTTCCATTGCCTCGTTATTTTTCTCGTGTTTATTATACCACTTATTTTTCCACCTTAGTAAAGCTCAGACAGACAGTAGGCGCTTTACAAAGCAAATTTCCATTTAGGGTGGGGAACAAGTCTCTCTCTTTCTCTATATCTATATCACTAGTCGGACCCAGTGACCCAGGTATTATTAAATTTGATAATATTTATTGTGTGTTTTTATGTAATGGGAACTTGTGCGGCGAAGCAATTTTGAAATTACTGTACTTTTAGAGTAGCACTGAAGTGTTTCATTATTCCTAAAATGAGATTTTATACAGTGTGTTAGCTTGTTAATTGATTTGATGCTTTAATAGGCAAATATTTTATTCTATACGCAGCATTACTTTGAAATTTATATTGCTGATTACATCATTACATGAGCCATTTCTCTAAGACCAATGTTATAGTTGGATATTAATTACATTCCTTGCTTAATGTTAAATAAAATTTAATATGTTTGAAACCTTCTTTTCCAGTATGGGATAGTTACATTTCTGCGGCCACATCCTGGGGGTTTTCTCTTTCCAGCACTTGTTCGGAAGTCAATCATAGGATGTCAAATTGAAGACAATACATATTTTACTAGTAAAAAAGGATAACAAGTTGTAACGTTTCAAATATAATATACTACATAACTAAATACACAACTGAGCTGGATGGCTTAGCCCCTAACGTTTGGCACTCACATTTGGAGGGTCTCGAGTTCAAAGCCCTTGGTTCGGCCATACTTAACTTGCCTTCTGGTTGCTTAGGCGAATGTTATAACAGATATTTCCTTTCCCACATTTTCCGGTATCCTATCTCACCTAATTTCATTACTCTAGTTCTTTTGCAACGCAGAAAATGCCAGGCAAAATGGGCTGGTACTATGTGCGGTGTGACGGTGACTTGCGCTTTGGAATTATTGTTGGTGCTCTCGGGCGTCGGGATATTGTGGCAGGAAACATTGTTGTTCGTGGATTAAGGCTGCCCTGTTTTTCCCTCTCCTCATCTCTTTCTTCCGGAGGTGCCCCATTGGAGTCGTTGGTACAAACAGCCTGTCCTTGAGCATGGCTGAGGTAGCGGGATGTCTTCCTCTGTCCCTACGTATCCAATCCAATTAAATAAACAAGCAAAGACAGATAAATAAAATAATGAAAAAGCACTAAAAACTTAATTGGATTTCTTCTGATAATTAGATCGGCACGAAGTTGACGAAGTTATTCCATTAAGCCTATCATAACATAAGCTGCAATACTAGTGACGTTAATATCCTTGCTAATAAATCTATGTTAACATAACAATAAAGCGAATAACTTTGAAAACACTGTAAGTAAAAACTAATATCAATGTTTTCAGCATTTGAGAAAATAATAAGCAAGAAATAACATTCAACCTTGTAAATAAGGGGGGGGGATGCGTTCAGATAGAATCGCAGCTGTTTACGTATCGATCATGTTATAGCAGTACACATACCTCCTGCTCAGTATTTGAACTAGTTGATTGTTTTTCCTTGTACCTTGCCAGTAAGAGGTTGCCTAATTTTTGTTCTTCCGCAATTCTTGTAACCAAACCTAACCTAATGAACAGAGGGCGCTTGTATCAAGCGAACCTCCATTTAGCGTGGGGAAGAAGTTTCTCTCTCTCTGTCTCTCTGTCTCTCTCTCTCTCTTATCGCCCTCTGTCTGAGCTCTACCAAACATTGTACTAAGGTGAAAAAATAAAAATAAGAAGGAAAAAGAGAATTAATATTTCAACCTGCTCTGGCTCCTTTCTAATTTGTGCGGTATGTAGAGGAAAAAAATTAAAGCAGTTCGCGCAGCCCACTAAGATTTTATGGCAAATAATGACTCCAGTTTTCAGTTTCTATGGTCAGAAACACAAATATATCACTCGCTACTGTGACTCCTTAGTTGCCATTGATACATGATGGTACTCCCTTTGAATTTTGAGTAAGATCTTCTTAGTTTCATTTCAAACATGGACACATATTTTGTCATCATTCTGCCACATTTCTCCTTCAAGGCCATTTTGAAAGTACCACCACCGAATCCTCTTCGCTTCCATATATGGTATTCTCCAGGTTTATAAGCCTCATTTTCGATATCTCCTCTAATAACCCACGACTTGATTCATGGAAAACATTTAGTCCTCCATTATATTTTGCTTTTAGAAGAATTTCATTCTTGAATTAGTGGACAATAAAACATGAACAAAACACTTGACTGCGCAATAACCAGCTTGGAGGTGAAAAATGGTGGAAATACTAAATGAATTATACGATGTGATTGGCGTGCTCCGCAAAATAATTGTCAGACCTAGTCAAGCTGAACATTACAATTTAGCTACAGAGGATTGACAGTATCCTTGAAACCTTAAGTTATATTATTATAAAGTATTGACTTTGTACACTGTACGTGTAGTGTAGCTTTCCCGCTAATTCCCTCGCCTCCTCTCCTCGGTTGTTAGGGACGATAAGGAGAGCAGGGCCATTCCTCACTCACTCATGCGCGTGCTTTGTTGGAGTCTTACCTGCCCACTTACACTGCATTAGAAACAATAGGTCTGGGTTCCATTTGGATGGCCAGTCAGGAGAATAGAGGAGGGTTAAGAACCGCTTGAAGGATATGAATAGGCAGCAATCAATTGCTTAATGCGGTGAGATGATATCGCTGGAAGTACAGTCGTGTCTAAAGTTGGAATGGGAATACATCAAAATAGGGATTAAACTTACTAGACGGAGCTCGTGTGGCTTAGACTAGGAGCATGGCGGATAATTAAGATCACTGGCGAACATGGGCGAAGACATGGACACATATTCTGGCTGAATGTAGTGGTGCGGAAGAATGGAGGGAAAGTATCTATCGCTACTTTACAGAATTAAACAGAGGGAGATGGTCATGCTGGCTTTGCTGGCAGACAGGGTAGGAGAGGGGAGATTAGGAAATTACTGATGAAAGTAAAACAAGTAAAATCTGAAAAATCTGAAAAATCTGAAGGGATTGGGTAGGGAACAAATGGACTGAATCCAGGTGTGTGTCAACCATAATGGGATTTCTTTATATTTTTTTCGTGTATTTTTAATATTTTAAAATTTATGTTCCAGTATTTTTATTTATTTATATTTTTGGTGAATACATACTTTATATCTTTTTGTGAATATCTTTTGTAATATCTTGAACTAAATCAAATATAGATAGTATGTCATAAAAGCACATGCGCCTGTTGAAGATGTTTCTGGTGTCAACATAATACACTGATACTACTACTTTGAGCATTTCTGAAGTTCTTTTTGTGAAAGGCCAATCCGATCTCAGGCAAGAAATGTCTCCGACTCTAGTGGCAGAAGTAAGGGAGAGACATAATGAATACAGATAGAAATAGCTGAGCATGTCTGCATAAAGAACATTCACTTTACAGTGAAGATGACTCCCGCAGTTTGTCACGAAAGGAAGAAAGGACGTGACAAGAGATTACCTTAATGTTTCATCCATGTAGTTCTGTCTCTAAGTTGTGCGTACCTCTGTTACTTAGACACCACAATAACTGCTGTTATTTACCTTTACTCCACATTTCATATTGATATTAACAATTAAGCAGATCAAGCCAAAATAAAATACAATGTAATGATTATTTTAACTACAGAGCTCCTTGTGACTCAGGCTATATGTCATTATAAGTTTTTATTTAATTTCTGTTTGTACTAAACGTCAGTTTCTCTATGACTGTTCTTCAACTCTGCGAAAACTGCCGAATTATTTGGAAGTTATTTAATGTAGCACAATTAATTTTAAACTCTAGGAGCTTGTATGCTTTCTAAAAATAAGCATAAGTTTCTTCCAGGCTATCAAATGAAACTCCCCATAGATGATTTCGCATTTATTGAATAATTCATCGCTTCAATTCTTGCATACTAATAGAGAAACAGATGCTCTAAAAATTAAATGATTTATAGCTCGTGAACATGAAGGTAAGTTGAATATATTTTAACTGATTTCCATTCTTAGTGGTGTTTTAATGGTAGAGAAATGTGAGTTGAGGTCTTAAATAACTCGGTAAAGTACTGGACACATTTTGAAAGTTGATGCACATACGGAGGGAGCGCTTTGCTGTTATTTGGTTGTAAAAAGGTTAATGAGTATAAAGTATTGCTACTGCAATGAATTTGAGTGGATCGGCTGGGGTAGCGCTGTTAAAAAAATAGGGATATATTATGTATAACATCATTTGTTTCTAATTAAGTAAAAAATTAAGTTTCTTTCTTTTATAAAACAAAGGCTCATTCGAGTCCCTCCCGTTGGGGAATTATTCGAATGGGTTGGACTCGGTGTGGCAGTGGTCCCGTTATTCACGGGTAAATGAGTACCCGCGGCGGGAGTGTGTCCCAAGGGAGTGCCTATGGGGGCCGGTGTTACCTGAATCACTGCTTGTCGTGGGGCGGGTGGTGGCTACCTTAATGCTGGGTTGGCTCACCTCTTAAATTCAATAGGTCTATGCTAGTTGTGACCTATCCACCACTGAAAACACGCTGATGACCAGAGCTATTAAATGGCGTTCGTAAATAAATCAAAATCAAAAACCAGTGAGAACCTGGTGCCTAAGCTGCTTAGCGCGTTTGGGCGACGAGATCGTCTACGGCCGAAAGGCGGGTTGGTTTAAGGAATTAGGTGCCGTCCTAAATGTAAAAAACCACTGAGGACCACGGACATCAGGGGAACTTGTAAAACAAAGGCACGCAGTTCACTGAAACTTGAGTAATCCCATTACCACTTGCTGTATAGCAACACTGGCCTGTGCAACGGAACATAGACAAAATGTGAAGAGTACTAAATAATGGTCAAGGAAATTAGTGTGTTGTTATTCCATTTTTTTGGGCAGAAAATGCAGAACCTGTAAACATCTACCGATAGATTGTGTCTGTGCATAGAACGTACTGATATTCACCCAATAGAGGCGAAAATAATGCCGTTCATTTGCATAAGTCATGTAATTATGAGTCCTCTTTTACAAAAATGTAGCCGTTTCATGCCCATCGTTTGAAATGTATATTTTAGGACATGAAAGAAAGCACAATTGACATAATTTTTGCACCTTTTCGTGAGATTACCATATTTATCCACCTTTGATGCTTCAGCACCTATTTTGAAAAAATTCTTTCATGTTTTATTAAAATTTTCACAGAAAAAATAATAATGTTCACTCTTTTAGAGCAGAGAAATAAATTATTTTCACTCTTCCTGAGAAACTACATAACATTCTATAGTCTAATTTTGTAGAGCTGAACAAGAGTTATAAAATTGTATTCGTATTATTTTTGGTTATTTTCTATATATGAAAGCATACAAAACTGTATTAAGATTTGGAATTCTATCACGAAGACCAGTCTCTGATTATAAAGGCATAAATTTACAAGTAACTACATCTAAAAGTTTCTAAATATATTTTAACGATTTAATATTTTCCTTCAAAATGCCCTTGATATAAAAGCCTCATTAACTAGGACTTTAAAAATGTTTTGGATTTTATCTACACTCCGCTATTTAAGTATTATTTTAGAAATGTAAAAATGGTAAATTGCGGAATGCATTCTCTCCTTTCATTTTGTTCATTTGTTTTATTTACGGACACTCTTTAACATCACAGGTCATCAGCGTCCCATTCAACTCAGGGAGTGAAACGGCCGATAAATTTTGCTCAGAGGCCTCTTCTTTCCGGCTTGAGGTTCTTTATCGTGCCGTAAATGTACGACATGGTACCCATTGCTTTACTTCCCTTCCGAAGGAAGCCATACTTAGGATTTTTACGCCCGAAAATATCCATCGATCTTGACCGGGCTTGAACCCGCGATCTTGGGTTTAGAAGGCAAGTGTGATTACCACTACACCACCAGGACCGACGCTCTCCTTTTATGTTTTAATAGTCCAGGTGTATTTTTTTAATCATTCTTAGCCCAAAATTCATTGTCATTTTGTGTTTTGTTTACAGAGATTTATTTTAGATGTTTAGGCTATTAAAACAAAACAGTTACCGATAATTTCACAATTTTTTTAAATTTCTCTGGAATCCTTAGAGTATTTTTTTATTATAGAATATCTTCATTGCCGCCTTTAGGCTGGCAAGTCTTAGTAAAGTTGGCAACACAGTACACCAATATCACTAGCTGTATACGGCTGCGCAAATTTGAGGTTAACAAGAGGCAGATCGAACACAGCCTACCCACCTTAGCGGACTCCCACACGCAGACTGCATAAAATCATTCCGCCGTGCTTCCCTAGCTCGCTCACTAACGAGGCACATGTTGGCAGTAAGACACACTCATTCGCCTACTGCTCACCCGTAAACCCTTGTCTCGATTGGTGGATAGTTCATGTGAGAGACTCTACAAGGTGAACAGAGAAATGTGTCTAGTTCGACGTTGCATTAAACAGCTGATGAATATAGATAGGTGTTGTTTCCTTTTGATGAAGATGAAGAACAACAGAATGATTAGTATATGCAAAAAATCTAGAGCTGGGTTGTCTTCAACAAAAGTGCAAAATATATTAAAATGGAATAAATTGACATGTTTGCGTCTTGATTTACATTGCAGAGTAATGAACAAACGGATCGGTGCTGATGATGTAGTGGTAACCATACTTGCTTTCTAAACCCAAGATCGCGGGTTCAAACCAGGCCAGGAGCGATGGATTTTTTCGGGCTAAAAATCGTAAGTATGGCTTCCTTCGGAAGGGAAGTAAAGGCATGAGTCCCGGGTCGTACATTTACGGCAGGATAAAGAACCTTATGCCTGAAAGAAGAGGCCTCTGAGCAAAATTTGTCGGCAGTTTCACGCCCTGAATAGAATGGGACGCTGATGACCTGAGATGTTAAAGAGCGTCCGTAAATAAACCAAATAAAAAAAAAATGAACAAACGAATGTGCTCCACATGAGCCCGAGTAATCCCATGCTTATCACTGATTGGCCTTCTTATCAATCAAGAACGCATGTCATTAGTTGTGGCATTAATGAACTAAGGGACAGGGCTAAATTAGTGAAGTATTTTTGTAATTTAAAAATTGTAAACATGTTTAAGATGTTTAGGGGTTATAACGTAGAAATAAATTTTGATTCACTCTTTGCAATTGGTTGTCAAAATGTGGGCTATTTCTACTTACATTTTGGCAAAGCTGGTAGATTTATTTTTAATACAATAATAAGCGCAAGGGTCTGGGAATCCACAAGATCACAACTTTTACCTATTTGTTTAGAAGCTACAACGCCTGTGTTAGTAAGCGATGAACACTTTCACAATATAGCAGAACCTTGATTATCCGCCCTAATTAAGGGGAGGGGATGAGCGGTTAAAGGTCGATAACCCGTACTATTAGTTTTCTTACCTTTATGTTCCTTTGAAGAAGCCAGTTACTTTTTCTGAACTTTACTACCAGCAACTTTTTCTCTGAGGTTCATTCTAATTTTACCAAGTAAAACAAAATCTGAAAATGAAGTGTCATCACCCAAATATTGCATGAGGTTTTCTGCCAATCATCTAAGCAAACCATCATTTCACTATTAACAATCCTTTCTATAATTTCCACTTTCGTTTGTATATCCAAAACACTACGTTTTCTCTTTAACTGATGGTAAACACATCGCAGGGAAAACCACATCAAAGTGCAAAACTTCAAGCTTAGTTTACCATTTTGCAGTAGCCTCGAACAAGGTCTATGGACAATGAATGATTAATAATATTTAACCTGTAGGCTCTACATAGTGGGTCGCGACACTGTTATACGAGTACAGCGTTTTTTAACTATCTGAAAGATGAACCGAAGAAAAATGGTCAAATCAAATGCCCCTTCATCAGAATAACGTGTTGTCCACATTTCAACAATTTCGATTAAAAATGACCAAATTGGCCTACAATGGATTCCTTATTCATCATATTTCCCTAGCGACTTGTTCCTGACTTAAAAATGTGAATGGCTGGGAATAAATTTTTTATCCAATGAAGATGTCATTGGCATCATCAATGACTATGTTGCACAAACCTTTTTTTCTGATGAACTGAAGACGTTTGGACTAATTGTAAAGCCTTCGGTGGAACTAGGTCGAGAAATAATATTCAGTTTAACTAATTCATTTACCAAACGACCCACATAACTAATTGTTGGTGAAACTGAAGTAAAAACCAGCTGTAGAACAGCTCAGCTGTGGGGCTTGCAAAGCATAAACAAGACTGAAGGCAAAAGTGAATAATTTTTGCTAGACAGATGATGATAACGTGTTGGAAACAGGCAGAGAGATACAATAACTTCTCATCTGAATACAACGAAAGTAGGTCAAAATAATTACGCATGGCAAAAGCGGGCAAAAACCCTTCTGTGCTTCATTATTCACATCGACGAACCCGACGCTTATTTGTAAGGGCGCTACCTACTTTTATATGGCAATCTCCTTCTCTCCCTGATGAATGCAGCCAACATTGATCAGCTCCTCTTAACTGCTACACTACACATTTTCCTTGTTAAGCAACACTTAGTCGGTTTTTCTTTATGAACTTATATATTTACCTTTGCTGTTGGCAAAAACCGAGAGTTTTAAGCTTTACGCTTGGAGCGACACTCTCCTTTTAAATTAAATAAACATGCTTTCCTAACCTTGTGGACCTTTAAGTGGAATGCAAACATACAAACCGGGAGGAGGGTTCTGTTAACGTTTCCATTTTCGGTTTCCCAGCAGTTAAAACGTCAGATGAGAAATACACAAACTGTGAAAGAGTTCAGTGTGGAATTTAGTCGTAGGACATGGGATCGAGATTCTGTTGGAAGTTGGTTAACACTAGAACTCGGAAAAATATGACATTTCATATTTTATACAATTAATTGCAAAGTACTTAGAAGCATAATTTTTATATTTTAGCATTTGTAGAATCCGATGAACGCAGTTTCATTTTTCATGTTTCATAATAGCTCCTAAACGTTTAAAAGTCATATATAAAATTGAAATATATTTATTACATTTTGAATTGAATATTGTAAAATATAGTTCCGCATTATTTAAAGAAACAATCCCAAGCATTTCTGCAGCATTCACGTAGTACATTCTAGTAATACCAGATGCAGTACCCAGTATAGATGTTCACTTTACATTCTGCTTCCTGCGTTATTTTAATACGGTCGATCTACATCAAGATACGAAAAGAAAGTGTAAGAAACTGGTACTCAAATTGAAAGTATTATATAACTTAAAGTAAAAACCATGATATACAAATATTATGAGATAATTAAGTTTATTTATTTGTTTTGTTATGTGTACCAAAAAATATATTACTAATATGCTCGATTTCGATAGTGCCCAAGTAAAAAACCCATTTGTTGGCAGAATTTATACAATTGTATAAACTTCGTGAGCTTCTTAACAACTCCTACAATGAAATCTCGTGATGAAAGAATGACAGTGAGTATTTTAAGTTCGTTACTTGAGGTCCAAATGAAATTCTAATGCCTAGAAAGTAAGGAAAAAATATTTAATCGAACATACAGCCCCGAAACATACTATAACTTAAGTTTTTCTTTGTGCGAGGGTTATTCAAACTTTTTTGTAATTAGCCTATCCATTGTTGAACAGTAATATTTACAAAAATGTAGCTAACGCAACTGACAACAATAGACCTTAAGCAATCAAAATATGCATATCTGCAAGTTTATTGCATAGTCACTGTTGTACAGTCTGTTAAGTTCAGTTTTATTTCAATAACCGGTGAAAAATCATGAATATTGCTAAATAAAACTTAAGATTCTACAGTTTCACACGTTATAAGCGAGGTGAATGAAAGAGAAAAAAAATCCACGAGGACTTGATAGCTGTTCATGGTGATCGAGTGTATTCATTTTATACCATTGCAAGATGGATTTGATCATTTGAAAGAGGGGAAGGATTTTGAAAGTCAACCCTCGCTCTGCCCGGCCTTGAATGAGATAACAAATCAAAGCGTGGGGTATTTGGTGGAGGTAAATTGACATATCACTGTTGAAATGCTAAGTATGGAAGTGGGTATCAGTGTTGGCAGCACTGACAGTATATTCCATTAACATTTAAAGGTGCGAAAAAATCTGTGCAAAACTAAATTTTACATTCCCTAAACATCGAAGAGGAAAAAGATATGTGCAAGGTAAATGCTGAGCATGTTTCCACCAAATAGTCCTAAACGTTTGCCATTGGTGATGAAAGTTTTAGTTTTATTACTATAGCACCCCAAATGAAGTTCAGAACTGCGTGTGGGTAAATGAGAATGACCCAAAATCAATTGTTCTTTGATATGAGTTTCGTTCTCGGAAGCGAATGTTCACTGTTTTCTATAACTATGAAGGATCATTAGTGGTTGACTGTATGCTAGAAGGAACGAAAATGAACATGGCACTTATAGTTTTAATCCTTTATTTGAAGAGCTGCGGTGGCGGCTTCAAAGACAGGAACTTCAAGGCTGTTGCTTTTGCACGACAATGGTCTCCTCGCAAAACAGTGTAAATTTGAAGAAATTGGAAGTCGTCTAAGTCCAATTGCTTGACCATTCAACCTACAACCTTGACTTTTCACAGTGCGACTTCTGGTTGTTTCCTCGAGTGAATTCTTCCATGAGTGCATGATCTTGCTCAAGCTATAAATGACGTTCTGTTGACAATATCTCAATCCGAGAGTACCATAGCGCATATGATTTTTTTGATTGATTTATTTATGGAGGATCTTTAACATCTCAGGTCATCAGCGTCCCATGAAACGGCCGACAAATTTTGCTCAGAGGCCTCTCTTTCAGGCTTGAGGTTCTTTTTCCTGCCGCAAATGTATGACACGGGACCCACGGCTTTACTTCCCTTCCGAAGGAAGCCATACTTACGGTTTTTGCGCCCGAAAAAATCCATCGGTCCTGGCTGGTTCGAACCCACGATTTGGGTTTAGGAGGCAAGTATGGTAACCACTACACCACCAGGACGGACTTGCATTTGACAAGTGGTTGCACAACTGTATGGTTTTGTTTAAAGGAGCTGGAATAAATAAGCTACAAGTGTATGAAACCTCAAGGATACATTTTAATTTAAAGTTCCGTAGTTATTTGTTATTTTTACAAAGCCAAAGATTTCAAGCCCTCAGTTTTACGGGGGCTATTCGATTCCTCTTTCTCGTTCTTTCTCATTCTGAGATAAACAACTACATAGTAGCAATAATAATCAATAAAAAGTCTAATAATATACAATTTATTCATGGGCTTACAACCCGTTTATTCTCTTCTTTTCAATATGGTTTTACCTTACTGAACAATATTGCCATCACATTATTGCAATGTAACCGCTCCGTTGACACTGCAAGTCGTAACTTACTTGTAAAATATTTACATAAACCGCGATGAGACCACCTCCTTGGTCTAGTGGTTAGCGTTGCTGACTGCTAGCCGGGAGGCCCAGGTTTGAATGCCGCCACCTGCTTACAAGTTTTTCTAAGTTGGGGAGGTTTGAAACGAGGTCTACCCAGCCTCTTGAGGATCATTGGAAAACTGCCTGATGGACAGGTGCCGTTCTTCGATCACGAAAGCCGCGCGATAGGCGACCTGCGGATTACTGGCATGCTGATCACATGTCCCCCTGCAATACTGCCTCTATCAATGCAGTCGTAAGACGGAGGTAGAGGTCGCCGTGGCAGGCAAGGCTCACCCCGGACTGTAGTGCCAAAAGATGAAGTTTTTTCTCAACCATTACCAACGTCCAAAAAGATGCAACGATTATCGTATTTTATTTAAACTAATGTTAAGTGTAGCCCTGCTTTTCTGTTTATCTGGTTTGTGGGGGCTACATCTCTGGCTAAGGACTTTTACGCGTTCTCTCAAATTTAAAATGTTTTAAATTGTTGATTGGTTATTATTACTTATAATTGTGACCACATCAAGATAAGAAGTAAACCGACAAAAGCACAATAGACATTTCACTGTTCACTTAAGGGACGCTATGGGTGAACTTTTGTATTCCACAATTCTTGAATTGGAAACTGCATTCTTCGTACACTTATTTTAATAACAGGCATAGCAATATGACAAAGTTTCATTGTCATAGAATAAATGTGTTTAAAGTTATTGTTTTTATTTAAAATATGCTTTTACTAAAGTTATCTCCATCTGTAGACGTGAAGCTAAATGTTTGAATATATTTTCACTACTGACACAAATATCTGCAATTAAATTTTAAATTGTTTTCCCAGAAGAGAAAAAAATCTAGTACTTATGGTTGAATTTTTCTACTTTTATGTTTATTGTCACACATTTTATTTTAGTGTAATTATTTATTTTAATAAGTTTTCATACTATTCTATTGTCATATTTGTAGGATAAGGCAGAATTTGAAGTTATGCAACTAAAATAATTATGTGGGAAATTTCATTTTGAAGTTTGTCTGCTGATTAAATAGAATTATTTTACTGCAGACATTTAAAGAGTGAAGTCATTTAAACCAAGCATCATTAAATGAAATTCCAGATGTCGTAGGGTCTTGAAACATTGGGAACCTTTAAAGTAAGACTAATATTTTATTTTTTTAAAAAATTAAACTGGTAAAATTTTGACCAATACAATTATATCCCATTGCTCCACTTAAAAGTATTTGTGTAATAAAGATGTTTGGAAATTGTAATTTGTTTATCATATTTTAAAATATTCATGTCAAGAAAAAACAAACTAATAATTAATCAACTGAATGTTCTGTGGAAAAGAGCCATATTGGACTTTCGCACAGTTCAGAAGGACGACCGCAGAATTTATATTCTAGCTTAGGAGTTGCTCTGGACAAAACCGACGGTTGTTCTACGAGTATAACACCAGTTCTGCGTTAGTGTTGAACAGAAACAGTTTATCATCCAGTGAGATTAAATCTCATGCTGCACGTTGTTTCCCCTTAGAGTAAAATAACAGATTGCGCAACCGTGCTACTCGGCGACAATTTGCTCGGCAGCACAGCCGTGTCCTAGTCGCATTCCAGGAAACGACTGTTTCTATATCGCTAATAAAACGTGTCATAAGCCCCGCAGTCGGCAAAAAGAGGGAAAGGGTACAAGAACTAAACGAAACTTTATAAAAACATTTACTACATATTGCTTTATGCAATCCTAGCATTAAAACACACTTCTTATGACGCTATAAATCGTGCACAATTAGCCTAGTTTCGACTCAGGTGTCAGAAAAAGTTACCTATCAACTAGTATTCCATGAAGTCATCACAACACAATTTCAAACAACGTACCTGTATGGAAAAGCTAAAATAGTTGTCCTAACTAGCATACCAACATTCAAACACGAGAATCATTTTAGTAAACAAATATTTTGAAACCATGACGACAATATAAGTTATTAATCATCATAAATTAACTTCCATTATCTTGGAAATATTTAAAATGCAATTAATTCATTAATCACATTACTATTTCTTTAATTTCAGAACGTTAATCTTGAACCATTATTTATCTCTATTACACTAACAGAAAACTTCCTTAACCTAATACACTGACTTAACTTTTAAATACACACACCAGAGCGTCGAAGACATACAAATCTTCGACTGAAAAAGATAAACAAATCTAAGAATCTGTCTTGTAAATTACTTACCAAATTAATAATCAATAAACGTTATATTTATATTCACATTTACCAGCTCTGCAAAGTATGCCAACAAGATTTTTTCATTAGCTGAACTAACATGTTCCTCTTTTCTCCATGTACAGAACTTGTCATATTCCTTTTCGTATACATTTTGCGATTTTTTTAGGAATTAACAAACCCACATCTATTCAGTTCCTTTATAATTTTTTTAGAATGATATCTATGTTTTTAATGTCAAACATTGCAGAATTGCATCCATTTCCATTTGAATTCTTCAAAATAAAACAAAATAACATCATTGCAGAAACGAGTACTAAGAAACCATGCAATATAATATGTCATATCTACTGCGTCGTAACATCACATTTTACAATTTTAAAAATATTTCAATACTAAAATTGCATAAAACGTTGTATACAACACTATACAATCTCATTCTGACACTCATGAAAATTAAGGCGTTCACTTCCACACAAGCGCTAAATATTCACTCATGTCACAATTACCAATATTATGCACTAGTTACATAAATAACTATTACAGGGAAATGCATTTTTAACGCCCCTGGTAAATATCAACACTTACAAAGCACAGGTATACCTGTGAACATGGGGAATTATTCGTGATGAGTTGATGACGCTATACTCAATAGGTAGCATTTACAGTGATGATCAAATGACAAAGTCAACAGTTTTCGAAATATTATTTTCCTAAAAATAGCTTTTTCAGTTATTTGTACAGGTTTGAATGAACTGAACATTGATTATTTATGAAATATATCTGTTGAGTCCTGACTCCTGTGCTGTTTAGTGATAAAAAGACTTTTTTTGCATTACTTATATATATATATATTGACTGCTGTATGTATGTATGTATGTATGTATGTATGTATGTATGTATGTATGTATGTATGTATGTATGTATGTATGTATGTGTGTGTGTATGTATGTATGTATGTATGTATGTGCATGTATGTATGTATGTATGTATGTATGTATGTATGTATGTATGTATGTATGTATGTATGTATGTGTGTGCATGTATGTATGTATGTATGTATGTATGTATGTATGTATGTATGTATGTATGTATGTATGTATGTATGTATGTATGTATGTATGTATGTATGTATGTATGTATGTATGTATGTATGTATGTATGTACTTATGAAATGCGATTAGATTTATACTCGGTGACAGTGAGAATAATGCAAATACAATGTTTATTTACAGCAAAATACTTAAAAACGCAAATAAACTAGTTAACTTAATTAAATACATGCCAATCATTTAGAATTAAAGCAATCAATCTAATTTAAACATGTCTAAATGATTTTATGCTTATTTATATGCCAATTAACTTAATTAAATACACTTCACCTAACTAAAATCATATCAATGGAGTTATTTTTTTATTTGTTTATTTACGGACGCTCTTTAACATCTCAGGTCATCAGCGTTCCATTCTAATTAGGGCGTGAAACTGCCGACAAATTTTGCTCAGAGGCCTCTTCTTTCAGACTTGAGGTTCTTTTACATGCCGCAAATCTATGACACCAGACCCACGACTTTATTTCCCTTCCGAAGGAAGCCATACTTACGATTTTTACGCCCGAAAACATCCATCGATCCTGGCCGGGTTCGAACCCGCTATCTTTGGCTTAGAGAGCAAGTATGGTTGCCACTTAACAATGGAGTTAGATAGACATCAATCTAGTTAAGTATGATGTTTTGGTCAACCTAAAACTTGCCCCATATCATGGTATTTTCGAACTTGTATAAGGAAAAACATTTAACTTTCGGAATTCTGCTAAGTGAGACCCCGCAACACACCAATTCTTCCCTATATTTTTCTATACCATATCATCCTGAAAGGATCATGCAAGCAGCCAGTGCTGAGATGGCATCAACCTCCTCTGCAAATCGTCTTCACGACGAGCTCCGAGTAAACAACCATAGAGAGTTAATTCAAAAATTTGCAGCGAGTTTCTGTTCATGCATTCCCAAAAGTCATAATCAATTAACCTGTGAAATGTTAATATTAAAAGACCGTCTACAGCAATTAACGACCTCTTTCTTTATTCCATCACATACTTAACACGAAGTCAAGCCCACCTGGATATTTTTAGTCCCACGCTAAAACTCTTCCTACTCCATGACACCCAACTCAACTACCAACCGCCATGACATTCTTCCTTTTGATGCAAGCTGCTCTTCAGAGATCTCAGAACGCGTATCTATCATATCGGGACATCCACCTTGTGAAGTTCACCTGTTTAACATCCAGGCACTGCTTATCGCGACTCATGATGGTACTTCCCTCACTGCATACCTAATCACACCCCACTCTTTCAAATCATCCGAACATTCTCACCTTAACATTAGCCTTGTCGCGGCTAAACTTCAAGCAGTAGTCAAGTCGGTTTTTTTTTATTTGATTTATTTATGGACGCTCTTTAACATCTCAGGTCATCAGCGTCCCATTCAATTCAGGGCGTGAAAAGGCCGAAAATTTTGTTAAGAGGCCTCTTCTTTCAGGCTTGAGATTCCTTTTCGTGCCGTAAACGTGGGACCCACAGCTTTACTTCCCTCCCAAAAAAGTCGTCCTTAGGTAATTTACGCCCCTCCCTCCCAAAAAAAAAACCCATTGACCCTGGCCGGGATTGAAACCGCGATATTGGGTCTACGAGGCAAGCATGGTTACCACTAGACCACTAAGACCGACACTCAAGTCCTGTCTCATGGTTTTTTGCCTGACACTCTCGCATGTTTAGAACTAACAGCATAGGGAAGCGATGTATCTTCGGCGGAAGATTGCCACCATGAGGCCGCTCTCACTTATAAATAGGAAAAAGTCAAAGGGATTTTACATTCCACCAGTTGACTCATGCAGATGCTCTGAGTTTTAAACTTTATTGCAGCATATTGCACTTGTTAGTTAAGACATATATGGTTACCGCATACTTGTCTGATTGTGCTTGTGAACACCTTAATCAGACGTTCCCTGAAATTACAAGAGGGAGTCCTGTTTCGTGTCTCGCTTGTTCATCTGACCTGAACTCACTTTTCTTGTGCAGCCGTCTTGCTTACAGATTGAAGATAATATCTTGGCAAAACTGCTTGTGACATCGTATGAATGACTTCTGTGCTGTTCGAAGTAATCATGCTTGCATGGAAATTGGGGAACGGCATTTTGAACAGCTATTGTAAATGTTTTCGCAGGGTGAAAGTAGTGCAGGCATTATAACATGTTTGCATATTTAACGATTTGTAAGTTTTTTTTTATTCCACTTTCATAAGTATTCGCAAATCTTTGCCGTATAACCTGCGACTGAGACGTTTCCGGACAGGAGTTCCGCATTGCAGATTGATAAATTTAATCTTCATCATCCCTGAAAGTTTGTATCATGGTATGGTATTCTGTTTGCCTGTAGTAGTTGTACTGAGCAATACTTTTCTGTTGTTGATTCATCCTATCCGTATATGTATATTCTTATATGTGATTTTTTCTATACTCTGTACCCAATGTATTTAGCAATATTTGCACGTTTGTTAATTTTCTTGCTCTTTTATACAATTTTATATTTCTTTTTGCCTATTACAGTTCACAACTATACTTGTCTGCAATTCATTTCTCTTATGTCTTTATTTATATATTGTTTTATTTGTATTTGCATTTTCGGTTTACTTGTATTAATTATTGTTATTAATTCCTCTTATATATTTATTTTTTCTATTTACTTTATTAATTATATTTAGATACCTGTACTTAAATACTGTTGACTTCTTTTACTTTTTATTGAGTTTATTTCTCTTTGAATATCTCGTTTAATCGGATATACTTTTTAATTTTGACTTCTGATCTTCATTTGTTTGTTTATTTACATTTTTTGCATTTCTATTTGTTTATGCCATGGTATTCACCTTCACTTTTATGTTGTTGACTACTCATGTTATTTTATTTGACATATTTAAATTTTTATTTTGCCATCTAATTTGTCCCATTTGTTCTATACATGGCTCCGAAACTTGAGGACTTAATTTTCTATAACTGATAAATCTATTCACTCTCCAACCTCTAAAACTCTTAACAGAAATAAAATAGATCCTAGCATTGTCAGCCCTATTGCAGGATATAGGTTTCATGGTTTAGAAATTACCAGCCTGTGATAATGGCTTCAAGAATTGGCTACTATGCAAAGCATCTATCTCTTGCATGTATCCACAGTTAAGTAGTGAAGAGGATGACGGAAGATCGTCATGATTTGGACCAGGTATATTTTATCTGTATAGTAACTAGCCTTGCCTCCATTTGGCTATACTTTTTAAAATTTAAATATTGTTTTATATTGTCTGTTATATCTGGATATTGGATAGTTTTACTCTATTCTAGACTATGCTTATTCTATTTAATAACACCTCTGATTTTTATTTAATATTATATGAGTAATTTTATTTACTCTAATTTATTTTATACTAAACTAGCCTGCACTTAGCAGTGCTTATTTTTATACATTGATTTAATAACTTTTTATTTTTTTCTGCTATTGTCTAACAAAAATTACACTGTTTCCCTTGCCTGTATATTGCTTTGTTAAGCTTTTTAATATTTTTTTGAGTAGTGTTTAACGCCCGTTTTTACTACTGAGGTACTACAGGCCGAGGACACTGATGATACACGAAATGAATTGATAAATTGGGAAAGGATTTTATTTTTAAGGAAGGAAACGTTTCAGGCCTAAATTTAGGGTACCTCCCGGCATTTGCCAGCTTACAGGACTGAGGAAAACCTTAGTCAGGGAGGACGGTCCTGGCGTTACCTTAATGTCCCAGAAAATGCAAGATTTTTTGTTGATAAACCTGCTTTTGCCTTTTTTGCAGAATTATCAAACTGCTCTCATTGCTTTAAATTCTGAATGTCTCCAGTGTGTGGTTGTGAACGCAAGTCACATCTGTATTCACAAATCGTAAGGCAAAATCGGACAGGGAATGGTTCTGAAACTCATGAGACATTTCACTTGGTTGAGTTTGTGATCATTATTCAGTAAACGCGACACACGCAGTTTCGTTCCAAAATGTATTAGGATGTGTGCGTTCATCTGAGATACAGCTTTAGCAAGCTTGGTCACGTTCAATCGACGTTCCCACAAAAGATGATGGGTTCTATACAGTATTTCTTCATTTCTTGCAGTTTTTGGATTCACCTTCACAATTTGGGTGAGTTGAGCAAAGTTTTACGCTCAATTTTACTTTCCGGATATCTGTGTGGCTCATTCATTATTGTGCGGATATTGATTCAAAATTGTATTATTACTATTGAGTATATCTGATGCAATTGGCGGTTTCATCGACAGATATTAAAAACACTAACACGTTGTTTGTTAACTCTGTAATAACATTTTAACAACGTGTTAAGATACCTGCATTCTACTAAGCTTTTATAGCATAATGCTAGTAAACACGTTGCTAAGGTTACTTGTAAATTGGTGAACTTATGTGCACGGATGTAAGAAGCAGTATCTTAATTTTTGATAGCTGTCATCCCCAGCATACGAAAAGAGCTACTCCTTTTTTTCTTTCAATCCGTGGTCCCTGTCTTTGTAACATTTTTTCAAGTATTTATATATATTAACACATAGTTCAAAAGTTCCAAGACCAAAAATATCCTTGCTAGTTTTCTGAATTCCATATCATTCCGGCGTACAAAAATTCCAATGCAATCCTAAGACTTCCAATAAGAGAATTAAACTTGTTACTACTTATGTACATGGAATTGAGAGCACCAAACTATTTTGAAAGAATGTCACGATACTTCATTAATGATTTTTCTAAAGTTGTACCCCACTTTAGCAGCAGCAGCAGCAGCAGCAGTAGTAGTAGTAGTAGTAGTAGTAGTAGTAGTAGTAGTAGTAGTAGTAGTAGTAGTAGTAGTAGTAGTAGTAGTAGTAGTAGTAGTAGTAGAAGTAGTAGTAGTAGTAGTAGTAGTAGTAATAGTAGTAGTAGTAGTAGTAATAATAATAATAATAATAATAATAATAATAATAATAATAATAATAATAATAATAATAGAGAAGATTTACAGACTCCTGCACTTCAGCCATAGGCTTTATATACAACCCCTAACCACTTACAGCAGTTCGAATTCTGTATCCTTAATAAGGTCAAGGGCCTTTATTCCTATAAGAGAATCATCCATATTGTGATATGGTTGCGGACCGTAGAAGCGTTCGTATCTCCTTCTCTCCAGAACCGCACACTCAAAGATCACGTGCCTCGCAATTTCTTAATATTGTTTACAAAGTCTGCAAATGGGTTCTCCCTGAAAGAGCCCCCTTTTCTGGAGATGTTTCCTAAAAAGACTATGTCCAGTGATTGTCCCACCATTCGTCAACTTCTTTCTTCAGGAGTGTTTTGGTAATTGTGTTGTTGATTTGGTTTATTTATGAACGCTCTTTAACATCTCAGGTCATCAGCGTCCAACTCAATTCAGGGTGTGAAAGGGCGATACATTTTGCTCAGAGGTCTCTTCCTTCAGGCTTGAGGTTCTTTTTCGTGCTGTAAATGTACGATACGGGACCCACGGCTTTACTTCCTTCTGTAGGAAGCTATATTTAAGATTTTTAACGTGCGAAAAAATTCATTGAACCTGGCTGGGATTGAACCCCCGAACTTGGGTTTACGAGGCAATTACCGCTAGACTACCAGGACCGACTGACCACCAGAAACGACCTGGTAAGTGGGGAATTAGGTCCACTGAAAAAGATTTTGCCAAGAGTTTTGTTCGGGATAATTGAACTATCGTTTCTTGTGTTGCTCCATGGCCCATAAACTTATAGCGGCTCTTGCTATGGATTTACTGACACCACGGGGTGATTCAGGTCCAATATAAGAGGTAGATGCTCCCTTCTTGGCCAGTTTGTCTGATGCTTCATTCGCTGTCACACCTCGATAGCCTGACAAAATAATCAGTGTTTGAAGACATTCCCTTATCAATTTTGATTTAAATTGGTAAGAATCAAGTGATCGAAGAGCAGCTTGACTGTCAGAAAAAATGTGCTTACGATGGTAGTCTTTTTCAATATCCTTTTGGGGTCAAGGTTGCAAATATCTCTCCCTGAAAAACGGTGCAGTACTTCCAAAAACTTAAATTAATGTTGATCTTGGAGGTTTATCGTATATTCCGGGTCCATCTTGGTTACCTATCCGTGAGCCGTCAGTGTACCATATTAGATGTCCATGGGCATCTCATTTGCCTGTCACGCCAGTCAAAGCAAAATCCAAGATTAATCTTGAAAGCTCGTTGAAAACAGTAGGAGTAATCATGAGATTTGATCCCATGTTCAGTTCTATGCTATCCATGACCTCTGTTCTCTTAATATGGCCAGGATAGTAACCATGCCTCCATCCATCTGCATGTAATAAACTATAGGGTACTAGTCTTGCCTCCGTTTTAATCAATATAATTCCAGCTGTGGTAGTTCGAGCAGAATCTCTAGTGCTTTCGTTGTACATATACAGGCAAGTCTGCAAAGACTTCAGCTGTGGTAGTTCGAGCAGAATCTCTAGTGCTTTCGTTGTACATATACAGGCAAGTCTGCAAAGACTTCAGCTGTGGTAGTTCGAGCAGAATCTCTAGTGCTTTCGTTGTACATATACAGGCAAGTCTGCAAAGACTTCAGCTGTGGTAGTTCGAGCAGAATCTCTAGTGCTTTCGTTGTACATATACAGGCAAGTCTGCAAAGACTTCAGCTGTGGTAGTTCGAGCAGAATCTCTAGTGCTTTCGTTGTACATATACAGGCAAGTCTTTGCAGACTTGAAATTTTGATATGACATTGCTTTGCAATATCTTCGGCCACCATACCAAGATACCACAAGTCAACTAAGGCCTAATGATCGCAGTATGCAGCCACTAATATATCGTAGGCCTCGTTCCCCATGACATTCCGATAAAGCGTCTACAGGTAACAAGCGATCATTTCTTAGCTTTTCGGATTACTTTATTTGTGTGAACATTCCATATAAGCTTTCTATCCAGCATCACACCTATATGTTTAGCCGATGTGAAAATTGTCATACGAGTTCCAAAAATATTCAAGTTACCAAAGCCTTGCATTTTGGTCAAAGATACAATGTACCCGGGATAAGTCAATTCCCAAACCCACTAATTATGATTGGTATGACTATAAAGAAAATTATACTTTACTTTTAGACCACTCTGTAACCTTAAAAGCATATTTCACCGCAACCGATCTCCTTCCAATTTACCTCGTTCGATCGCAGGCTCATATCCTTGCCAACGCCCTAAATATAAAACCTGTGCGTTAATTATGTCATATTATTTGTTCTACAGCCCCAATTTATGCAGATAATTTAAGATTTCTTCATTTTCCACCTATGCTTCTAGGAATGTCGTATTTATTTAATTTTGTAAGATTTGCAAAGTATTTTATATTGATTTAAATTCTTCTGTTGTTTCGCTCCATGTGAACAATCATAGACGTTGCGTTAAAATCAAGACTCCTTTGTTGGTTGCCCAATATTCCTGTCTCACTGTAAGAAATTCAATGGTGCGTTTAATTTAACTGTTATTGATGTGTTGCCGACTCATAGCTCTGAAAGTTTACTCAGAGATAGAGAGAAGGCAGCTACACATATCTTTCCATAAAACGCATATATACACTAAGTTTAAATATATATATACTCTCCGTCCCCCTCTTGTTAGTTGTTTAATCTATTTCCACGCATTACGTTGCTTTGGAGATTCAATATTTATTTTTACCAAATGCACTTGACTTTTGCCTTTGAAGACGATAAAGAGTTGTTCGAAATAGAGCGAAAATTGTGTGGCTATTTAAGTGTTTGATCAATTTCTCCTTCTCTAGTTCTTGGTATATATGTATATATACATATAAGAAGTTATCGAAACCGTAAATAACAGAAAGCTTAAATAATATACTAATATTAGAATACTCTGAGAAAGTAAAGAATAAACATAATAGAATGAATGAAAGTAGTAAAGAAGTTAAAAGCAAAAGAAAACACGTAAAAGCAAACTCAGATTAACAAGCTAAGAAAAAAGTAACACCAGATCTGAATACAATGAAAAACAAAGTAACTGTTGAAACAATGTACCTAAACTAACAAATAGAGAAATAGAAATAGATAAAACTCCTAAATAGTAACACATATGTGTAATTCGAACCACTTGTGTTCTTCTTCAAAGGCATACAGAGTGTTAATGAAGAACACCGCGTGAAATCAATTGATTACAGAGGGGTTCAAGAAATACAATTTTAGCTAGGAAAACCCATCGTGAAACGTACACAAACGAGTGCAAATAAAAATCAAAGAAATAGCGTTTTGAAAATTGCAAAATGCAGACATATATATTATTACATCAAATCACATATTTTAGTATAAAGCTGTATCATAAGACGACTAGTTACTAGTGCCTTTCACTAATGGAACCAGAATTATAATCTATGTACACACATTATCTCACGAGCCGCCACTATGTATACGCAAAGAATTACAATGCAAATCAAAAGTACAAAAAAAAAAAATTGTATAAGTTATACGAGAATTAAAATGTTAAGAAATTACAAGAAAATGAACATAAATATTTAAGTAATATTGCACTGATGTAGCAAACAATCTCAAACAGAAAATGTACAAGAACTATGGTATGCCTATAGATACAATTTCGTAGTTAAAAAGTTGGATATTCATGCATGATAAAAGTACAACATTTTGTTTATTATTCTATAAATGGCACGTCATTGTCACTAAAAGTTAATAATGTTAATTGTGCGTGGAATACTGTGTTGTTATTATTGTTTTTTTTTTTTTGTTCTTTTATAGATCATAGATTGGTATATGTGCCATTACCTATAAGTGTAAAGGATGTGTGGTTGTGGTTCAAATTCCCTCGTTATGACTTTTAAGTTTCAAAGGCAGTTTTCAAGGAACGATAAAAATGCTTATGCCATGTACAACAAATTTGTAACGAACAAGAAGTTTCCAAGGGATTTCAAAAGCTACAAAACTTTAGAATATTTCAAATATGAAAAGTTTAAACAACTGACTACTAAGAAAGGGGATTTTGCAGAGATATATATCTATAGATGTTAGAGTCTATGAATGTAAAATACCTTGAATATTAATGAAGATGACCTTATTTTGTGAACAAAGTTGTGTATGAAGTAAACTTTTGCAAAGACTTTAGACCTTATATAAAGCAAAATACTAGCTTAATATTTTATTCAGATTGTGTAGTATTCACTTGTGTTAGGAGTAGCCAGAGGGGGGATAAGGAAATTAACCACCTCCCCCTAAATCAAATTATTGTTTTTCTTTTATGTTAATGGTTCTACTCGGTTCAGCTGTTACTGCTATGGTACGTGTATTTGGATCACTCATCCTGACCTCCCTACGCCCCTCCCTGCTTGTGTTTATTAGTAATTATGCAATTAACGCTAGCTCCTGTAATTTAGCTTTTCCAGGCTTAAAAACCTCCGCTTCACGTCATGTTAAGTTATAAATAAATTCTCTCATCACAATACATAGTGGCAGTTTTACATAGTCGGTCCTGGTGGTGTAGTGGTTACCATACTTGTCTCCTACACCCAAGATCGCGGGTTTGAACCCGGCCAGGACCGGGTAAAAATCCTAAGTATGACTTGCTTCGGAAGGGAAGTAAAGCCGTGGGTCCCGTGTCGTACATTTTACGGCACGAAAAAGAACCTCAAGCCTGAAAGAGAGGCGTCTGAGCAAAATTTGTCGGCCGTTTCACGCCCTGAATAGAATGGGAAGCTGATGGCCTGAGATGTTAAAGAGCGTCCGTAAATAAATCAATAAAAAAAAGGTTTTACATAAGTTTTACATAACATAAACGCTTTAAAATTGTAACATTATAATGGAAGTTAAAAATGGCTTTTCTTTGTTTTTCCCTGACAATTTTAGCTTTTGGACTTGTATTGTTTTCTATGATCACAAATATTGAAATATACCGGAATGAAAACTTGAAGTGTTATAAAACATGGCAGGAGTATTGAAGTAACTATTTAAAGATCACTAAATATAATAAATTTCAGAAACAAACAAATATTTAATTTTGCAATTAATCGAAATATAAAATATGACACATGTGTAAAACTTCTGAATAAGCTAGTCATTGGTGAGTTTTGAATGACGATACTTAAAAATATAAAATAGAAATCTACGCTAAAAAGGTATTCATAAACTAACACCAGAAATGTAAAATTATACATATGACTAAATAACATAACTAACAAAATGCTTAAAACCTACAACATAATATATCGTCTTTCGTAAAATTTAGTCTAATAGGAAAAAAGGAATATATAAAAGCAAAGATATAAATATATATGATAACCACGCAACAAAAAATCTGTATACAAGAGGATATTGGCAAATTCTTAGCTTAACATAGAATTTGGAATTGTATCAAAACAAATTTTTATTTATTAAACATATTAAATCTGTACACGCAGCACAACGTTCATAAAGACTTTCTAAGCCATTTAAAAATTGTATTTCTTGCTCTGCAAATCACTCCTTCAGTCTTATCCAGTTTCATTCAATGAACATTTCTCCCTTTTAAATGTTTGTTGAAAATAGTTAATAGTCTAAAGCAATTTTATCGAAATGTGACACCGCGGATTACTCTCCTCTTTTTCTCTTCCACTCAGTTTCGCTTAGAAGGGTGGCTTTGCAGAACAGAGATGAATGTCATTGGCTACCGCTGTACGCCCGTAACACTTTGTTTCAAAACAAAAGGCAGTCGGTGTCGGGCAGTCAACATGGTCCGTTACAAATTCCACCTGATTGGGAAAATCAACATTTTGTTACCTATCATGATGGCAAAACATGCTGTGTAATATGTTTCAAAGAACTGTGTTTTACATCTAAATACAACATTTAAAGACATTTTATAGATGGATTCAAAGGACAGCTGATTGTCGCTGGTTCGGCCCGTGAAAGAAGATTCGAGGAATTGAAGGTAAAATATCTTAAGAGAAAAGCTTCTAGTCCTAGTATAGCACCAAAAAAATGTATTGCATGTTGTAGAATTGCAAAACTAATATCTGAAGGGACTGAGTCATTTTCCGAAAGGGAATTATTAAACAATGTATGACAAAGGTAGCAAAGGACATTTGTCCCAACAGGCTAGAATCGTTTAAAAAACTTAAACTTCGGAGGGGAACAATAACTCACTTTTGTCAGGTTAGATAGTTAAGAGCAGGATCACTGGTTTTTTAATAACTTTGCGCAAGTAGATATTTTTTAAGGAAGCAAGATATTGTTATCCCGCAGTTATCCAACGATCATGGATCTTAGTTTGGTAACATCTATGCGAACATCTGAATCGATTTACCTTATAAGGGAAAGATCGCTCCATAATCGACATGGTGGGTACCATTAAAGCCTTTATGACCAAATTGAAACTATGGGTGCAACAGCTTCAGAATGCAGATTTTATCACTGTTCACTTTTGAAATCTGTTTCAAATTTTTGCATTTCACACATCGGACAAATATCAAGAAGTTCTGGAAAGCCTATGTTCCGAATTTAAAGGTAGTTTCGTATTATAAAGAAAATGAGAATTGAATGTTGGAGGAACCTACAGGTGTGAACATTTTTTCTCGGCCATGAACAATACCGGAACAAAAATCCAAGATTAGTAATGCAAATTTTGACTTTACATTATGTCTAACCACAGTACCCAACATTGATAAGTTAGTCGTTAAGAAGAATTAAATTACTAAATAACAATATTTGTAAAACACATGTATCATAATGAAACTTAATAAGTATTGTCTTTATAAAATGTGATAATTAATATTTTATCAGTCCGCTACTGAATCCTCCCAGCACTCTTGCTTAACTCCTACGTCACCTACGAAGGATACAAGAGGGGGTAAACGTAACAAACCCGTTTCTCCTCAATGACACCAGTGGTCTAAAGGGACTCGAACTTTCTCTATATAAATTTTTTGAAAAATATCCAGAAATGAATCTGTTTTCCCTTTCTTAAATTCCCCAAAGCATTTTTATGTTGTGTACAAAGGACATGATTCCTCTATGTATTCACCATATCCGCATAAATTTCCTTACTAGACATGCCTTTCTAAAATAAATCATTTAAATAATTCATATTCTTTTCTTCCACAATTCTTTAAAGGATTATAAAATCAGTTACAGTTACTATCACCAAAATTGTACAAAACAACATACTTGTCATGGTAACCGCTTTCAGTTCCGTCAATGGGGAGATCCGAGGCAAAGAACTTAACCAATATCACATCATATACTAAAAGTAAAGGTGAAGTTCATTGAGTATCACAAGTCTGCCTATAAATGTTCATAGGCATATTAATAAGGACAAACTACATTTTTAAACTTTTGTCGACCAGAGAGCACCAGAAAGAATTTGCTGTAATTAGATTTAAGGTAAAATTGTAAACTTATTTGTGTTTTGAGTTATTAATGCTTTTCTTTATAGATTTGTACAGACAAGTGCCAAGCACATTAAACAAACATACATATATGAAATGTAATGATGTATATTTAATACATTTACAAGTATTGCACATACTTTAAAATGTATTTACGCAAATGAAAAAAATACATCTAAACTATACATTTTTAATAATTATTGTTTTAATTTACTTTTAAATAGTATCCCTTATAATAGTTTAAAATGTTTAGGTGTCTCATTGTAAAGAATTTTAACTATATTACATTGGGCTAGAATGAATGCATTTCTCATACATCAATATATAGAATATTTATAATAAAATGAACACAAAAAAAATTAAAATTAAAATATAACAAATGCAATCTGTGTCTTCGGTAATTCCAGAAGGAAACAACACCAATCAAAATTTAATAAACATGTAATTAGTAACATATTTATAACATTATGAATATTTTACAATATTTTTAATTCTTAATAGTTCGATCCAAATATTCCAATTTGATTAGCTCAGCCCCCTAGTCCCCGGTTCATTAGCAGCTACCTACTTGAATATCCAGGGGACCAGGCTCCGATCCAACCAAAACAAAAAGACATTATAAATAAATTATACACACAAACCATTATTTTAACTAATTAACTGCAATAATTGGTCTAGAAAGAAGAACAGTTTGCCTATTTCGTAGGCATAAAAGATATAGAATCAAAATGTGTTTTTCATGCTGAAATCAAATAGATATTCATTTGATAGGATTTCTAGTAGACAAATTTAAAACTTTACACACTTAACATTTACTAACCCTAAATGATACATATTCACCTTATTTTGACTTTGCTAATAGATTATAATGATTTTTGGATACTCGTACAAATCTCTATGAAAAAACCTCGCCATGCTGATTGCTTGACTAACTTAAAATTTTCTTGTATAAAGTCTAAGTGCGAGTTTAAGAAAGGCAATTTTAAAGACAGGTTACATCCCATGGCTTTCATATCAGAAAATTACTCTTATCACGGCAATTTTCTTCTTATCAATTCTGCTCCAAATGGAAATTAAAATGCTGTTCTTATGAGTACGCTCATAACAAAATCAGAAAAAGTGAATACAAAAAGTCATAAGTGGAATATAAGACCATTAGACATCTGTAGTGTCTGTCATTTGTGAAATAAAAGGAGCTCTAAGTGCTCTTTCTGTTTGTTTGAGGTAAATATATGAAATAAAGTTTGTAAATATAAGATTCATCTAAACTGTGATGGAGTTGAAATTAAATAACCAATTGTACACCAAATATCAATTATTGTCAAGATTGTAATTTTCGGTTCCAATTATACACGTGACATTATCATAATTCTATACATAATAATTAAGCCTTGGGGAAAATCTACTTGGAGAAAACCTTTTTAAGCTGTGTTCTCAAAGACACTAAGCCTAATAAACCTATTTTATTACGTCAAAAAGACTATCAGAAAATGTTTATGTTAGGTTATACAAAGTGTTAATGAGCTATTCCGCAATAAATTCAGAGATGGTAGAGAGGTCTTAGACAATTTTATATAGGGAATCTAATTTCACGAAGAAAAATAATGAAGTTATATGGTAAAAAAAGTTGGAATTAGATTAAGCAAACTGGGCAAAACTTTGAATGTCTGCACATGTGCTTCACAAGCAAGGAAATTCTCAGTTAAATAGTATTTTCTATATTTAATGATGTAAACATCTCTTAAAATTCTGAATAATCAAGAAGTACGATACGTGTTAATTGATTTATCGTACTATGTATTTTAGTCTATAGGGTTTATGTGGCCTAATACAAAGCCTTCATTTGGACGCGTGGAAGGCTTAAGGGGATTTGTCTGCCCTGTTTGTAACCGGTTATGTTCCCCCGCCCCACCACTTTCCCGCCTCTCCGTGTGCTGCTAAGCAGTTTACACAAAGTGTTGTGCTGTACAGAAGTCGAAAGTTGTGAGACCACGTGTTTCAGCATTATAGTATGTCAGTGCTGTTATAATGCCGCAGTCCGATACTTTAGCACACAAAATCATCAGTACGATTCTATATGACAACACACTCTGCAGAAAAGTGAAACGGCAATTTATAGACAGATTCCCTGCTGTTCATGCGCCTCACAGAGAAACGGTTATGAATCCGAAAGAAAAATGCCGTGTTCTTACAGAGAAAACTCGATGACATTGAAGAAAAGTTAGAACGAAGTCCAGAGAAACCTCTGAGAAACTTGGCACGGGAATCAAGATTTTCGCACACTTCGGCTTGGAATAACCCTAAACTTTTAAAATTAAAACGCTATTACATAACTGTAATCCAGGAATCGCAACCGTGCGATGTGTGAGTAGAGTTCATAACTGCAAATGGGTGTTGGAAAATGTTAACGCTCGCTCTATTGACCTCGTTTAATTATTTTACGGATGAAACATGTTTTTATTTACATGGTCATGTACCTACACAAAACAATAAATACTGTTCTGCAGAAAAACCCGATCTTATTCGTTAAATGCCATTGTATGACCAAAAATATTGGTTTTTGGTGTGCTGTGAATACAGAAATCTATGAGCTTGAATTTTTCAAGGGGCTATGCGCCGGCAAACAGCGTGCTCCCGATGCCAAGCAAATCCCCGTTAAGCTGGCCACACACCCAAACGAGGGATCTGAACTTAGGCAACAGATTCCAATCACTTGACGCCAGTATCATACCCGTCTACGTCAAAGAGACGTTTTCCAAACTTCCGTATATCATTTTGAATGGAAGCAATGCTAGTGACGAACTGGTTCTTTAGAGATGTAATGTCCTACCTGAAGAAATAGAACATAAGACTCCCCATCTTAAATTGTAGCCTTAAGATCCCCTCTGCAGTCTCTGAAATTATTGCAGTGTAGTTAAACATTTTGAATGAAACGATTTTTTTTACTAATTAAACGAATCACGTTTTACCTCAAAAACATTATTTCTTTAAAGGTTTCTGCTTTAAACCCTTTTAACGCAGAACTTAAATCTGGGCACTTTTTCCAAAATACTGACTTAATAGTTATAAAATATGACAATCTTCAATTGTACGTGAAATAGGGGGAGCTTTACAATGAGTTAAACATGTTGAAATGTGTGTCTCTATGTGCGTTTAGACGCAAACCTTTCAAATTATCACAAGTAATATCATAGAGGGTCTGAGATTGCCCGATAAATTCACGAATGTGGTGAGTGAATTTATCTGGAAAGCTCAAACCTTCAAATGATATTTATTAGGACTATTTCGCGAATAAAATAAGAATTTAAATATAATTTCCGTAAACTTGGCTTACAGTGTTGTAATAAATGTACACTTGTATTGTTAATACTCAAATTTTTCAAGTCATCCAGCAATAGACGAATGTTGATTGCCAGTCAAATACGGTTTGGGACTACTTCATGAATAGAATAAGCATAAAAGTAATATATGAAATTTGCGTATGGATTATTAACAATTGTATAAAATGTTGTACTTACTTACGAATATTTACCTGTTCAGAAACGGTGAGAATGAAATAGACGAAAGTCGACTATTACAATCGCTATCGTCAAATTTACTAATACCAACTGAGAAAATCAAAAGGAAATCTTTTATCATTCTGAATAACGTATTTATTAAGATTTATAATTACTTATTATTACGTAATTTACTAAATGATTTCAGACTGTTTAGGTGAATATGCAAAAACAATTGTTTTAGCGAATGCACACTAAGATAGTTAAATTTACAATTACTGAAAATACAGAAAAGTGGTCAGTGATGAGTATTGAGGAATTTTATAGTGGAGGTATGGAGTTGACTAAACTGACCCAAAACAAATGCACGTCGCATGATAAAACGGATTTGATAATTTTTTCGATAATTTCACTGCAATATCGCACTATGATTGGTCAAAATTAAACATTTGATTTCATTTCATTGATCGATTTTAAGATGACGTCACAGAAGTGAAATACACAGCGCGCGCGCGCGTGTGTGTGTGTGTGTGTGTGACTAGAGAAGCATAAAAAGGATTAAACACTTAGAAAGTCACAGATTTAATTTTGCTATATTTCGAACTACTTTAAGTTCTTCTAAGACAAGCAGAGAAGTGAAGATGGTAAAAATAAATATTATTGAATATCGAAGGTAACGTTATACCAGGAAACAGATTAAACAAGTAACAAGAGTGAGTGAGAGAGAGAGAAAAAAATCACCATTTCTCTATCTCTGAGTAAACTTTCAGAGCTATGAGTAGGTAACGCATCAATAAGTGTTAAAATAAATGTATCGTCGAAAACCTTACAGTGGAACAGAGTTTGTTAGGCGACCTTTATTTTAACAGAACGTCTCCCTTGCCAGTTGCCCAACTTGCCCTGTCTCAGTATAAGGATTTCGATGACGCATTTAATTAAACTGTTATTGATGCGTTACCTACTCATAGCTCTGAAAGTTTATTCAGAGATAGAGAGATGGTAGTTATATTTTTGCATAAAGCGTGTATACCACCGGGTTTAAAAAATTACACATTAATATATTTTTTCTTTCTCTCTTTCTCTCTCTCTCTCTCTCTCTCTCTCTCTCTCATTCTTGTTGCTTGTTTAATCTGCTTCCACGCATAACATTTCCTTCGACAGTCAATATTTATTTTTACCAACTTCATTTGTCTTCTTGCCTTAGATGAACTGTAGTATAGTAATACAAAATCTGGGACTTTTAAGTGTTTTATCCATTTCTGCTTCTCTAGCTATTATTTTAGTTACATTGTTCATAGTGTTACATTAATTTTGATTTATATTTATAATATATACATAAACCATGAATATATTACGAAAATTGTAGCATTAACGGAAGAACGGAAAGGGATAAATTAATAAAGTAATTTTTTATTTAAAATTCCTAACGTTTCAATGCTGTTGAAAACGTTTGCTACGAAATAAATTCGCCCGTTGCATCTCTGCTTCGAATGCTGGCATTTTCTTTTCTATTTAACCCATGAACATTAGATTGAACTGTAAAGCAGCATTGGATTGAATGAAGAATTAAGCTATCCATCGCTTAAGGAATGTAAACAAGAAATGTTTAAACTGAAATTAGGTACCGATTCTGAACACGCAGTACCTACTGGAGGTATAAATCAATCTGCTATAGCCCAGCAGGTAGTCAATTCACTGATATGGGATCTAGATTTATCTAAGTCGTAAATTTTCCTACCCGAGAAAGCAACCTTTTAGATGTATACTTAAAAAGGCCACAGTAACTTAAGTTCAGTTTTTGAAAACTACTTTGGTCGTGAAGTTAGAAACTGACCGGATACCACTTCGCTCTTGTTCACGAACTGGAGAAGGACAATATACTAGCTCATAAAGGAGCCAGTATATTTGAATACTGTAAGACTGATTTCTGACACTTGTTGATGGGGTATATTCAAGCTGAACTTTAGTTGAGTCTTCAAAAAATGGAAATGCTTTTTCTAAATATTCTAAATATTATCTCTAGTAGATGAGACATAAGGACCGTTGGACAGATATGGTTGTAACGATTTGAGAAAAGCTTTTGATGTAGTACCTTACAATATTTCACTATAGAAATCCATTTGCAAGTAATTAAGTGACTTCAAACATTTCTGAAAGGACGGACTCAGAATGTCAAGTAAGTTGATAATGTTCTGTCAGAAAAGGGATTGTGATTTCTAACTGCATTTGGTCTCTTGCTGTTTCTCAGCATAATAAACTATATCTACTAAGAGGTTATTTTACTGTGATTGAATCTCCGCTACAAGCAAGCCTTTGTTATTAGCAGTGCAATCAACTTTCCTTAATTACACTGCTCGTGGCTAGAAAAAAATTTAATAGTAAAGCCATATACACAAAATGATGACAATCTTTCTCTTTTCATTTTTTTTTTTTTAATTTTCTAAATATATTTCTGGAAACCTAATGCGCACCTTACGTGTGATTTTACTTTCTTATTTTCCCCGTGTTTTTCTAGAGCATTTGGATTATTTTGATTCAATTTGTCTTTTAATATTTTTTCGTATATAAAAACCACATTAACAGATCTAAAAGGCCTCAATTCACGACACTGCAGTTGGTTGCTAAAGATTAAACGGATTTTAGTCAATGGGAAATTCGGTGGTATGCAGCATGTGTTACATAAGTCCGTGTATTAGTTTCTTCTTCTGTCAATTTCAAGGGCTTAGACAGCGACATGGACAAACATGTAAACCCTCATTAGAATAACCAGTATGTTATGATTTTTTAAAATTTGGTTTATTTACGGACCTCTTAAAATTTCAGGTTATCAGCGTCCCAATCAATTCAGGGCGTGAAACGACCGACAAATTTTGCTCAGAGGCCTCTTCTTTCAGGCTTGAGGTTCTTTTTCGTGTCGTACATGTACGACACGGGATCCACGGCTTTACTTCCCTTCCGAAGGAAGCCATACTTAGGATTTTTACTCCCGAAAAAATCCATCGGTCCTGGCCGGGTTTGAACCCGCGATCTTGGGTTTAGGCAGCAAGTATGGTTACCACTACACTACCAGGACCGACATATGATGATGATGATGATGATGATGATGATGATAATAATAATAATAATAATAATCCAAGGATCCAGCAATAGTCAAAATCAATGAAACCTGCTAAAACAGATGAGCTCTGTGGTTTCCCTGGTCACTTAGGCAAATTTTTTACCCTTCCATTTTATCTCATTTCATGCCCTTGGTTCTGCTACAGGGTCAAAAGTGCCAGGCAAGATGGGCTGATCCTTTGGAACGGTAACTTGCGTTTAGTGAAAACTTATGGTATGGAGGCGATCCTTCTGAGGGGCTCAAACTTCTTGGCAAAGAGGACACAACTGTCGTCAGGGGTTCTGTATGGAAACATCGTTAGGGAATCCATCTACATCCATGCCTCACCGCACGTGGATTCTGGTAGCCCAGAGTCTCCCTTACTTCATCTTTTCCTCCTTTCCCTCACTTGGGGCGGAGGCACAAACGGTCAACTCTTTAGCGTGCTGAAATATTCTCTTTCGACCCTAACAATTCAATCACTAAAAAACTATTGTTTGTGAGAACAGCACTCAGAAATAGGTCAAAAGTAAACTTTTATATGGTGTTTGTAGTTTCAGGACTTCAGAATCATTAGCCCTAATAGATTTGTAACCGGGACTTGTGAATTCCAAGTATTACCATCTGAGCCAACCCACTGGGTCTTTGGATGCATCAAGGCTGGATAAATTACTAACCTGTAATTAGCATTTTTTTATTTTGAAGTTAAGGTATGAGGTACTGACTATTGCCGATTTAACATTTAACGCGCTTTGGTGCATTCAACCGACAGTCGCTAATATCGGACAACTGAAACGCAATCAACATAATCCATTGATACTCGTTTTTGTCTTTCTATTGCCCATTAGTTCAGTCTCTGTGACCTTTGAATATAAGGCACCCAACTCATTTGTTTTGTTTCCCAGAGCCTAGCACTAGATGGTGCGTACATTGCATATGGAGAACCGCCGGAGTCAAAGTAGGTTTATTTTCTCTCTCATTATATAGTGGAAATTGATCGAGCACAATCACACATGATCATTATTGTATTTATGCTGCAAACACATGGAAATACCCGCAAACATGATAATCATAAACACATTCAAACTGTTATAAAAGCACACAAGAACTGAAGGTGGGGTGGCTCTTTTGTAATGTATTTGATGGCTCTTAAAGGGACCGTTTTTGCCGCGATTACAGGGAAAGGTTGTTGATGATTTATTTACGGACGCTCTTTAACATCTCAGATCATCAGCGCCCCATTCAATTCAGGGCGTAAAACGGTCGATAAATTGTGCTCAGAGGACTCTTCTTTCAGGCTTGAGATTCTTTTACATGGAGTAAATGTACGACATGGGACCCATGGCTTTACTTCCTTTCCGAAGGTAGCCATACTTAGGATTTTTACTCCCGAAAAAAAATCCATCGATCCTGGCCAGGATTGAGCCCGCGAACTTGGGGTTTGGAAGGCAAGGGGGAAAAGGTGCAGGTGGCCTTGAACACGGGTTTTCCTATTGTGAAGTCATTTCCTTATATCATTTGCGCACAAAAATATTTGATATAGAAACCTGTGAATAACTTTCGTGGACAGAGCTTCTTTTCTGTTCATGCCATGCAAATCACACATTTTTGTCCCTAATGGTTGTCAATATTCAGGCTCACTTGTTGAAAGGAACGCTGGCAACTCGAAATCAAGATGCAAAATTCCACATATGTAACATTACATATACACACAAAGAAAAATATATCTCGCAACTACTACTACACTTGTAGTGAGATATAAACAGCTCTTTTCGCGGACTTTTCCCGCCTGCTTTAATTAATAAGAGGGTGGTGCACTCGAAAGAGCGTTTACTGCCTGTTTTCAATTTCCTGTTACACGAATGTATACTCTCCTTTGACTCCAGCAATTTCGCTCCCACAAACCCACATGCAGCCCTCGTGCATCATGGGGAAACATAAAACAAATGTATTGGGTGTACTATATTAAAAAATGGCCCAGTTTCAACTGTGATAACCAAAGATTGGGTTGTTCTGTACGTGTGTGTATATGTAGTGAGTGCAATTAAAATAATGTTAATTGCTGACTTTCTCTTCTAGATAAATAGAAAATCTCGCCGACTCAGTTTTGCCGCATGAAGGTACGTCGCGCATGATCATCACATTAATTAGTTTTTTGAATATCATTACTTTAATACTTAATATATACGAGATTTTTTAAGAGCTTCGATGCGTCATAGTCAATAAGATGGTCCGCGTTTTCAAAATACCATGAAGTTATTAATATTTGGCTCACTTAATGCACCTAATCTGGCTAATGAACTAGTCAGTTCGGCAATAAATTAAAATTAAGCATCTTTTTGAGTTTATTGTAGCGCAAAATAAAAAAAGTACGTCTCGCAGGAGTTGCGTAAACTAAGCGAATTCCTCAGCAATTTGAATAACTTTAAAAATGAATATAAAATTCAAATAAGTACCTTATTAATTAATGAAATGAAATAAGTAATGACAATACTATGTGATATTAGGGGAGCAAAATTAGAATTCTTGCAAACTACAAATAACAAAAAAAGAAATCACATTATTATTATTATTATTATTATTATTATTATCATTATCATCATCATCATCATCATCATCATCTTCATCATTTAGAAATTAAATCACAAAAATTAATGTATACTATTATTAAATGGGCACTGATAAACAAAGCTACTCTGTGTGGGTATTTTTTTAAAACATTTTTAAATGTAAACGTGTTTATGAAATTACGTATTGATATCTCCACATTCATTAAAATAGTGAGAAATAACAGAAAGTTTCGAGTTATTTTGCAGATTTATGATGATGTTCAATATATTTCAATAAAAAGTTACAATTTAAAAAAATACAATGTACTAAGCCAATATACAATATACAAACTAATAATTTTGATTTTGAAATTTAATTTAAAAGTTATTGTAGAAAAACAGGCAATGAAAACGTTTTCTGAAGGTTATTATAGAGATATCTTACGTATAAATATAATTCTCACACGCATATCAGATTAATATTTCACGTTTGCTATCTTCACGACATTGTTTTCATTAACTATAAAACACATGCATCGTTATAAATACAGTTTATATACTGAATAAATTTGTTCTTTTATTTTAAAACAATATAGAGAAAATTAAATACTAGAGAAAAATGTAAATCTTGACTTTCAACTATACTTGTACTCCTAAAGGTCCGATTTCTCTAGTTTTCAGAAACTATTTTCCTAAGTTTAATTGGTATATAACGAATTTTGTTGCAACGAAACATATTAGTGCCACTAGAGCAATGTTTAAATTCTGGATTTCAAGTAAACCCGCATTTTAATGGTCCGATTTCCCTGATTTTCAGGAACTATTTTTCTTATTTTATTTAAATGGTATGTATGGAGTTTTGTTGCGAAAAATGAAATATTGGTGCCGCTAGAGTAATTTATAAATTTTGGCTTTATGTTAAATCTCCATTCCTTATATTCTGATTTCGATGATTTTCAGTAATTTTTTTTCTTATTTGATTTAAATAGTATATGCTGAGTTTTGTTGTGAAAAAACAAATATTAGTCTTGCCAGAGCGATTTTTAAATTTTGGTTTTTGGGTAAACCCCCACTCTTAATGACCCAACTTCTCTGATTTTCATAAAACATATTTACTGTTTTATTTAAATGGTACATACTGAGTTTTGTTGTGAAAAAATAAATATTAATACCGCCAGAGCAATTTTTAAATTTTGGGTTTAGGTAACCTCCCCTTCTAATAGTCCTATTTCATTATTTTCAAAGACTATTTTTATTATTTTATTTCAATGGCATATGCCCAATTTCCTTTTAAAAATTGTAATTGTAGCCTCTAGAACGATTTTTAAATTTCGCTTTTCCTCTTCGTTTCTCAGGTATACCTTTTTTCCCCTTACTGTTTTATTATATTATTTTAATCTAATTAATAGGAAAATCTGTAAAATAATGTGGTAAGAGATTATTGAATTGTATAGTTTATAATAATAAATATAAAATTTTATATACACGCCTTGATTTAGGAAACCAATTACCAGGGTGGCGTATACAGATTTTGTTTATTTATTTATTTATTTATACCTCAGATATATTGTCCTGATTTTTTAAAAATAATCTATCAATTTATTTTAAAGAAATATACCAAGTTTCGTTGAGAAAAACCAAAATTGCGGCCGCTAAGATGCTTTTTTAATTTTTTAAAAAATGTTAGTTTTAGGTTAACTCCCACCTCCAATGTTACAATTTTGCTGGTTAACGATCTCTACGAATCTTTCGTTAATTGATGGTTACAAACTAAGTTTCGTTGGAAAAAAAAATTGTGACCGCTAGAGAGTTAACGCACACCCACGCATCCACCCAAACCCCCCCCCCCCCCACACAAACACTATAACATTTTCATTGTCGTTTTCAGTGTCTAATAGGTTTGATTGAGGGGGATTTGAAGAATTTTTCAAAAATCGTTTCATAAATACAGCCGCAACTCCTTTGGAATTCGCTAATAAATGGCCCAGTAGTTCTTTATATCGCATCTTATGTAACATCGAATGAATACCCATTAGTAATTTATAAATATTTATTCATTCATATAAATTACAAAAACAAATAAATTAGCATTTATGCTACAAGTGCATCAAAATCTCAAAATGTTTATTCAAACTATCTTAAAATGTCCCTAAGAATGCTTCTCTCATTGTCTTCCATGACTATACCCGTGATACACAAGCTGCTTTCTATCACCAGCTTTTCCATTCATCTGATGTCAGTGTGCTGTAAATCTGCTTGCTCACATCTACCTGCACAGGAATACTTTCACAGCTATGCGGAATGCATGTATAGTTGTATTAAGCCAAACAAATTTATAATACAAGCTTATGCCTGCAGTAAGACCAGAAACTGTCATGAACAGGAGAATTGCAAGTAATAAAATCAGAATAGTATTCCAAACTTAGGTATTCAGAGCAAAATGAACTATAAAAGGTATTCTGGCAGGATTTATATATTATGTCTCTATGGCGGTATACTGTATATAGTATTCTAAATTGCAGTTTAGAATTTAAGAAAAATGTAACCTATTTCTTTTAAACCTTTTGTAGGACACAGAGTTGTTCCCATTTTTTGGCAGCTAGAAACTTGTTTTCATTTTATTTTTAACTCTACTACTATATTCATCAGAGAAATGAGTTCACTTGATTTAATAAAGGCTCAGTTGTAGATTTCTAAACAAGCGTTTGTGTCCGCCTGTAGGAAACTATAAATAAACAAAAGTTGTTATACTAACTATATCACTCACATGACGTCATCTTAAAATCGACCAATGAAGCGAAACAAAAATTTGAATTTTGACCAATCACAGCCGGATTCGGAGGGAAATTATCGAGAAAAAATTATCAAAAAATTTATCAGGCGACATGCATTTGTCTTGTGGTTAGTGTAGTCACTCTATACCTTCACTATATAATTCCTGAACACGCATTACTGACCACTTATGCTAGAGGCGGGAGAGAGCTATTGATAGTAACAAAAATCCGGCATGGGTGGCGAGGTCGTTAAGGCGCGAACTCGTAACGGAGGCCTGGGGTTCGAATCCCAGGATCGTCCTCCCTGATTTTTCTAGGTTTTCCTCCGTCCTCATAAATGGAAAATGCCGGAGAAGTACCCTAAATTTAGGCCTTGAACGCTTCCATTCTTTAAAAAAATCTTTCCCAATTTAAAATTTCATTTCATACATCATCAGTGTTCACTGCATGTGATGTCTCAGGAGTAAAAACATGTACAATCGAAAACCATAACGCAAAATGGAAGTCTCTTCAAAGCGTTTTGGTGATGGGTAAAATGCGCGAATTGATCTTATCATTAGGAATTCCAAACCACAGAATACAAAGAAAATAGAGACACCTAATGTTATCTTTTTTTCTCAGTGGGTATTAGAAATTCGAAGGGTAATGATTGTAATAGTCGACTTTTGTCCATTTCAGTCTCACGGTTTCTGAATATTCATAAGTATAACATTTTAGTGTTAATGTTCTGTGCACGAATTTCAAATATATATATATCGCTTTTATTCTTATTCTATTCATGAATAGTCCTAAACCCGCATTTTGCTCTTCTCTATTGGCATTACTGACAACCGGCATTCTTCTATCGCAAGATTGCTCGGAAAGGTTAAGTACAATTTTTACAATTTTGTAAGCCAAGTTTAGAGGTATTATATTTAAATGTTTATTTTATTCGCGAAATATCTTAATAAATATCACTCAATGGTCTGAGCTTTCCTGATATACTCATTCCGTTTCTTAATTTATCGGTAATCTCAGGCCCCCTCGTTACATAACTTGTCATAGTAAATGCTGTATGGCATTAAGTTCTGTTCCTTGTTAGAGAAGCTGTTAATATTTAATCTGACTGGAAGATATACAGTGTTAGTGAACTTCCAAAATATCTGGACTGGTTCATCCCTATATATACATGACTCGCATTCAATTGTTTTAATAGTAAAACAATTATTTATGACTGCAGCAAGAAATTTGCATCTCTATCATTTGATTGCGGAGAGCTATGTTTCACTTTTAATAAAATTTGAACCAGTGGAAATACAGAATTGTTTTAATTATTGTTATTTAGAGACCTGGGAATCTTCTGAGTTCGTTTGAGTGCGCTATATTTCACGATGGGAGCAAGTAAACATACCTATTGTATTTTAGTCGATGGCAATGTAATTTCCCATTTAATTTGCACCTATTGTTAACTGGAAGACTGTTTCCGTCTCGTCTAAAATCCAATTTCATCATCGTTTTACGAGAGGAACTCCCAGAGCACGTTTTATCTTGCAGGAGGAGTGGAAATCCCTAGGTCCCTTGTCTCGTTTCCTGCGCTAAGCGTCTAATGCCGCCATCTAAACAGTGAGAGCCTCTCTGACGCGGGTCTTGATGAGACGCCTTCCTCCTTGCTTTGTAACACTGCCCTCATTAATTGCTTCGTTTATCAATAGTTAGTTTCCTGAACCATCAGTAATTAAGGGTCTCAAAATCTTTTATCCTTACGGAATGTCCGCTACAGCTACACGTCTGAGAAGAACTGCAGAGAAATTAAAAGCCGAAGTAATTAATAGGATGTGCCTTTTAATTATAGGAAATCATTACACACCACGGTCGTCTGATAGCCGAAGACACTTCTGTGAACTGTAAATACGTTACTAGGAAGAACTGGAGACTAAAACATTAGCCCCCAAAAAGATATTAAAATCACATATTCGGCTAGAAAATTCATACCGTCACGGGTGGCCAGGGTCGTTAAGGCGCGGACTCGTGAGCGGGGGATCTGGGGTTCGATTCCTGCCAGGACTGTTCTTCCTGACTAAGGTTTTTTCCAGGTTTTCCTCAGTCCTCATACCTGGAAATACTGGGAAGGTACCCTAAACTTAGGCCTGGAACGGTTCCTTCCTTAAAAAAAATCCTTTCCCAATATATCAATTCATTTCATGTATTACCAGTGTACACCGCTTGTGGTGCCTCAGTAGTAAAAACGGGCGTTAAACACCATTCAAAAAAAAAAAAAAAAGAAAAGAAAAAAAAGAAAGAAAGAAAGAAAGAAAAAGAAAGAAAGAAAGAAAATTCCTTGTAACAGTTTTAGGACGCAGATGGTGTTATTCATTATGATTTACTGGATGGAGCAATGTCATCAAGGCAACAATCGAGAGTCATGTGCACCACTACATTCACCATACAGTCCCACTTGGTGTCATTTTCTTATATTTAAAGAATGCCTTGCGGACATGATGATATCCGAAACTATTTGCAGAAACAGGTTGAGCTCCTTCGTGAAGATTTTATTAAATGTATATATCGTTGTCAGAAGTGCATTTATCAGTATGTCCGATATCTATATTCAGAAATGAACATATCGCATATTCTAAACACTGTGTCTGCGTTTCGTATATTAAATATTTTTATTCAACCATAAGTAATGCTCTTGTAAGCATTAATGTTCATTGAACTCATATACAGAATTTTAATAACTGAAAGGGTGTAAAGTATACGATAGTAAGTAGAAACAAAAACATATCTGTAAACAAATCTACAAATGAACCGTTTACAAGAAGGTTGTGATGTAGGATGAAAATTCTTTGAAGATATTGATTTATTAATCTTTGTTAAGAGTGTTGACTTATTAATAATGGCACCATAACGTATATTAGCAAATACGAACTCAAGTTTTAAATATCAACCTAAATAAAGGAGAAGTAGATGGACTAAGAGAAAGTTTAGAATGTTTGTGGTGCCGGAACAGACCTACAGTCTAAAACTTAAAAGATATTAATGTTGTTTTCCTCCAGCGGCTTCGGGGTATGTGGTTTGCGCATGATGATGCGCTTGCACATTTTGATGCAACTGTAAGACAGCATCTAACTCGAAGATGCATACATAGTTTGAAGCGACCAGTACCTTGGTCCCCAAGGTCATTTGTTCCTTGGGGCTGGGGGCATCTGCAAAGCGTAGAGCACAGATCTTCCATGGCACAGTTGAAAAACTGGTGTAAAGAACTGTCGACGCTTGTTGACAATTAAGAAATAAAATGAAATGGAACGAATTCGCAATTCAATGCTAAGAAGAGTAAGATATTGCGTACGGGTATAAAGATGGCAGGCATTTGGATTATCTGCTTTAACAAATTTGACGTTTATCTCCTATCCTGCCTATAGGTCAAATATAGCCCCGTGTGACATTTTGCTTTCCCAAATTTGAAGATATATATTTGTGGCAGGCATTTTCCATCGTCAGAAACAGAGGTGAACGCTGCGGAGGTGATCCTGAAGGACCTGTCATAAATGTTTTCCAGCATATCTTTGGGGATTGGCAGCAACTCTGGGACAGACGCATTGCATCCAATTATTAAATTTTGAGGTTGAATGAAGGTTTGCTGTAAAAATAATGATTATTCCTTATTGAATAGCCTCTTAGAGTCCTATAGAATTTCATATAAAATATATAGTAATCAAATTCTTGGGCAAGGCAAGGCATATGAAAATTCCTGTAATCATTCACATACTTAAATTTAGTTACTTGGGAATTTTTAAGTGAAAAAAAAAATGTGATTCCCTTAAACTATGGAGTAAAATTTATATCTAAGCAAAGGTGGACATGGTTTTAAGTCTTCTTCCTAGAAAAGCATACAAAAACTGATATTTTCATTAAATATATTATTAAAAGGTATATGAACTAATATTGGAACTTTCTTATACAAATTACATATATTTCAAATATTTTAATACTAAAATAGTATTAATGAAAACGAAAACATTACGGCAATAGGAATAATAAACGTTTAAGCAACTCTAATAGAACTAAGAAAATATTAGATATTGTTAATTTACACTAGTATAAGTTATTTAAAACAAACATACTTATATTTAATCGCACTTAGTAGGTTAAATCCTAATAAACGAGTATTAGAGTTTAAAAAAGTAATCTTTCGAAAACTAAGTAATATAATGGATACATATACATTTATAAATGTTTAACATAAAAACAACATTTCTGAATAGAAAGAATGAAGTTTTTAGTATAGACGTTTATAAGAATATTTTGCTCTATAATCTTTTTGCCAAAAATAATTTCAATTCCTAGTATTCAAATATTCTTAACAAAATTAAACTTAGGTTCATATTTAAATAATATTAGTTGAATAATAAGTTATTGGCAACAATTTATATTGAGCAATTAATTTTGTCAGGTTGATAATATATTAACCGTAACTGGGATATTAGTTTCTCACGCTAGGTAGTACAGGCTTCATCCGTGTGACAGCAGCTACAAAAGTTTTCCAAGTTTAAGAAAAGTTGCTTCATTAAGATCCAGGTTTTAGCATTATACACTCAGTCAAGCGCTTCCTGCTTTGTGACACCGTGCTTTTTCCTCTATCAACTCAAAATTTTAATGAGGGCAGCTGCTCTAACTTAGAAAACAGTTTTATTTTTTTTTTTAACCCAGAGTAGGAGAAAGAGATGCATAAAATGTGTATTACACAACCCTATCCACGACTTCCTCTAGAACAGCTCAAAAAGGGCATATTAACTTTACAGTGTTTTATCGATTTAAGTGATAATATTTTATTAAAAAGATTATATGCGCATTCTGTATTTGGCGTTTATATACATTAATGTTTCGCAATTTTGGTTCAAATACGGGGAAAATTATGAAGACCTACGCGATTCCAAAACATCCAATATTTTTATTTAACGCTATGCACTACACCACGTTTGCTTATCTCGGCAGAAAGCTGGAAATTGCAAACTGTTCACATGGAGCACATTGGATATAAAAACGCCAAGATAAGAATAGCAACACCTGATACAGAATAAAACAGCTGTAATAGCTATCATGATCATAATTGATATACTACATAGAACAAGAAATTAAGTCTATAGATACATATAAGGCCTGTTCAATAAAGAATGAATTCTTACATTTTTGAAAGAATATCTTTACTAATCCTCAAAATTTTGGATGCAATGCACCTGAACCAGCGTTTCTACCAGTCTTCAAAGACGTGCCGACAGCCATTTTTGGCAGGTTCTTAGAATCCCCTCCGTAGCCTTCACTGCTGCTTCTGATGATGAAAAATGCCTCCCGCGAAGACATTTCTTCAGTTTGGGGAAAAGGGAAAGATTACACGGAGCTAAATCTGGAGCATAGAGAGGGTGAAGGATGTACTTTACATTTATTATTGTGTATATTCAGCAAGAGCATTTGTATCGTGCGACCTGTATTTCGTAATGCAGCATCCAGCTAGTCACACGGAAATATTCCCTTTAGCGGGTGATGCCTTGAAGAGTTTTTAGCACGTCTCAATATTATTACCCAGTTACTGTTGTGTGTGCAGGTAAGACAAGCTGGTAAATTATTCATTGGTATCCAAAAATGAGATGACCATAACATTCCCAGCAATGGCAAAAAGGTTGTCTTTTTGGTGTTGGTGATGTAGATTTCCACACAGATCTTAGTTGTTTGTTCTCAGGATCAAAATGTTGTAGCCAAGTTTCGTCAGCAGTGATACCTCTGCGCATCTTCAACTGCTTGTATAACCCGCACGTGAGCTTTCTTTTGTTCGGGAATCAGCAGCCTTAGAATTCACCGTCTCATGTGCAACTTTTCAGTTACCAACGTGTGGGTGGCACCCAATGAAATATTCAGAATTTCTGAAAGTGTCCTTAATGTTATTCGATGTTCCTCTTTCACAATGACAGCAGAGATGTTAGAGCTCAACCTACAGCGTCGGGTTCACCTTTCTTTGAAGTTGATTACCTCCTCCCTTTAAACATTTCAAACCATCTTCGAAATGTGCTATAAGGAATAACACTGAATCCATAGGTCTTCTGTAACATTACTTAGTTCTCGGCTGAAGATTTGTTGAGACGAAAGCAGAATTTCAGAGCAGCAGATTGTTGCGTGTCACTCCATTTTGCAGCAGGCGGAACTGAACATCTCTGAACTTGCACATCTCTCAAAGACGTGAACCGGAAATGACAACTGTGAAATTAGTAACACGTGTACATTATAATAACAGAATATTGTTCAGAACTAGAAATGATGTGAGTTAAAATTATTCTTTATTAAACAGTCTCGTAGCTGAAGTCCCAGAATATTTAACCTTCTGTGACAATGAATATTCAATTGCTCGGTTTCTGGCAAAGCAAATTCTGAACGGCGTCCAAATAAAATCTCTGACCCTCCATGTCCCAAAAATGTGAAAGTAACAGGAGGACATATCTGTATTATTTGTCACATAATGGACATTCATTTGCCATATGAATTTTTTAAGGGTGATTAACGCCCGTTTTTACTACTGAGGCAATGGACACTGATGAGCTGAAGTGATATATTTGGAAAGTATTTTTTTAAGGAAGGAAACGTTCCAGATATAAGTTTAGGGCACCTCCCCGGCATTTGACATTTATGAGAACTGAGGAAAACCTGGAAAAAACCTCAGTCAGGAAGGACGGTCCTGGCGGGATTCGAACTCCAGTCCTCCCTCTCACGAGTCCGCGCCTTAACTACCTCGGCCACCCGTGGCGGTATATAAATGTTGATTGTTGTAGTGTGGAGGCATGGACTTGATGGAAATTTGAGAGAATTTCTACATAGAGGCAAAGTTCACGGTGTTTCTATAGGCAAGAAACTGATTCCTTTGGTTCCCAATATTCCAGCGTAAGAACAGAAATCAATGATTTTAATCCTCTTGAACTTTTGTGTGCAGACTTGGTGGACAGTAAGATGAAAGACTTGATACCCACCAGCAAATAACTTAATTCTGGTTGTTTTCCACACCAATAGCATGACCAGAGTTTGTGAAACAGTAGTGAAGAATGTGGATGTTATTTTGAAGAGAAGATAATTCTTCAATTACATTTTTATGATATATAACGGCTGAGAAACTTCATTTCTGTTCCTACGTGGTGTCAATAAGCGTTCTGTTTCTTTTATGAAGAGGATGTTGAATATTAATCTTCTGGACACCAGGGACAATAGCAAAGACTCACCACATCTTATCTTTCAGAAACACTACATTTAAATTAATATATTAATATTAATAAGTTACCGACACTGCTTTTATGTTGGTCTCCCACCTATCTGCCTCAATTGATCTTGAGGTGAAAACTTGTTCGATATGGAATCTCGAACCTCTCCTAATTGCACCCCCCGAGACTCATAACAATTCAAAATTCTGCTTCAGTTTTAAACCAATCTTGACCAACTTCAGAAATGCTCTTTACAAGTATCTTGTTATTTTAGCTGCACACCATATCCCTTACTTTCGCAGAGTTCATCCTCTAAGAGAGTGGTGAGCTACAAAGGATTGGGAAAAACCTATATCTTCCTATGTCAATGAAATTTATATTTGGGGATTTTTCGATACGCATATCAGGAACTAACGTCCCAGCTCCTTCCCTAATTTCACCCGCTTGACACAAAAAATCAAAGTTCTTTTTCAAGTGTTCAATTAATCCGGACAAGTTGCAAAATTACTCTTTTACCATGTAAATATTTTGACTTTAAGACACATTTCTTGATTTTATCCTCTTAGGGAATGGAAATGGTTCGAAAGGGACGGAAATTGCAGCGTTCTTCTGTCTGGATAAAATTGATTATCTGGGATATTACCGGAGTTATAAGTAAAACATGCCATTTTTTGAGTTCATCCTATAACCCCTGATTCCAACCTCTTAACACGAAGTATTGTGTAGTAGACGTTGTTTTAGGAAAGTTACTAATTTCAAGCTCCTCCTAGCTATCAATTATTCAGATTAATGAAAATAATATGTATAATTGAATATGCTAAATGTATTATTATTAATATATATTTGTTTTTTAAGAATTGGACGAAGTAACTTAATTATAAAGAGGCGACTAACAATTTATTTATTTTGTAAGACATGATAAGCCGGACCATCGCAGGATATTTGAAGAGGATCCCAAAAGCAAGTTACACTTGTTGCCCTTATCTGACAGTACTGCTCAAAAACAGTGGCGCTTGCGCAGAACAGAGTTCATGTTCATATCTTCCTGTAGAACCGCTTTCATTGTAGTAGTTATAATTTTTATTTTTGAATAGTGTTTAACGCCCGTTTTAACTACTGAGGCACCACAGGCGGTGTACACTGATGATACATGAGATGAAATGATAAATTGGGAAAGGATTTTTTTTAAAGGAAGGGAGCGTTCCAGGCCTAAGTTTAGAGTACCTCCCCGGCATTTGCCATTTATGAGGACTGAGGAAAACCTGGAAAAAAACCTTAGTCAGGGAGGACGGTCCTAATGGGAATCGAATCCCAGACCTCCTGCTCACGAGTCTACGCCTTAACGACCTCGGCCAAGCGTGGTGGTATCTTTTTACAGTGTTAAAGCTAAATAATGTTATAGGGTACCAAGGTTATCATACTTAACATATTAAATTAATTATTTAAATTATATAAACTAAAGTGATGCAATATTAAGTGTCACATGCACATATTCCTGAAGTATTACGAGGTACGTTAAAAATATCCGCACTTTCAAAATTCTGCATTAAAAACTGCAAAAAGTGGTTTGAAGCACTGATTAGCTCTGATTTTAATGAGACACTTCCCTTTTGCCGCTCTGTGTTATCTTATTTCAGTCGAGTTGCACGCTACTTATGCAACAGTGTTGTGAATGTTCTGCGATTATTGAAATGACGAGCTATCATGAGTAGCACATTATCAGTAAATTTTGCGCGAAACTTGGTAAATTCTTTACTGAGACTCATAAGTTGATTAGAAGTTTATGTGATGTCATCTTAAAATCGACCAATGAAACGAAACAAAATTTTGAATATTGACCAATCACAGCCGGATTACGGAGTGAAATTATCGATAAAAATGATCAAATTCGTTTTATCATGCGACGTGCACTTGGCTTGTGGTCAGTGTAGCCAAGTCTATACCTCCACCGGCATATTTTGGCAGAATGCAGGGAAATGGAGATTTTAAGAAATGAGCATTTACTACCGTCATTTTTAATTCTAATAGAAATTTGAACATTTGCCGGGAAATGTTGATGCATGCGAGATACACAATTTGGGGACATTTCTAGAGAAGACCCGATAAAAAAGGTCAATGGCTATGGTGAAGAGGGGGGGGGGTTGGAGAGGGAATGTGAATAAATGGAAAGGGGGGCTCAAGAGTAAGGGTTCCATTCATGTTTATGTATATAAAACTATCAATATGAACGTAAATATATCGAAGTATTTGTATAATTGTATGTATGCATGTAGAGTTGTATGTATGTAGGAATGTATATATATATATATATATATATATATATATATATATATATATATCGTGATATTATTTGTGATAATTGCTTATGACATTCTCAGTCCCTGATTGGTATATGCCATTTAAAAGTAGTTGGGAGTCTGTAGTTTTCTGCAGTTAATGATCCGCTTCGTACACGCCCATTGACGTCAACTTGCGACATTCAGGTGGCTAGAGTTATTAATATTATCCATGAAAAGCGACACTTGACTCTTCGAGAAATTGTCCAAGATGTAACATTTCTGTGGGATCGTGTCTGAATTTCTGACAGAAAAGTTTGATGTGCATTGCGTTGCAGCAAAGCTTGTCCTTCGGAGAACAGAAAGACATCCATGTAAAAGAAGATGCAGCTTTTATAAATAGAAAACTTGCTGATGATGAAACTAACTCTATAGTTACTATGTTGAGACGAAAGTTCAATCACAAGGGGTTGGAAAAACTTGATTTTTTTCTTTGACATTCAGGGTGTTATCATTACGAATTTCCGCAGAAGGATCAAACTGTGAATCTCTGGCATTACCGAAATGTCCTCAGACTTCTCCGAGAAAACTGAGAAGGAAGAGGCCTGGACTGTGAAGAGACAATTCATGGATCTTGCAACTCGATAACGCATCAATGCTTGTTCGCGACTTTTGCGTGAAAAACAAGATGACTGTTCTCCTCCACCCTTCCTATTCTCCTGACTCAGCACCTACGGACTATTTTATTTTCACTATGGAAGGACGAATGCTCGACTCGGTTGAGAAGATAAAACAAAATTCATAGTCTACAACTCGAAAAACGATACCGGACTACTTTTAGAAGTTAAAAAATGTTGAGAGAGCTGAATCAAAAGAGGGAAGGAATACTTTGAGGGATGGTAAGATGCAGGTAATAATAAAACTTAAAAAAATTAAAAGTTCTGTTTTTTTGACCAGACCTCTTACACTCCCGTTTCAAAATTGTTTGTATATGTCCATTTACCTTGAAAATACCTTTTCAGTTCTTTTTATAGGGGATACGACACTTAAGACGGTTATCAAAAGTTAACTAGGCGTGGCAACTGGCGGAAGTTTCGTAATAGACCGTTACAAGAAATGAACCTTAAAAATGTAAGCATTTTGTTAGGTTGCAGTAAGATGAAACATTCAACTCGAATTATGCAACTCTTGAAAAATATTCGAAAACTTGAACTTTTGCGCCCTTTTTCATCATTTAAATCTTTCGAATCCTAATATAAAAAACTGTTTTCTGTATGCCATCTAGTGGAATCTTATGGAAATGTTACTAATATGACTCGAAACTAACTCTCGATAGTTCTGGAGAATTCAACCAACTCATGCCGAGGTATATAAACTTTGTGTCACGCATATTACTCAAGTTATCAACCAATTTAAAGCTCAGCGTCTCTAGTTCTACTCAACTCTCTTCAGTTTCTCTTTTGCACGCTATCAGGCCACGCTCAACATTATGCGAACTGTAATTTTTTTTATAATTTTAAGTAGAATTCTCATTTACCCTTTCGTTTATTATTATTATTATTATTATTATTATTATTATTATTATTATTATTATTATTATTATTATTATTATTATTATTATTATTATGTGAAGAATTCGAGGATTCTAAATCTTTTAAAATCCGAATTTGAGCAAGTTTGTGAGTCGTCCCACCTGTAGTTATGCTTTAATTATGTCGATGTGCTGGTAACATTCTATCATGCATGAAAACTGTCATGGATGCCATATGTCATATTATTTCACAAGATTTTTACTTTCAGCATGGTAAAACACTGCACGATCTCTGTCTTGAAAAAGCACCTGTTTACAGTGACAAGCTAAGGGCTGCTGTTTAATAACGTAGACTCCTATGTCTCGGGTCTCCATGATGAAAAGTAAATGAACAAATATCCTGCGGGATCGCCGCGGGACAGAGGGGTGTACCACTCAGTCTCCTCCCCGCGACTGCTACCTACAGTGCACTAATGGACACCGTGGGCGTTGCTCGAGTGCCAGCTCTTAAGACAAATGTACTTCTGTCTGTTAATTTATCAGATTTGCAAACTACTATTGTGACTTACCTCCGCGTTTGCACAGCTTACAGATTAAGGATTCCATTGCGTCCTTTAAAATTAAAGGCTGATTAAAAACAAGAACTGTTAACAAATAACAAAATGATTACGAGAAAGTTGCTTACGAAGCGAACAGAAATAAAGTACAAAACATAAGAGTGCAGGAAAGTGCGACATAAAAGTAACAAAAGAATTTAATATAGTTTTATTTTAAGAAAAAGTTATTTATGATTTGAAATGGAACAATTCCTTTGCTAACGACTTACAAACTAAGCCTGACGAAAGCTAGGATACATGACGTCAGAGGGAGAGCATTAGAAACCTGCTATTGTTTACATCGGAACGCTCGGCAGAGTTCATGGTGAAATATACTCTTACAGTTGATGCTAAGCCAACTTCACATCCATGGTAGCAAATATTCCAGCACTATTAATGATACAATTGTTTAAAGTGGCATTTTATTTTGTGACCAAAATCATTTTAATAGATGTATCATTCAATATATTAATATTTATAACTAATTTAATTTTGTTTTACTCATTTCTAAATCTCCTTTGTTTTAAAGAAATAATTCGTATATTTCTAACTAGGAGAAGCATGAACCTCAATCTCTGGATCATTTTCAAAATCGCCTGGTAGTAATTAGTGTTTTTAAACCTATTTTAATTTGATAAAACACATTTATTATTTTTTATATATTCCCTAAAATTATGTAAAATGTAATTTTCTTGCAATAAAAAGAACTATTTTATGTCTTTGGGCAGGCGCAATGATGAATTCAGTTATTGATTTCCATCTAGCCTGATATGGTTCCAGTGTTCTAACATATTACTTATAGACCTTTGGTTTAAGTTGAAACATGACCATATGGCTACTACATGACCGTATCTGAGCTAATGACGATCATAGGGGCTGAGAATCACTGTTATAATCACAGCATAGTCTCTCACTGGCGATTGTACTTTTAATACGTGCAGTTGCATCTTTTGGCAGAAGTATTCTGATAGATTTAGCCATACTTGTTACCGAAATGGTGAGTCATGTTATCTCTTTCTAAATTCCATGTTTGAGCCTAATCCTTACTTTAAATAGTAAGTTTCAATATTAATGTTTTAAGATTAGGTATTTAAGAATTACCTACTGCCGTGAGGAATATAGTACTATCTATTTCTACTTCCTACGTTTCAACTAAAGCAATTGCACTGTAGCTGAATAAATTTTAAAAATCAGTTCCATAGTTATTATGTTAATTGCACTAAAACCCCATTTCCAGATCGCCGCGAGGAGTTTAAAATATATGAAATGTATTTTTGTAATTTGTATCCGCTTAAATAGATTCATATTGGCAACACGGGAGATCTACTATTCACGGTTCTAGTGGGTACTGATCTTTCACTTCCTTCTAGACAAGAACTTAAAAATCCTTGCTGGATCAATTCCTATTTATTTGTGGACGATTTTACTCTTTGCTGCCCTGGTCGATGAATAAGCTTCTTTGAACTAAAACTGTAACATTGTACCCTAATGGAGTCTATTGCATCGTTTAAAATTGTCAATTGACACAACAAAGTGTGTGCATTTTTGACGCATTTGAGTTTTATTTTGTAGGAACTAGACTACCATTTTTGAACTGATTTTGACGCAAACTAAGTTAGAATGCTCACCTTCTCTACTTATGTAGTAAATGTGGACGTTCTTTACAACTTGTGGGCTCCATTACCTTATTGGGAACTGAGAGGGTGTTACTGCTCTATCGTAGTGTAATTGCGATCCAAGGCAGATTATGATTGTTTTGTTTTCCCACTAGTTCTGTGTAGGAAAAGTTGAAAATGAATCAGAATTGACATTGGTAGTTAAACTAGAAACCTTGGTCATAAATACTTGTCGCATTAGGAGACGCCTATTAAGGAACCACTCTCTCATAATACAGAAACCTTAGGGGTGTCTCCGCGGTATATAGAATCAGATGAGAGATATTTGTGGTGCCGCGCTTGAGGTCTCTTTCAAGGTACGAGTTTCCATAAGTTTCTGGCCTCAACGATAAGGGTTATCGCCTTCACAAAATCCTTATCTGGTGCCATACCTTATCTATTAAGTAAATAATTGCAGCTGTAACTTCCGCTCCTCTGCTAAAAAAGACTTACTCCAAATGAAATTAAACAGAGTTTGGGCGGTGTATATGGGGAAGCATCCTCCTCATATTCTACCGTAAAAGAATTAGCCAAACTTTTTCGAATGAGTCGAAAATACCTTGAAGATGAAGATCATGCAGGTCAGTCCTTGGAGGTGCTCACTCCTGGAAATATCGTTCTTGTGGAAAGAGAAATTATTGTAGACCGACCGGCGGCTCAAAGTTACAGAAATTGAAGAAAGGTTGGGCCTTTCTAAAACAACAGTCCTTCGAATTATTCATGAATATTTAAACATGAATAAGGTTAGTGCAAGATGGGTGCCTAGACTTCTTTTCTCACTTCAAAAGCAGCAACGAGTCATCTGCTGTCAGACATTTTTGAAGTTCTGCCGTGGCAACGAGAGAGAAATTCTGCAAACCATTGTTACATCAGATGAAACTATGGTCCTCTACTATGATCCCTTGTCCAAAAGAGAATAATGGAGTGGCGTAAACTGGCAAAGCACCACCTCTAAAGGCCAAGGTCACTCAGTCAACCAAGAAGATCATGGTCACAATCTTTTGGGACTGTGAAGGAATACCCTTCATTGACTACAAGGAGAGGAACACCTCAGTAAATGGGGATTACTATGCTGGCCTACTGCACAGACTACATGCTGTAATCAAAGAGAAAAGGGGAGGAAAACTGAATGGTGGTGTGCGCCTTCTTCACGACAATGCGCCTGTGCACACAAGTCTTGTTGCAAAGGAAGCTATGAAAGAATTGTGGCTTAAGGATATAGAGCACCACTCTACAGCCCAGATCTAGCTCCCAATGAATATTTCCTCTTCTGATAACCCAAGAAGTACCTTCGAGGAAGGAAATTTAAGTGTGAAGAAGAAGTGATGGGTACTGTTTATGCCCATTTTGCAGACAAGACTTCTGACTGTTTTTGGGGAGGGAATTGAAATGTTAATTCAAAGATATGAGAAGTGTATTGCAATAAAGGGTAGCTATATTGAAAAGTGAAATGTAGTTTTGCCTTTATCATAACTAGAAAATGGTTAGGACAGAAAATTATGAACCTCGTAGGGTAGGTTAGAGCGTCTGCCCGGAAGGCTTAATATCCATTCGAATCTCGTCCCCGTGACCCCAATTTTTCAAGTATGCTTCGTCAATTCCAACTTATGTCCTACACACGGTTAATATGTAACAACAATGTCGATGTATATAGCGCTGACGAGTAATAGGTGTAAAGGCAAAGGGTAGTTTGTGGCTCGTGACCTGTTGTAACACTCCCACCTGTCGTCTTCAGTCCAGAAACAACATAACTTCATTCTTGCTTTATTCTAGTTTTAGTGCTTAGGAATTCCAATGCTTAATGATCACTCAACGACAGGTCAGGACTTTGAGGTGGCCAATCCAGAGACACACAAGCTGTACCAGTTCATTTATCTATAAATATCTCATGAAGATATTTTCTGTTGGCAATCGAATAAAATTTATAAGTTTCTATTCTTGCAATTTAGGAATAAATTAGTCATGGTGAGATAGCTAATTTGATTTATGAACAGAAAGCATACAGCTAACAAACGTTGACAATTGAACTTTAAACGCCATTCGCGATGTATTTGCTTTCATCACTGCACATAATTAAGGCGAATTTCACATCTCATTAGACAGGAATCATTTCTGTTATGAAAATGACGGTCTACATACAAATTATCTGCAATAAGGCGGTATTAATAGCTATATCTGAATAAATTTATCTTCTGTTATCACATATTTATGTATTAAAATATAAAATAATGTAACTTTTGATTCATTCTGTGGAAAAGTGAGCGAAGCACTTTGTTAACTGGTTCCATCGAATGAACAAGTGCATAAAATTTAAGGGGGGATTGTTTGAGAGAGAACAAAGTTGAAATACTTAATTGTTATACATATAGCAGAAACATTCAATTTGCCGCCTCGTAATAATCGCAATAATAATTTTCCTGTATTCATTTTTGTTTTGACACCATTCTCGCTGGCACTCAAGCAGAGGTACAGCAATGTATTATAAATACTGGTTGAAGTTGTTCTGCATTTTTAAGAGCGTTGTTTTTATGAAATATAAATAAAAACTTTCCCGCGGCATAAAGTGAAATACATCTTCTCGAGTTCTCAGCAGAATTAACTGCTAAAGTTTGGAGGCAGGATGTAGTTTTCCATTGCTTTATTTAATGTATACACACAGACGAACTTGGAAGTAAATGGGAAAGATAAATAAAGACGATAATGATATTGAGCAAAGCATGGTGTGCGTGTAGACGAAATTTTCTTCAAGCGAGGTATTTAAAGTACAGCATAAATATACTTATCCATTTATACCTAGTACATAATTAAAAAGTTGAATTATAGAAGAACAACCAAAGATGGTATTGTGAACTACATACTCACTAAATGTATCCTAAATAATATGTGTGACCTTAACTATCGCAAAAGCAAAACATGTGCTCAATTTGGCAGAAGCGAGTACCTTAACATTTGTTTCATAAATTATTTTAAAATAATATGTGTGACCTTAACTATCGCAAAAGCAAAACATGTGCTCAATTTGGCAGAAGCGAGTACCTTAACATTTGTTTCATAAATTATTTTAAATCTATCTTACACTGCTATACTTTTGAAAGTAGGAATAGAAGAGGATATTCATGCACCTCCGGGAGAAAAAAAGCATACACTGGGCGGCGATACATCGACGAAGGCAGGTCTCTAAGTATTCTCAGATGTTAAATCACAGATACCGGCAGGTCTGCGAGAGCTGTCAGTAACAGCCTTAGGACGTTCGCAAGAAAATCGTCGCGTCAGTTACCAGGATAGAAACTTCAACTGATCTAGCCTGGAACTTTTTGTCGTGCAATCAGATCTATGGAATGAAATGATATGCATAAGAGAGAAAACCATGAAAAAATCAAGGTCAGGATGGTTGGCCTCAAGAGATTTGAACCAGGCAACTCCCGAATGCGAGTCCCAAAGATTACGCTTGTACCACCTCGCTTGCTTAATTTGATGCAGCTTGAACTCTGCTCATTTGCGTTATGCTGATAACTGTGTTCTGCATTTAAACTTTCGATTGAATTCATTTTCACAATTTAAGCCCTCTGAGCACACAGTACGATGTTAAGTTACAAATTGATGTGGGGCACTACATGTTTGAGTGAGGCGAGACAGTCGATGTTTATAATAGCGAAACAGCAGTAAAATATGGCGGCGCCACTGGGTGAGTGTGCAACCCTTGAGCAGCGTACTGATGTGCGGTTTTTGTAGGAAAAAAGTGAAGGATCAAAGAATATCGATAAAGAAATGCTTCCCATCTATGATGAAAGTGCCCATCGCATCAAGCTGTATAATCAGACGCAGAAGTTCTCTGCAGGGCGCAACATTGCAACGAGGTGAAGACTTAATCTGAGCAGATAGAAGGATAGCAATAGAGGTTGCTATTGGTTGTTCACACCCCATGGCCTACCTCATATGCATGACAGATTAGATTTTCACAAAGTCTGTGCACAGTGGGTACCATGCATGCTGATCCACGCAGAAAAGGCAAAGAATGGGTCTGGCATTACAGCATCTCACTCGCTAGCACGATGAAGGACACGATATGCTGGCCTAAACTGTCAAGGTGAAGAGTTTTTGTTTCATCAGCCCAAGAAAGAGCGTGCGACAAAGCGGTGAAAACATCCTGCGACAAAAGTTTAAAGTGACACCATCGGCGCTCACAGTCTTCTGGAATAATGAAGGATGTTGCGTACCGCATTCCAGCCTCAAGGACAAACCGTAAATGCCGACCCCTACTGTAACATCCTTAGGAAACTTTTAAAGGCCATTTAATGTAAGCCACCAGGACTCCTCACCAAAGGCTTCAAGTAATTTCCATTTGTTCGGCCCTCTTAAATATCTTTCGGATGTTCATTTTCCGAATGAAGCTGTAGAACGGGAAGTCACCGCCTGGTTAGGACAGAAGCCCAAACAACGTTAGACTGCTGAATATCAGGCACTTTAAATGCCTCGTTGTACAGGAAGATTATGTTGACAAATAAAGGCATTTTAAATCAATACTATTAATTGTTTAAATCCATTTGTAACTTACATAATGACACCTACTGCATAGCATTTTCCAGCTTTTTGCAGTGTGTCCTGGAGGAACGCTCTAACTAAAGAGTACAGCTGTAAAATATGTCTTAATATTAGTAAAATGTAGGCTTTGTTTCAAATATTCTAAGCTCTCAATTACCCACATTAAAATAATAGGACTAACCAAAGAATTAAACTGTTTGGAATTAACAATTTCAGAAGCAATTATTTAACTGAAGCGTTTAGTTCTAAAGCTAAAGTCAGTGAACAACAGTTTGAGAGAGAAAAAATAAACAAAATAAAAGCTCTTAATAATGCGAAACATATATCAGCTATTTTTCCTTTTGTGGTAAATCATTTTCTGCACTTTTTCATATTATAAATTAAAAAAAACCAGGAAGCAAGGCACGTTTCAAATTACGTTTTAAAGCTATAGAGTATTTTCGTTTTTAACTAAAAAAAATACATATTATAAAAACAGATACACAATCATTATTCTGTTAACTCACAGCAATGTTTACAGAACAGAAAAAAAATCAATGTACATGAAAATACAAGCACGCCATGTCAAGAAATAGTCGAACGACATAAACAAACAAGTACCGCACCTTGGGGAGGACGTAGCAAGAAAGTATTTACCCACTAGTTCATTGAAGGATAGGCCATTCTCTTAGTCTGAATGCGGCTCAATACCCAGCAACACGCATTAACACGTATTTCCAATCGAAAAAAGTTCCATTTATCAGGTTGGTGCACGACAACAGCGCTTACATCAGCCAATTCTTAAATCAATCCGATATGCATCTTAGATGGGCTCTCTTAATTGCCCAATTGAAGTATAATAGAGCATGTTTGGACTCGAATGATTAACAGCTGAGCTTCTGAGCGAGAGAGAGCAAAAGAGCGCTGAAAAATTACTTCTTTCAGCCCTTAATCGATTCAGTTCCAAGGTGCCTGTATGAAGTAATAGATAATGTGTCTAGGTTAACTACTGAGTCCGATTTAATATTGATGTATCGCTGTTTCTTAAATTGTTACATATTTTGTTAATGTTTGGCAATAGAATACATTATTTTTCTCTTTTTTATTCCTTTCCATTCTTCGTTCTTGCTACCATGACATTAAGAACAGACGTAAAAAAATAAGAAGAATAAAAGAAAAGAAAGAAAAAGAAGAAGAAGAAGAAGAAGAAAAGAAAAAATAAAATCGTAATATTTAAACTAATACTTTTAAACCCTGGGTAATAATGATTATTACCATCCGTGTGATATATCGGGCGTAAAAATCCTAAGTATGGCTTTCTTTGGAAGGGAAGTAATGCTGTGGGTCGCACGTCGTAGATTTGCGACACGCAATTTAACCTCGAGCTTGAAAGAAATTTATCCGCCGTTTTATTCCCTGAATTGAATGGGACTGATGACCTGAGATGCAGATGTAAATAAACAAAATCAACAATTCTGCGATACATGTGTAAATAAATATTGAATTAAACGTTGAATGAACAATTAAGTGATGTGTTTATTTCATGTGTTCCATGTTATTTTGCAAGCTTCATTTTCCTTTAATGCTCTAAACTATATTAATGTCAAAGATTCTTAATACAACGCTTAATTGTATTACATTAATAAAAACTTTAGGCAGTTTAGGTTTAATGTGTATTTACACTTCCAATAAACTTCATTTAATCTGAACTGACAACCAGCTCGCGCTGCAGCAAGACCGCATTCACCTTTGCACAGCCTTGGGAAGGGTGAGTAGTAGCTGCTTTAACACCACCCGACTATTGATGAACATGCATGTATATCATTAATGCCAGAAAAATAGCAGTAAATTAATCACTATCCCACAGTACCTGCCAAATCTTCAAGTTTAATTTATCTAGTTTATCAGAAAATTTATGAAATAATCTATGTATTATTTCATACAGTTTCGTAATGTCATTGGCTTTTGCAGTCTTTATTGGTGCTAAATCAAAATAAGCTTAAGGTGCATTAGTCCCAGTGCGACACCTGCCTGAATTAAATTACGGAAAGACATAGTTAATAAGCTCGCTGCAATGAGAATGTATTTTTATGTACGAGGGTTGTTCAATAAAGAATTATGATAAAATGATGGGAAAATTCCTTTAAACTCATCATAATTTTGACGATCTTTTTCAAAGTAGTATCAAATTGTAATGCAACTGCTCCAGCGCTTCTGCCAGTCTTCGAAAACATGCTGGAAACAAATTTTTGACAACTTCAGAATTGTCTCCGCAGCCTTCATCACTGCTTCTGATCGTAGAAAATTCCTCCCAAGAAGGCATTTCTTCAAATTTGGGAAAAGGAAAATATGGACATACTTCAATTTTATTTTTGTGAGATGTTCAGCAACAACATTTGCGATGTGCGATCATGGTGCAGTATCCAGTTTGTTGCACGGAAACGTGTGCTTTTGCATGATCTGACCTTGCAGAGTTTTCAAGATGTTCGTAGAATTTCCCAGTTACAATGATGTGTGTAAGTACGATATACTGATAAACCATTCTTTCGCACCAGAAGCAAACATTTTTGCTTTTATTGTGTTGATGATGATGGGGCTTTTCACACAGAGCTTTGCTGTTTGCTCTCAGGATCGACATAATGTAGCCAAATTTCATCAGTAGCGATTACCTTTGAAAGAATCTCCGCACCTTCCTGTAACATCATTTTCAACTTCATGGTAAACATGCAGGCGAATTTTCTTTTGTTCGGGAATAGGCACCCACCTTGCACAAACACATCTCATGTGCAACTTTTCAGTTACCAACATGTGAGTGACACCGAGTAAACTTTTCAGAATTTTTGAAAATGTTCTTAATGTTATTCGAAGATCCTTTCTTATAATGACAACAGCGTGTCAATGTTTTTTTTTCCTTTCTCCCCCCCCCCTCCGTTAGAGCATAGACTGGAACTTTGGTCTACCTTCGTTTGAAACTGATTACCTCTCTTCTTTTAACTTTTAAACCTTCCTCGAACTGTGCTGTAGGAAAAAACAAACTCTCCTTAGCATTGCATAGACAGAAAACTGAATATGTCTCAACTAGCACATCTCTCACAGGCAGGAACCGGAAGTGACAGTACTGGAAGTGGTACCTTGTTTACATTACGACTTAAGTTAAAAAATACTGTAAAGTTAAATTTTAGTGCGAGAAATTATACTTTTAAAAATATTATCATTCTTTATTGAACAGCCCTAGCATTTTAACTCAGATGAAAAATTAAATATTTTTAAGGATATTGTTGCCTATTTCTGTCCGTTAATTAACCAATATTTTTTTTTTAAAAATATCAACCTTCTTAAAAAAAAGAGAATATTTTAAGGGAACATTTGGAATATTATTCTCCTTAGACCGTAATTAATATATTATACCATTGTAAAGGGCTGCACATTTCCATAGTTGCGTGGAAGAAAGGACAACTTCTCTTTCAAAATGTAACGTTAGAGATATATTCTAAATGTGTGAATGTGCAAAAAGAGTCAAAAAGAGGTAATTCCACATTAAAGAATTTTTCCCCTTTGTTTTCAATGGTTAAAAAGTGGGTTGCTGAAGTAAAGCGATGGTGAGTCCTCAGGGCGTCCGAAAATTGCTGTGACCAACGAGATTGCGACAAAATTTACAATGCCTACTCAATGATCGCAAGTTGGGTGACATGACAAAGACCTAGATGGGCGTATCCAGTACATTTTTCGCAGAAATTTTGGGCACAAGAAAACTTTGGATTAAAAACGCATTGGAATGAACATTTCACAAGAGTGTTTAGACTTGTTTAAAAGCAATTTGTCTGAGTTTCTCCAACGATTCATAACAGGCAGATCAAACATGGATTCATCACTACACGCCAAAGATGGAGCAGTGCAAACAGTGGGTGGCAACAGGTGAAAGTGCACGAAAGAAAGCAAAAACGGTTCCATCTGCAGGAAAAGTTATGTCTACGGTTTTCTGGGATTCATGGTATGGTGCTCGTAGACTACCTCCAGAAGGGCAGAACTATCACCGTTGAGTATTATACGCTTTAATATTGGACAATTGAAGGATGCTCTGCATGCTAAACATCCACACCATACGAAAAAGAAAATTCTCTTTCATCGTGATAATGCGCCTTCACTCACGTCTGGGATTGTTGCTACAAAACTGCATGACCTTCGCTTCCAAGTACTTCCACTTCTGCCATACTCACCGGATTTGACTACAGCGACCACCTTTTGTTTTCATGCCTGAAGAAATGACTGAGTGAACGAAGATTCACGTCAAATGATGAGTTGTATTTGAGACAGTCACGTATTTTTCACAGTTGAACAAATCTTATTTTACTGAAGGTATTTAAAAGTTGGAAAAGGGTTGAACTATATGTATTGATTTACAAGGGGACTATGTTGGAAAAAATAAATATTTCTCTTGTGTTTTCTTGGTCAGGTCGAGAACTTTATGCCCTTGTATCTTGATATATGTCGAATATCCAAGTGTTGCCAGGGAATTGCAGGCATGCCAACAGTGGCTATTTCCGTTAAATCATTTGAAGACATCTTACATGCCAAGAGAAAAGCAAAGCAATGTTTCTGCCAACTGCCAATAACAATTTAAACTGACACCGCACCATTTTACCTTCTATTCTTTTCTTCTCCGTTTCTCAGCTTTCTGGCTCATTGCAATACAAACAATTGTCATATTGATATCAATTACTCCGAATAAAATGCTCAAGCACATTTGCATATCCATGTCAGATGATTATCTGGGCTTAATCAAGATTTGTTTACGTAAACATTCAATTTTGTGATAGTTGTCACAGAGTGAAAAATCTAAGTACTTTCTTATTTCGATTAACAGTAATAAACGTGTCAAAAGAAATAAAAAACAAACAAAAATATTGATATCAATTACTCCGAATAAAATGCTCAAGCACATTCGCATATCTACGTCAGATGATTATCTGGGTTTAATCAAGATTTGTTTACGTAAACATTAAATTTTGTGATAGTTGTCACAGAGTGAAAAACCTAAGTACTTTCTTATTTCGATTAACAGTAATAAACGTGTGAAAAGTAATAAAAAACAAACAAAATGCAAAAATTACGCTTAATACAAAAAAAAAAGTGTGGGCATGCGCAGGAAGTTTCCTCGCCTACTCAGCTGGTAAATAAATGAACTAACCAATCCTATTTTTTAATTCCTCCGCTTGTTGGATTTAAGCTGGCAATTATCAACAATGAAAAGAAAAAGTCAGTGACTAATCCCACGCCGACTATTTCAGCTATAATCACCGCACTTTTCTAATAAATAAGTCAAGGGAAAAAGGAAAATAAGGCACATTATTGGCAAGAGAAGTGCGATGGGATAGTTAAAGTTTAAATAGTAAGAACACAGAGCGGCAACCCGCAACAAAGATTTTGTACACAAAGTGTTGCGACAATAATATCTCACAGCCTTACAACATGAATAACCTTCATAATATATCAACACCGAAAAGTTAGAAAGAGAGAATATAGAGATAAAAAAGAGGAAATGAACATTAAATGGCAAAATATTTATTTTAATATAAGATTGTACAAAATGTATAATATACACAGAAATATGTATATGCTTAAATTCGTTGAAATTTGCCGTTTCGTATATAGGAATATATAAAACCCGGGTCCTAACCGTTACTGTATTTATGGTATTCTCAGAAAATAAAGGCTCTATTACTCTGTATGCACTTACGGCGCACGGTTTTCTCGTCATGCAAAGATGCAAAGAGATGAGGTGTATAAATCGGGGTTTCTTGTTCTTCAATATCTGCTATGCTGCTTTGAAACATGACCACGTAAAAGAAACCATCCTTATTCACTAAACAAATTAAGCGTGTATCGATTCGTAACATCCAATTAAAGCTATCCACTCAAACAACGGGATCACATGCCTACAATTCATGGACAACAGTGGTCTTGTTGGCTTCACATTTAAATTGACTCAATTTCGGAAGATGAACCTGTGCGTGTGATTGACAGACTTCTAAAAAGAAACTAGATATGTGTGGAGTAGCAGGGCAACATTTGTAGTGCTATTTTCATTGTAATTGTGAGAATTTGAATCATTGGACGAGGTCACACGCTTTGCCGGAAGCTAGTGCTCCAACTGCCACCTGTCGTGAAACGGGAGACATAGCCGTAAAACACCTGGCAACAACCTTAGCCAGTTCTTTGCGAACGTTGTATAGGTAAAAAGAGTTTTCATTCGGATCGTGCTGTATTTGTTGTTTCCTATATTTTCTTCGTCCGGATTAGAACAGCGAAAGAAAATTCGGGAAAGTTAAGACCATCGAACAAGCGTACGTGCTGAAAGCAATCATTGCAATGGTCCGTAAAAGCAGTTGGATTCATAATTTCTTTGGTCAGAGATTAAAATTGTAATATATGAAAAAACAGTGTCTCAGAGAAGGAAGGGGAGCAACGTCTTTAAACATGTTAGCTTCGTTAAAGACTTTAAAAGCTTTAAAGTTTTCAAGCAGGTATGTGCCAAGAAATTGGTAATGCAATAAAAACAATAATGAACAATAATACATTTTCAAAAAGTGTTAAGATTTATAGTTTGTATTCTGTTGTATAATTTTTTTAATAGTGTTATCGCCAGTTGTAACTACTGATATGTCACAGACGGTGGATACTGATGATATATGAGATGAAATGATAAACTAGGAAAAAAATATTCTTTAGGAAGGAAGCGTTCCAGGCATAACTTTAGAGTACATACCTGGCATTTGCCGTTTATGAGAAGTGAGGAAAATCTGAAATAATACTAGTTAGGGAGGACTGTCCTGGTGGGAATGGAACCTCAGACCTCCTGCTCACGAGTTCCACGCCTTAATGACCCCAGCCACCCGTGCAGGTGTACAAAATGTCCACCATTATGACTTTTTGCGATTAACTCAAAATATTTCTGTTGCAGATTTACTTTCATTAGTAGCAACGAAAGGGATCACAAAACGTTGAATTTGGAGAGTATGGTGTTGTTTAGTAGCTGAAAATTGTTAATTTGGTTTGCTTACGGACGCTCTTTAACATCTCAGGTCATCAGCGTCGCATTCAATTCAGGGCGTTAAAAGACAAAGATATTTTGCTCAGAGGCCTCTTTTTTCAGGGTTGAGGTTCTTTTACGTGCCCTAAATCCATGACACGGGAACCTCGGCTTTACTTCCCTTCCGAAGGAAGCCATACTTAGGATTTTTACGTCCGAAAAAATCTATTGACCCTGGCTGAACCCGCGATTTTGGGCCTACGAGGCAAGTATGGTTACCACTTGACAACCAGGACCGACAATTACTGAAGGAAGTACGCAGTGTAGAGATACACAATCTTACTTGAACGCTAAACTTTTTAAATGAAAGATGGCAGTCTGCCACATTGTATATTCCATGATGCAGAAAATATGAGCTTCCCTTTGTTTATGATTCTGTCATTTGAGTGCTCTGTTGTTTCAGCTATATCGTCCAAACACCCATGCCAGAAAGACAATAAAAATCGCCACAGCAGTCTTTGCTCAATAGTAGCGCCAAGATTTTATGAAATTACATATTTATGCATGTTTTATCATAATATAAAGGCAAATATTGACGAAATATACAAATGGGAATGTTTTCCATAAATGTTAGGTTTTACGTATTTTAAAATATTTGGTATAACATTACATATTTCACACTATACTAGAAGTTGTTCATGTTTTAACGTGGCGTTACTCATTGCCGTTACGTTCAAAGTGAAGTTACAGAAGTTGGTTGTCCTTAACAATGACTCGTTTCAAAATTGTTTTCCTCTCGTTGTTCCCATAACGCATGAGAATTTCTAGCAGTTGTTAACTATGGTATGCTTTTGTCTTCATTATCATCTAAGCTAAAAACAAGGATTTGTGTTTACAGTACTTTCAAATAGATAGATATTGGCAACAAAAGCGTTTTATGTGAGACTTTGTTCATTTTATTTGCTTGGCTCATGCATTGCAATAGACGAAGATGAATTCTTAGAAGTCAGTGGCGGCTCATGACAGTAACAGTTGGTGCAACCCTGCCTCCACATAAATAGCTTAATTTGAAAATAATGTTAAGTATCTACTACACGGTTTGAGTATATTACGATACTGATGTACACAATTAGGTTATTTTTGATAATAGGTCGCCTTAGTAATTTTTTATTCCTATATCTGCTACCAAGGGAGGCGCGGATTACATATAGGTGAACCACAGAGTAAAAAACACAACTTATTTTCATTATACAGCAATACAAAGCGAGCATCATGATGCAACAACACATAAAACTATTGCTGCCGCGATTGCAAAACGTTATAAAATCCCAAACACATAAGCACTAGCTAATTTCGCGAATTCATGGGTAACATCGCCGCGCTCATTTAGCCCTCATCTACAGATGCGTGAAAGTTTATCAGTGTTGTTATTGTTCGGATTCTTCATCCAGGAACTCTCATTTCTCGCCTCCTTTGAACATCTCCTTACACGAACATAAACTGTGATTTGAAATTTTCAATCGTATAAACCCTTGAGCAACCCCCATGCCTTGCGTAAATAAGGCGACCTATCTCAAACATGACGCACATTTATATCTACCCGCTGTTTTTGGCTACTTATTACACAACAGAAAGCTGATAAAGTAAAAACTACTCTATTTCTATTTAAACTACAACACATCATAGGTACTACAGCATATATATAACAGGAAATTTAACTTTTAAAAATGTATATTGATATGCACAAGGTTCAGTTTGTACTTTAGTTTATGTAAATGCAATAATGCACATTATGCACCGAAACAACGCCTTAGAAAACCGAAGTTACAAACAGTAGTACCACACCTATCACTTTAATAGGGCCGGAGTAAAGTTCAATAGCTATTAAAACAATACGTTAACAATCCAAACATTTGTATTTTTGTAACTACAGACTATAAAACAAGTAGCAAATAACTAAACCAATAAACTTAAAATTTAAAAACTGTTGAAGCTAAATGAAGTCTCAAAAAATCATATTTAGCAAGCTAGCTATACTCGCCGGCTCGCGCATCCTTCTATGGAAGGGGGGCAACCAATCAATGACACGCATTTCTTCCTGTCCTAGATGCTGTCCACTGTCCCATTCTCCCTTTAGGTTGCATTTGCTATCTCGGAGCATAAACAAGTGTCTACCGTTGCCAGGGCAGCTGCCATGAAACAGGCCAGTCAAAGTTGTTCTGATGGAATTGGGCTGTATCAGAGGATACAGATATTAGAATTATGCCAAAGCAGCGCGCTGTTACCAATAAATTCGCATGCAGTACTCAGAAATAGTTTAAATTTGAGTTAAAACGGAGCATCATGACGTTAATAATTACATACATACTAGATAAAAGATTGGACACCTGAAATCCGACCCTGCTGAAAGTAAATAAATTGATAATGGCAGCGGAAATAAAAGTTTACTCCTGTGTAGGGCCAATTGCGATGTATTTCTGCCTCCATACCCTGTGATCACTTGTGGGTGAATCCTTGGCGCTTTGAGCCGTTCCAAAGTGCTCAGTGCAGTTTCACACATCACAGTCATTTCAGTTGTCTTTCCGACAGTATCAAGAAAGTGGAGGCTTCAGACATGCCTTTTCAAGAAGCCATGGCAATAATAATGGAAGGTAGATGTATTTCAGAAGGTTATGGTACTGGAATCACGGATACTCAAAGTTTCTAAATTTATGTGAAGTATTTAATGGTGAAACTATAGAACTCCTTGATAATATTATATTATTGCTAGACAGCACCGGTGACATTTTGCGATGTCGAGCGAGTATAAAATATAATTTGATGACAACAGAGTATCGGAAAAGTGTTCGATAATTAATTGTGCAACCCCTTCAATGTAAACGGGGACACTTGTCTTTCAGCACTTTTACAATCATTCCAATAGAGAAGTAAATAGTTAATTTCCATTATTTTGAAATCCCATGTACAAATTTCTCATTTTCACTGTCTGTAACTGGAAGAAAACTGATCAAAACTTATTTTTCTATTATGTATAAGTTATCATTAATAAGTAATTTCAATAATTGATTTTACGTAATAATTGCTTCATTATATATTTATTTACATATTTAAAATTGAATACATATTTCTAAATTTTAAGTTACATAACACCCGATCTATATTCATCAGTAAAACTTAAGATGCTCATTTCACACATATTTTTTTCAAAATGTATTTTAATGCCTCATTAATGTCTCTGAAATCACAAGAGATAATGTTTAGATCAATAACTACTCAACGGTTTTCTTCCTGTAACCAGAAATTTACTGGAGCCAACCCCATTCCATTCTGAAAACAAGAGAACCATTAAGCAATATGGCCAATTGACAAATATTGACCTCCGGTAAACTTCTTGCGTTCTACTTTACAGCAGAAATTTCAAAGTTTGCAACAAATGTGCAATGTCTGGTTTCCATGGTGATGGTTGAAAAAAAGTAAATAGTGCCCGTCCGTTCAATAGTGAAAGGGCACATTTCAACGGCTCGAATGATTTAATGTGTTTGATTTTGTATTTACATTAATCAGAAACTAATGTAAACAATGGCTTGCTGCATAAACCATGGAAATTCGCAATGTTCAGCTACGGATAGAAAGCTGCAGTTTGTACTTTTCGGTAAAGTATACACGAGGATGATTTGATAAGTAGCTTTGTTAGCATCTGTATAGTGGTCATAAAGTTTGTTTTTTATTATGGTCGAGTGTCATTCTGATTTTAATTCATTGTTTGGCAGTTGTTTAAACACAGCGTTTCTAGTGACAGTGAAAAATAGATAAGACTGGAATTTGTAATGTGATTCAATTACTTTTTCTTCGGAAAACAGCAAAAGAAACTCATGAGAGGATTTTGCCTACATTCAGTAATGCATGGCCTTCCCGTGAAACCTTCAACTTTAGATAAATGAGTTCAAGCGAGCAGAATACGCATCGATGATGCACCACGGCCTGGAGCTCCAAAATCAGATGTGATTCCAGAAGTCATCGATAAAGTCCATGATATTAATTTTGCTGACAGACGGATGAAAGCGCTCTAGTTAGCAGAGGTCAGGGCATTCCAACTTGCATGATTATTTTGCGCAAGATGGGTGATGCGTTTGCTCACCTCGAAGTAAAAGCGAACATCGGCCGGCTGTTTGTAACTAAGGACAAGATATGGATTTATTTCTGTACACCAGAAACGAAACAACAATCGAAACAGTGGATCGCACAAGGCAAAACAGCTGCAGTGATTGCTTCAGCTTTTTGGGGACGCAGAAAGAATTCTCTACATTATCTACTTGAAGGGAAAAGTTATTACTGGAGAATACTGCACATCACTTTTGGAGAGACTTAAGTCAGCAATCTTAAAAAAAAAAATCCAATAAAGCTATACCATAACATTGAGCCGGTGCATTCAAGCCACATCGCTCAGAACAAATTGACGCAATTATTATTTGAAATGCTCCTGCATACGACACTATTATCTGATCCAGCTCCCTTGGATTACCATCTGTTCCAAAATTTTTCTTGACTGAACACAAATTTAAGTGAAATGAAGAGGTCATACAGGAGGTAAACGAGTATTTTAAGGATTTCAAAGAAATCCACTTCCACGACGGAATTACGAGCCTGGAGAAAGTAGGAACAAGTATATTGAACTTTGAAGGGACTATGTCGAAAAATAAAGTAGTAGGTTGCAATACTGAGTTGTTCTCTTTAACGTCACAAAAATTACATTTATTTTAATTATATTTATTGCAATATTTTATATTTTAGGTAATATGTGAAAAATCATGATAGCCGAATAAACAAGTGACATTTAATTTTTATTATTAATAATGTCTTTACACACACACACACACACACACACACACACACACACACAAAGATTTATTTGCTTTTGTATGTTTTGCTTTTGCGTGTGTTGCTTTTGACTTCTTTACTATTTATCTTTTTTTCTTTTAATTTTATTTCTGTGTTTTCTAAAATACTTTATTATTTATTACATCTTAAAATACCATGACACCTATCCAAGGTAATGTTATCACATTTTGGTTCAACAAATGTAAGTACCATTCTAAACAATTAGCTAAATATACAGGGCACGTTGGCTTTCTTTCTTATTGCGCTATTACTGGTGTGTGTCCTAACGGAATATTAATTCAATTGCCATTGTCCGCTATAGCTCCTAGCACTCATAGCCAATTTAATTTATTTAGGCACCATATCTCCCAACATTTTCTACGGATGATCCTTAATAATTGTCAATATTTGCAACAATTTCATTTGTCTAAATTAATTAGTTTTATTAAAATTATTCTGGCATGTTCTCCTAAATATATTACTACAGTTAATAGTATCTTGATGAGTGCTAATAAGTTATTAAGTTCCCTCAATCAGAAACATCTTCTTAAACTATCGCGGTTATATTTACAATATTTAAAAGCTGGTATTCCTATTCAGTTTAATGCATCTTTTTTCCAAAACTTTTCCCCGCCGCTCGTAGCGTCAGCTCCTGACTTGGCTTCTATTTTCAATTTACCTCGTCCATCTAAATTTTACTCCGTTACTGCATATCAGCCCAATAGCAAATGCACCCCTTGTACTTCTCCTACTAGTAATATTGCTGTTGTTAATTTATCTTCAATTTCACTTTCTAATACTGATACATTGCTTTTACAAAAATGATTATCTTTTGCCCCAACTCCCAAATTTAATCGCCTTAAATTTGTTTCTGATGGCGTTAAATTTTGCCGTAATTTAAGATGGCGTTACTATTGGCATACTAAATCTCTCAGCCTACTTCAAATGTTACTCCTTGCCTTCTCAAGTTTCGTTCTCCCTCCAAACTGAACCTCCATCTTTACCTTCTAGCCATCCTTTAGAAATGTTTATCAACAGATTTTTAACTTCGATCAGTGATTCTAAATTTCTAGATAAGATCACTCCTAAAGACAACTTAACTTTACGTGAGAAATCAGCACTTAAAAGATTATCTAATAATCCTGATGTTATTATCCTTCCAGCTGATAAAGGGTCCTCAGTAGTACTACAGGACATTTCGTCTTACAATGCTGAAGCTTACCGACAGCTTGAGAATGTCACTTATTATGAACTATTGCCTTCCGACCCAACTGTCAAGTTTAATGAAGAAATAGCTTCTTTTATTACTTCTTCTGGTACTGCTGAAGGACTTAGTTCCCAAGATATCACTCTTCTTACTCCTCATGTCCCTCGTACTCCCACCATATATTTTCTCCCTAAAATTCACAAAGAGAACTGTCCAGGCCGCCCAATAGTAGCCAGCTTCGATTCCCCTACTGAACGTATTTCCGCTCTAGTAGATTGTTTGTTACAGCCTTTTGTTACTTCTAGGCCATCCTATATTAAAGATTCCTTCCATTTTTTGAGTTTGCTTAAGAAAGTTGACCTTACGGCACACTCTGATAAACTTCTTGCCACTATTGATGTGACGTCACTCTACACTAACATCCCCCATCATGAAGGATTAGCTGCCGTTAAACATTTCTTGAACTCTCGAGCACCTCCTCATATCCCATCCACAGATTTCATTTGCCATCTTGCTTATCTGGTCCTCACTCGCAATGCGTTTAGTTTTGATAATAAACATTATCTACAAATTAAAGGTACTGCAATGGGCACCAGAATGGCACCTTCTTATGCCAATCTTTTTATAGCTCGCTTAGAGGAGGAATTTCTTAAGTCAGGACCTTTGGCACCATTATTATGGCTGAGATATATTGATGATATATTTGTGCTTTGGACTCATGGCTCAGAATCTCTCGAGCAGTTCCTTACTAATCTTAACTCCAAGTTTTCTGTTAAGTTCACTTCTTCTGTCTCTCCTAATGCTGCTACTTTCCTAGATATTGATATTTCTTTATCCAATGGCTCTTTCCTTACGTCTGTGCACATTAAGCCTACCAATTTACAACAGTATCTTCATTTTGATAGTTGTCATCCATTGCATATCAAAAGATCTATTCCTTTTTCTCTTTCAATCCGTGGTCATCGTCTTTGTAACAACTTTTCATCTCTTGACAAGTATACCTTACTCAAAAGTTCCAAAACCAAAATTATCCTTCCGCTCTTTTAAAATCCCGTATAATCCCATCACACAAAACTTTCCAATGCAAACCTAAAACCTCTAACAAGAACTTCATCAACCTAGTTACTACTTACGTGCCTGGAATTGAAAGCATCAGACCTATTTTGAAAGAATGTCACGATACTTTGTTAATGTATCCATCTTTAAATGATTTTTCTAAAATTGTACCCCGCCTTACTTTCAGAACACCCCCTAACCTTAAAAGTATATTTCGCCGTAACCTATCCTCTCCGAATTTACCACGTCCCTTTGCTGGCTCGTATCCTTGCCAACGTCCTAAATGTAAAACCTGTGCACTAATTATGCCGTGCAAATCATTCCATAGCCCTAATTTATCCAAGGAATTCAACATTTCTTCATTTGCTACCTGTTCTTCCAAGAACGTCGTATATATGTTATCTTGTAAGCTTTGTAAAGCATTTTATATTGGTTTAACTTCTACTGTTGTTTCGCTACGCATGAACAATCATAGACGTTCTGTTAAAACCAAGTCTCCCTTGCCGGTTGCCCAACATGCCTTATCTCACTGTAAGGATTTTGATGATGCTTTTAGTCTAACTCTTATTGATGCTTTACCTACACAATGCTGTGAAAGTTTACTCAGAGATAGAGAAATGGCAGCTATATTTTTACATAAAGCGCGTATACCACCTGGTTTAAATCTTACATATTAGTTTTTTTCTTCCCACACTCTCATATCTAGTTTCATCTGTTTCCATGCATAACGTTACCTTCGATACTCAATATTTACTTTTATCACCTTCACTTGTCTAGCTTCTTGCCATTGAAGAACTCGCAGTAGTTCGAAATATAGCAGTTTCAAGTGTGACTCTTTCTCTGTGTTTTATCTTTATCTACTTTTATTATTAGTGTTAATTTATATATATATATATATATATATATATATATATATATATGGGTTGCTAAATGTTTGAATTTTTTGACATTTTTCAAAATAATACTATTTCAGATTTTCTGAAATAGTAGTATACTGTTTAATGTGATATGTAATATAGAAGTAGTTTTTTAATATTTGAAAATATACTAGCATAGATTAAAAAAAAATCTTTTGACTTTTACACCATCCATTTCAAAATTATGTAGCTCTCGAATTAATTGAGCTTGAAGATTTTGATTTTTTATAATTAACTAGACGAAATTTTGCTTTTGCTATTTGCTATTCTGACATAAACAATTTGAAAATATCCTGACTGTGGCGCAGGTATTTTCTTCGATTACAAAATTTTCAAAATTACTTTTTCCTAAATATGTGTACTTCTAGAGAGCCTTGAAAATTTCTGTGGTATTTCTAGGCATCAAAATGGAGCTATTGAAGTAGAATTATTAAGTAAAATTTTATAGTCTAGGAATTATGGAAGTTTTGTATAAAATGTTTGACGAAAATAGACTCAAAATTGTTACAATGCTTAAGTTCTATTAATTATGCATGTACACAGATAAGCTGTTCAAAATAAGATATCCGATGTTGTATTCATAATATTTTTGACAAGATAGAAACATAAACTTAACTAAATTAACATTAGTAAGATCGGACCTTCAGACTCCCCTCAATTAAGACGTTAATATCGTATTAGTTTCCAGATATAAATGATAGAAACACCTACACATACAACATAGATGCGCCAACAGATTTACAAATTTTAGAGATTTAGTTTACTTGTTCTGCCCTGAGAACGTAGAATATTTGCGAAATGCCGCCTGAGAATGTTTAAGATCTTATCCTATCCGACATGCTGTCGCAGAATAAAAAGAAAGGGATCTCAAGAGAAAGAAAAACCGTGAATCTAGACTCTCTGGTCAAACTCTTCATGCACATTAAAGCTGATCTTACGAAATGCCGTGGATATTCTCTCGAGCTTGAGCTATATTATAGCAAAAGAACGGTGTTTTCTTGATCCTCCGAATATGTTGCTTTCCATGTGAGCTTAGTTCTTCTAGGAAGATTTCATTAATTGAGAATTGATTTTTAAGTGACTAAAGAGACAAATCTGCCACAAAGTACTTCTTGAATACGATTCTAGATTACAGGAGTCGATATTCACATGTTATTTAATGATGAGTTAATGCAAATCCGCATCATTACTATTGAAAAGCAATTTCCGCCATTTGCTATTGTATGCAGTTACTGTACGGTTGTTACTAAAGTGCGTTGCAAAATGGTGTAACCTGTCATGCATAGAGACAACATTAAATCAAACATGTGTATTTAAGTACATAAAGTTGTATACACTTTATCGTAAGGTTAGTTACAATCTTATGCATTTTTTCATTGTACACACATCGGAAAACCAAAATAATCCTGTTGCAAAATGATAAGACCAGGATTCGTGGCCTCCTATGCAAACACTGTTCTGCAGAAGAATTTTCATCTCGAAAAATAGCAAGAAAAAAAATATGAAATGAAAAAGCCGCCTAGGAGACCTCAAAAATTTACCTCGACAAAATAACCAAGTGATCAGAAAGCTCAGTGCTGGTGATGGTCGCTGGGGCAACTTGCACGTGATACTACTGTCAATGTTCACGAATTGACGTTCAGGCCAGTCAGACAAACAAACATATTGAAACACAAGGAGGAAAATGAAGAAGAAAACCAGTCTGACTGTCCACCATAAACAGAGAAGGGTTGATTGGGTTAAGGAACACAACAGCTGGAAGGAAGAATGAAAGTGTATAATATTCAGCTATGAAAAGCAATCCAATTTGGACGGTTCTGATGGTTGGGCATACTGCTAGCATTCCTCAGAAAAAAGAGCAAGTGTTTGCAAAGATGCAGCAAGAAGGAGACTCTCTGATGGTCTAGGATATATTTGTATATGGAAGGAAAGCGCATCTTGCGTTCCCTGTATGAAAGCTATACACCATCAGACACTGCTTGAAGAGCACCTTTTACCTGTTGCAGAGAGGATTAGAACAGAGAATTCGATATTTTAGAAAGACAATGCAACAATCCACACTGCCAGATCCCCAAAGGAGAAGTTTCGACGCAAAAGTGTTGGTGTAAAGAAATAGGCCGCCAATTACTCGGATCTAAACCTTATGGAGAATGAACGGGGAATCTTATGCAGGTCAGTTATCGCAATGGGAAGCAAGACCTCTATTATATCTGCATGAATGATCTTGAACTGTTTGTGTTACAGAAGCTTGAAGGGGGTATGGCGGATCACTGATCAAGCTGTTCTGAAAAAGGGTTAATATTAATGATAATGATCTTACATTTTGCAAAGGAGTGTTTTTGTTTTCAGCTGTTTTTGGAAGGAATGCATTTGTTTGTAATTAATCATATGATGAAGATTATATAAATTTTTTGTACTTAAGTTAATTTTATTTCAGTTTTTTCTCTTTCGTCAGTTGGTCATATCATTATGCTTTATAACGAGGTAAGAGAAACTATTTTATTTTGTGGATTTAGCTAAAAATAACTATAGAAACCGTACATTTTTCTGATTCTTGAAGCTTCCTCTATAGAGGGAAGTTAGCTGATGTGCATTCAGTTTGAAAATGTTAAAGAATTAGATGGATATAAAGCTAAATGTCTACATATGTATTATATTATTGACATTTATATAAGGTATTACATATTTATTTAATAATACTCTTTACCTTTAAATTTTTTATTTCCGCTTAAATGTACTTTTTGTCTCTTTCATTTTATGTTTCAGCCCATACTAAGAAAAAATTAATATTGAGGGAACATTTGTGATTTTTAACAGAAATTAAAATTAAGTTGAGCTTAGTTTTATTTGGTTAGTTATGAGAAACTCTAATTTTATGTAATAGAAAACAGGTAGGGTTAATTAAACCGTTCTTAATAACGCTAATATGCAAACCTTTCCTAATTGCGTTGTATTTGATATCCAGTATAAAATATCAGCTATTTATGCTGTTATATGAAGAAAACAAGTTTGTCATACTTTTGGGTTTGAATATACCTTATTTCCCTACTTATATAAGTGGAACGTTAAGGTGCAACTATTTGGGCAGCCATTTCCAATTTCTATATGTGGCGTTGGAGAAAAAATTCATTATCACCTGCAATGTGCAGAAGGTTGAACAACGCCGAAATATATGCACCCTACAACATCTATAATAACCTTCCATATTTATGAATATGTTTATGAAATTCATGTTTGAATGATATTCATATAACAAGCTCTGTATTTCCATCAAACAAAACACAACCAATGTAAATGTTTCTAGCAGTTAAAAATTATAATAATAAGGAATTGTTTGATTTTAAATCAACAAATTTCGAAAGCATATGAAAGTGGATAGATTTGTGGTTTCCATGTTTGTTCACGCGTGACCTCATACTGGAAAAGCCATGAACATGATCATGCAGGATTTTAAAGCTCGTTTTCATACCGGATAGACGTAGTTGAGTGAAGTGGAAGGAAAAGACTCCAACTTGGGGTGAGTTAAAGGCGCGAGGCGATTTTCGGGAGACACTCCACTCGGATAGAAACTTGTGATGCCGTCACCACGACATGTTCTATCCCCTCTCAAATTAACCAGAAGGCGTGCCGCAAAGTTACAAGTGGGCGAAGAAGTGACAAAAAACCTTGAAAATGAAACCTTTCCGCACTGAGACTATCATTGAATTAGCAGATGCGGATCTTGACAGGCACCTGTTTGCGCATGTCTTGTTTCTTCAAACATTTCCAACAAAGAAAGTTCTTTTTATAGATGACCGCAGTTTAAGAAATCAGAGCTTCTTCTTCCTGGCTAAGGAGATTCCTTATTTCTATCAAGAAATTCAGCAGAAGTCTTCTCTTGTAATGCTTTGGACGGGTATGAATGCCAACATGTGTTTAGTACTTATTTCTTTCAGGATCGGTAAATGAGTTCCATATCTTCACACGTTAAATACTTGGTTACGTCCGCAGCTGGAAGTAGTAGGCATTATGAACAAGTCTGACTCCAAATGGACCGGTACATTTTATTGTTGCCGTTTGTGATTGATTCGATGACACGTTTCCACATCGTTGATTGTACGCGGAACTGAACAGTCACCAGCGCCTTTGCCTTAGCCTCCACCAGCCTTGACCCTACCATGCCAGATAATGCATTATGGAGTTTTGTGGAAGAGAGAGTGCGACAGCGCCAATATGCTTCCGACTTTGTTTCAAAAGCTGCTGTATGTGTTTCCTTCCAAGAGGCGAATGCTCTTTAAAATGAACGAGAAAACATGGCGCCATATAAGTCTCTGTAGAGATATTGGCGGAACTGACTAGATGTATAACATTCTATATCACATATCACATATAAATATGAATTCATGTTAGGGCATAACGTTTCCAAAGATTGTGCACGCCACTGACTTCTACCAAATGTAATTAGATATTACCAAATACGACATGTTTTCAGTGATGTTCTCCCGAATTACATACATTCATATCTTTGCTTCTGACTTATTTCCTTGTCATCTCTTTATACACTAGAACATCGGTTGAGATTGAAAGTAATGCGAAAGTGGATTTTTGTTTGCGTGTAATTCGTCAAAAGATTTAGGAAGTTTACATGGAGTAAAACTCTGGGTCTAGATCATTTAATTATTCTTTTTTATTTGAGAGAAAATTCAGTTTCCATGGTAAGCAGTGTCACTTCTAAAGTTGCAACACCATTTGAAATTCAAAGAGTAAACACCAAGTTTTAATTCAGATACTGCAATACTAAATTGACTAGGAGGTAAATTTCTTCACAGTGAAGGAAGCAGCAGAGAGCAAGCTGATATTTTACAGATGCTGCAAAATAAGAAAGTAGAGGGTGTGAAACGTAATAATATTCTGATTAAAATAACTTTGTGATTGGCATTGGCACACTCAGTAACACTAATGATAAAAAAAAGAAGAGAGAAAACTTTTTAATAGTAATAAATAATACTTTAACATAAATCGATACGTAGCCGATAAGAGAAGCTTGCTTAACGTTGCTCCCTTGTTAGCCTCTAAAGTAACAACACTGTGCTTTCGTCACTAAAATCAACTTCTTGTGTTGGGAGTTCATACGAAAACGTTACCTTTCAAGATTCATGTTCGTAACGAACGCCTCTTAAATTATCATATTTACGCGATTCTAATGCGCATCTTTTTGTCGAAATGTAGTAATCAAAATTGTGGTGAGCATTAGTTCGATGGTGTATTAGATTCGAGTGCATACCCATTCCATAGTTCGCCGGCAACTTCATTTGTTTATTGTTTATTACGTCATGATGCATTGCTGCATTCGTTACATTAATTTTGTTGCATAGAAAAGTCGTTTGAATAGTAGGTAATCACGAAATGGAAAAACAGAGAAGTACATCTTTTGAATGCTACTTTCAAGTTTAAATTTATTCTTTATTCTGAAAAAATGGTAACAAAAGGCAGGAAGAGAGTTCAATGTAGCTGAGAGCAACGTTTGTTTTTGGCGACTATAGAGATTGACATTATTTGCGACTAAAGCTGATAGGAAGAAATTCACTGATCCTCGCAAAGAAAGACATTCTGACACTGAAGAGAAAGTTCTGGAACTGGTACATGAAAGAAGGAAGAACGGGCAACCTGGATACTAGTGACACCATAGGAAATACTTTCTTCTTTGACATACATCAACTGTTCTGCCAACAGTTTTGATCTACGCGCTCTAAGATATAACAATAAGCCACTTATAAATTATATGTTCTGATCATTTCATAAAGGGGACATGAATCTGAGACGTCATATAACAACATGCCATTTTTTTAATGATACTAAGTTTCAAATTTAGGATTCATATTACATTCGATGGCGCATTAGATTCGGTTAAATACGGTAATACGTTGTGTGAAACCAAAATATTAAATAACGGAGATGTGTATGAAAATTATATTCATAGTGGTAGCAGTAAGGAGACACATGATTAAAGTATGATTAGGTTGTGCCAATTCCTTCAACGGTTGCGTCTGGTCCTGTTTACTTCAGTCGGCAACACGCCTCACCTATAAATTCATCTTCGTTGCCTGTTCTACTGGCATCCCTTTCAGCTAAGTCCGAGCACAGGCTGATTTAGATTCAGGGTGCCATTCCATCCTTCTCCTCCGGGTGCACTTTTGGCATGGCGACGTGACGCCCTTTTATGTGAGAGAATCTTTCAGTTTCTAAATGTTTTATTTCCCTTTGGATCAATATTTCGTAAACTTTTGCTTTAACTAAATTACTTTGCTACATATCTCTATATACAAGCGTGCGTCTTGTTTTCAGTTTGTTTATTTTTGTTATGGATGGCTCCAATGAATTTGCTGTTTGGTATTGCGTGAAATACAGTTGTTAATGAATTAAAAGCAATTATTTCAAAGGTAGTAGAGGAGTCTTACACAAAGGATTTGAGATAGGGTATCTATGGCCTATTAAAAAAAATAATGGACTTGTATGATGATAAAGAAGTTGGAATTAGATGATTTTTTAATAACTTTTAACACCCGTTTTAATTACTAAGGCACCACTGATGATACATGAGATGAAATGATAAATTGGTGTAGGGGTTTTTTTTAGAGGAAGGAAGCGTTTCAGGCCTAATTTTAGGATATCTCCCCGGCATTTGCCATTTATGAGGACTGAGGAAAACGTAGAAAAACCTCAGTCAGGGAGCATAGTCCTGGTGAAAATCGAACCCCAGATCTCCCGCTCATGAATCCGTTCCTTAACGACCTCGGCCACCCGTGGCGGTAAAATTAGATGCTAATGAGTCAGTGTTAAAGCATAATGCCCATAGAATGTCCTCAAACAAGCTTCGGGTGCGAGAAAATCGGAATTTTCAGTAACTCATCACCAGTGTTGTTAACATTTACTGTTATAAAACTCTCTCTGACCTTGTACTACAGTGTATGACAGTGCGGCATTGAACAACGGTTAGCTGATTTATCGTGCTAAGGAAATAAGTCTAGAGGGAGCTATGCAGTAGTTTATTTATTTATTTTATCGCGGATAACACGCTTAATGCACCGCGTCACAATAATCTGAGAGTGACATCCTCCCATTGATACAGACATAGCTCTTGCTTCAGGAAAGAGCTGGAGGAAAACCCCCAGGATGTAGCCATGGAAAGATGGCTCAATAGTGCGGGAAAAGTAGAATAAAAATTCAGAAACTCAACATTGACCATTTAATTATAATTTGCAAACAGCTAAATGATGTGCATATGATATTCAAATATTTTAAAAATTTAAACGGTTATTTATTTTAAGTACAATAAGAGAAGGGGGGCCACAGCAACAATAATGCATGAATATTTATAACACAATGAAAGCAGTTAAACTCAAACTTTAAATCACAAAGGAGGCTCATTTAATAAATATTAATAGATTTAGCCCATTCAACTGGCAAAATATATTAACTCTTGCACATGCAAATTACAATTAGCAAATTAAAAATTAGCCCTAGCAGTGAATATTCCTTAACAAAATGCACCTCGTAGTTAAATAAAATTTGTAAAGTTAAAAATTGTGCTAACACATACTACCTGAGTCACTGGGTACACTCAGGGAAGAAGCCTCTAGTCATTTTATAAGACTGAAAAAGTACCCAACCCCTGGAGCTTGCTTACTGTGTCTTATCAAAAGATAAAAGAAGGAGTAAAATGGTGAACTATCTGCATTGTACAGCCTGTAACCATTAACCAAGCCGAGAATCAAAACATGCATGCAAATAGCACAGGAAAAAGAGAGGGAGAGATAAGATGGAAGAAGACAAACTTCACGTACGATCACGGATAACAGAATATGCACAAGAACAGCACAGTAACATGTAAAAGTTAAAAAAAAAGAAAAGATAACAATGACCCGCTTTTACTTGGCGCCAGTATTATAACGACTGCTTCACATTGTGTGGCATGATCAATGGAAGCTTTATTAGCAGAGCGCGGAAGTTGAGGTAATTTATTTTGGTTAAAATAGGCAGGCTAAAAGACACTTAAAATACTGAAAATTGACAGTAATATAAATTAAATAGGCATTAAAAGTGAAACGGGGAGTCATATAACTCATTATTAATAAAAATAGGCATTTAAGATACTTAATATCTTTATCACATAATTAAAGTACTTATGATTACTTTTCTTGGTTACAAGCAACAAGATGTTTTTTCAAGGTATCAATTGTCATAGTCAGGCACTTGCCATAGATAACATTTTTCATCATGCAAAAGAACGTTCTACTTCCACTGAAATAATTGGAGTATATTTAAAACAAACTATTTCGGAAGGACTCATATCAATTGCAACAGAACATTCACCTTTCCGGACATCATGGAAATGTTGATCAAGACTAAGTAATGCAGTTTTAAATAGTTTTGGAGAATGAACAAAAGATGCGCAGTGGTTTCTGCTCGAGGTCATTTTCTATTTATGCGTTTATAGGGGAATCAGGTTAGATTCTCTCTTACTTCCGTACTGAAAACATTGTATGGCCTGTTTATTACTCAGCTGCACCTTTCTCATCTTTGTTGCTTGCAATTGTTTGTTGCATTTATGCAGCTGAGAAGTTACCCCCACCACAAATATCCTAGAATTGTCTTGCGCAAATCGATATAGGTCATTTGCCAGAACTATTCAAAATGCAGTACTTCCGTCATCCTCTCTATTTATTGATATTCGTATGCCCGAGGTAACCGCTCGTTCCATTTACTAATGAAGGTTCTGCTATTTAAAGAGCTTAAATGAATGAATTGAGGAGAAAGTTTTTGACTGCTTGAAAAGAAATAAACTTATAAAAAGATGTTCAATAGATTGTGAGGGAACATGCCATTCAATTTTTACAAACTTTTCATTTTGATGTGTTGAAATGTTTGTGTTTTTTAAAATACGTAAATAATCACATAAAAAGCCATAAGGATCCGAGACAGGCAACAAAATGTTTTAAACCGTAAAAAAAAGTAAAATATAAATTGCCTTACCGACCCTAAATGTACGGTAACATCTTCATTTCTATATGATTCTTAAATGTATCCACCCAGATAGCAAAGATATTTTGCCTAACTTCCGGGCTGCCTGTAGCATAATGATCTTAATTCCATAACTTTGCTATCACCATAAACCCAATTATGGTTAATTTTCCTGGCGTTGGAGGATCCCTTGCGATTGTGTTCCAATAACCGCCAGTGATCTCTAGTTATTATTAGCTTTATTTAATCTACTAGTCAGAGCGGCGCGCAGGAACGACCCGTTAAACAAATTTAAACCTAAAGGGCTAATATATTTTTAACAGCTCCCGTTAACCGGCTTAAACTAATATGTTAATAATTTATCAATCTGCACTGAACCCTTTCTAAAAAAAAAAAATATTTTTTTATGTTGCCAGCAAGCTCATAATTGCTACTTTATATATAGGCATGACAAATCTCAATGGCGATAAAAAAACAAACAAAAAACAAAAAATGACCCTGGAAAATTTATTCCCATTAAAAGACCGAATAGATTTTTATAGAAAAAAAGTTTTTATTAATGCACATTATACTCCATACATTTTTAAGCAGAACTATACAATTGTAAAGTTTGCAAAACGCTATGTTTATTTATTTTAAAACACTTAATTAACTATTTAATTTAAACAATAATTCAAGATTGTTATCTTAACTTTGTTTTGTTAGTGTTAAACTTACCGCTTTAAAGTACACAAAGTAAAGCTATTCAACCCATAATAACGAATGCCTCATTTTTTTTAACAATATTAACCAATTGTAGTTATCTTAATATATAAAATGTATACTGTATAATGGTTTGAAATATTAAGTTAAAAAAAACACAGTTTGTTCTTGTTTTTCCCGAAGCGACTCGGAATTGCTTGAGTGTATATTGGCAACCCTGCTTCCATGTACGCAGTT